>JAQBSW010000157.1:0-266574 GCA_029291075.1 Eudiplozoon nipponicum | reverse complement strand
TGGGAACTCATCACATACTGTCCAGAATTTGCCGTGGACAGGACTCGAACCTGGGCACATGTGCTCCGGAATCCGGTGCTCTGCGCCGCTCTGTCGCAAGATGGCGCAGAGGTAGTTGTAAAAATCACAGTTTAAGCAGACCTACCAAAAAAAATCACACAAAATCACACCATACGCAGATTAACAGTAATTTAGTGAAAATATACACTGGTTATTATGAATACCACCAGACTCAACCGTTTATTGCTTATAACACAATCAGTTTACTTCTTAGAGAATTTAGTTTTGAATTTATACTGGGTCACACCTGTTTTTAGCATTGATTTCATCAACCTTATGATCTTTGATTGATAATTTGTCAAAATTTTCTACATATGGCGTAATTTGTAAAAACGTTACCTGTGCCATTGCCCGGAAACTGTGCAATTGTCTTTTTTAATGATATAACAAACATTACAGACCAATAGATTTCTTTCTCAAACAAAATATTTCAACTGCCTTTATCTGCAGCCCTCTTCAGTTGGTCCATTCTCATCAGTTTAAAAAAAACAAACTAATGAAGCAAGCTTGCTTCATTACGTGATGAGCTCACAATACGGATGAATCCGGTCTACTGGATGAATTGCCCTTTCTGGACTATACGACGTTTGATTAATACTGACAAATGTAAGTAATTCATGGGTCAGGTGTTTATATCGAAATCGCAACCTTGATTAAAATTAATCGACGTGATTTTTCATACATTTGTCCCACCTTATTTGTTCAACTATTTACTGGTTTGGAGCGTCATACTGGCTACCACTACCGGGTGAACCGTATAAAAGTAGAACATGCATCAATAAGTGACGCCTTTTTTAAATTATGCTTTGGTTCATTCCGTGTTGTCGTATCACTTTTAGTTAAGTGTTACGTTTACAGAAGTTTAAACTCTCATGCATGAAATGGAAACACCTAGTTTACCATAAAACATTCAACCTTCCTATGATAGAGTCAGTAAATCACATAAGGATTCTCGTCATTCTGACACTGCATTTGTTTGAAAAAATTCAAACCATTGATAATTTACAAAACTATGCATTTCTTCCAACTTCTATAATCGGAATCTAGCTTATTGCATCACTAATCACCATCGGAAAGAACTAATTCTAAGTCCGGCATGATAGTTGGAGTTCGTGAAAATTTCGGTCGTTTTGCTACAGCTAGTATACCGGAAGTTACGCTTTGTCGATCAAATTCGGTTTAGAGGAAGTGATTGTTTAATGTAAACGAAAACAGTTAGTGTAGAATTCAGTAAAAAAAATTGACGATATAGTACCAAAAGGAAGTGTCGAATGTCGCATTAATCAAAGATTGATTGCAATTGGCTCAAAAAATGCATGCTAATTCACATTTCGTCAATAGTAAAAGGCATTGTGATCAAACCCCATTATATAAGGGGTCAGTATGTCAAGTAAAATGTACGCGAGATTACTAGAGGTGAGAGCCGCATATCTTATTTTGCTTTCCACGCATGTATGCATTAAGGTGTGATTTATCGCTTGTCAGTATGCCGACTTACTCTGATGGTGATCATGGAAAGGAGAAACGCGTCAGTGCGTGCGACTAGCGGTAGTTTTGCTATTTTGTTCGACGACTGCTTCAATGCAATGGGATTGGTGTTTACTACGATCCCGCAAACTTGTCTTAAATAGTTGTTACCACCACCCGCGCAATCATTGATTTTTAAAATTATATTGCAATGAATTTGAGTCGGTTGGACAATGTATTCACATTCAATAATTGTCCTTCAAGTTCTACATATATTAACTGACATCAAGGTTCTTCAAGTCAAGATTGCGGACTTGAGATAAAAACCAACTTCGATATATTTAATGTCATCAATGACAGCGTTTTGCCAAAATGCCTACATGCATTCAGCCTTCTTTTTCACCACCAAAACAATTTAGTAAATTGGATACTTTTCTCGGCTAAACCGCTCCATTTTCATTTATTCCTACATGCGATTAGCTGACGACGAGAGCAAACTACAAGAAACGTACAATTTTGTTTAATGCTCTGACAAAATAATTTAATTTGCCTTTGTCGGAGTTCGTATAAAATCTGCTGTTCCCAAAAAGGCCTAAACCTCCACTAAATAACGCTGATGAGAAATCTGGTAACATTTCTTCGTGACTTACGGCTATACATTTTATATGTAAGTGACATATTGGAGAAATTGATCACCCTCATTATTAATATCATTGCTAATATTATTATCAACTTTATTATTATTATTATTATTATTATGACCAGTATTATCAACATTATTATTATTATCACAAGTATTGCCAACATTATCACAATCACCAATCTTATCAAAATATTATTATTATTATTACTACTAATATTATTGATATTGTGATCATCATCATAACCAAAATTATTAATATTAATAATATAATTTATTATTATTATTAACACTACTATTATCAAAATTATTATAAATATTATTATTATTATCATTATTATTACTAGTAGTATTGTTATTGATATTATTATCATTAACATTATTATTATTATTATTATTATTATTATCAGTAATATAACCAGCATTTTTATTATCATCAATATTATCTTTATTAAGATTAATATTATTATGAACGCTACCGTATACATTATTATTATTATTATTATTAATAATAATTTTATCAAGAATATTTTTATTATAATTATCAACATTATTATTATAATTCACATTTTTATTACAACAATAGTATTATTAATATTATTATTGTTATTGTTATTAAAAATTTTAATGTCAACATTTCTGTTATCATTATTTTTGATTGTAAACATTATTATTAGTATCATCAGTATTATCCACATTATTATTATACCAATTTTTTCACCATTATTATTGTTATTATTATTAGCAGTATTATGAATGTTTTTATTATCATTATTATAATTAGAAACATTATTATTATTCTCACCAGTATTATGAGTATTATTATTATTATTAAAATTCTTATTGTTATTATAATCATTATTACTATTACTATTAGTAGTAATATTAGCAGCAGTAGCAATGTTGGTAGTAATATTATTACTATTACTACTATAGTACTTATGCTAGTGTTAGTAATATTCTGAGAAGTAGTAGTAGTAGTAGTAGTAGTAGTAGTAATACAATTAGTGGCAGTATTATTGGTGGAGGTAGTAGTAATATTAATAGTAGTATTATTAGATTCACTATAAATATTAATCATGGTAATAGTAATATTAGTAGCAGTATTAGTATTAGTAGTAACAGTAGAAGTAGTTGTAGTAGTATTGATGTTGGTGGTAAAAGTAGTATTGAAAATAATAATCTTAAGATTAGTAGAATTAGTGTTGTAATTAGTATTATTATTATTATTAGTAGTAGTAGTGGTAGTATTTTCAGTAGTAGTTGTAGTAATATAAGTAATAATATTAGTAGCAGTGGTAGTTGTAGTAGTAGTTTTAATAGGAGTAGTAGTTGTAGCAATAGCGGTATTAATAGTTGTTTTTTAGTATTATTTGTATTAGAAATGGTAGTAGAAATGTAAGTTTTTAAATGAAAATCCATAGTAATTGATTTTATAATATTTATTATTGAAGCATTGATTCCGATAAGAATTAGATTCAAAGGCACTACAAACGTCATTACAAATCTGGCAACAAATTTCGTTTGTTGTCGTAAACAGTCTAGTTGTCCTTTTTTTGTCTTTTCAACGTGTTGATATCATCCATTAGTGATGCTTTGTCATAAAATTTCGTAGGTGATAAATATTTTTTTTAAATGGGACGGTTGAGCATAATGCGGCGTGGGTATAAATTGTTTTCATGTGTGCGTTCGCAGACAGGTCTGAGGAAGAAGAGAAAAATATATGAAGAAGCAATGGTTAAATCAGTATGTATGTTTGTGTAAGAGAGAGAGAGAGCTAGAAAACTTAGGTTGTCCAACGAATTGCATGACAAATTGCGGTAGCTTTGCTTGGGAAAACCGGTATTCATTGCAAGGGATCTAGATTAGCGTACTGAGAGAGAGAGGGTGTGAATAATTAATATGTTATTGATTAGCTATTGACAGTGAGTGCAGAAATGTAGAATGACAGGATAAGGCATGTGAAGTAAGTTATTCCAGGCGTTGCAGCAAAATCTACGGAGAAAGAGATAGTTGGAGTAGACAGAATAGCTACGGTAATGAATTGCGTGTTGACGAGAGGAAATACGGGTAGATGTGAGCATTAGGAGTGAGGAGGCTAGAAAAAAGTAGCGCAGGAGGGAGTTTTTGTTCAAATACGGCAAGAGAGAATTTGTAATACGCACAGAGAGTAAAAGGAAGAAGTAATATGTTTGGTTATGAAACGATGGATTGAGGATTGGAGAGAATTTGTGAGATAAATGTACACACACACACACACATATATATATATATATATATATATATATATATATATATATATATATATATATATATATACATAATTTGGCAATGAGCTTGTGTTTTGGATGGGCCAGTTAAGAAGCTGGAAATTCGACCCAAGGATAGCAAAATTTAGATATAAATTGTTAAAGAGAACTTCATTTATCGATTATAGCTTTAAAAGAAGTTGATTGAGAGTTGGAGGGAGAGAGATAGAGGAAATGAGAAAACCTGTCACGAAGAGCGTAAAACTGAATGATGCGGGTGGGCTAAGGCAAAAATATTATTGAGTTGTGTTGTCGCCCACACGCGTGTATGAACGCATTCAGTGAGTTAGGATGAGGGCATTACTGTGCTTTGCTTCAACTATGGTCGTGCGTAAAAACATATTGATTTCTTTGCATATGCTTCGTGTTGGACGTGCGTATAGAAAATTTTCACCAAATTTCCGCTATTAATTTGTGTGCGCATCTTGACGTAAACACCAACATCCTGAGTTCTGTTTTCACGACACACAGCACAACACGTTTGAGGCAAGGCCATCGCAAATTGGTTCACGCCTTCTCTACTAGACATTCTATCTAACTTTTTTTATCAAAAATTAAAGTTACATAAATAACTAGTATCTTAGTTTCAGGTCGACTGCTTGTATATTACGCGGATCGTAATTGGTGTTAAGGTGAAACCCAGTGTTGCGGAGTTTTTGATGTTGATGTTGTTTTTTGTTGTTGATGCCATGGTTACGGACACCGTGGTGGCAATAAGCATCAGCTCCTAACTACCAAAACAGACACAACCGATGTTTAATATTAGCCATGGCAATAATGATGTGAAAAGTAGCATGCACGATCACTGCTGGAGTAATGATCAATCTGAAAGGTGAAGGATGCAGGAAACTGATCGTTCCTCATGTTATTTCTATGTGAAAAAACTGCATTTGCGAATTGATTTATCTTCCTTCATTTTCGCGCTTTTTTTCAAATTGTCTTCATATCTGGCTTCAAGATAAAGCGGAACTGAAAATGAATAGCTGATCGTGCTTGGTTAGAACTACCACAGGTGAATTTTTTGCCTGTGTACCTCAGGTACTGTAGTGCTGGTATTTGGAACATTTTACCCTTTTCTGCTTCAGTTACTTCAATGCGATGTGGATTTTATGCAATTAAACGAGCATTGGTTACGCAGATGGCGATAACGATTATGTTAATCAAGGTAGCGTGCTTGGTATAAACACCAGCCATGTTATATTCAATACATTTGTCAGCATTGTTTGTGGGATGTGCTTTCCGTTGAAAAAGGCTTCCGAAACCGGAAGTTGAAATATTCATAAACAAAAGGATGACAGTGGGTGAAAACATCTTGTTGCGCCCACCAAGGGCAAGGTAATTCGTCCAGTAGACCCGTTTTCGTCCTTATTGGGAATATTTCACGAACTGTCCAGAATTTGCTACGGTCAGAGCTCGAACCTGGGCACGTCTGCTTTAGAATTAAGTGCTCCAACCATTGAGCCACCCTACTGCACACTCCACACACAATTTTCCGTTATGTACTTGCTAAGGTTCCTTTCTAAGCCCTGTCTTTAGGCCTAAATTTCTAACTAGCCACTCTCAATCTGTTATTATACAACAGACGCTACAATACCTTGGAAAATTTTTATTGAATTGAACATTACCATAAATAAAGGAACATTGTTGCGCAGATAGAGTCACAGCCTTGGAAGCCGATTTGCCCAGCTTCTTGTCATGTCCGCGGCAAATTCTGGCCTGTACGTGAAGAGTTCCCAGTAAGTAAGAAACTGGTCTTCTGGATGAATTGCCTTTTTCACATTATAAAATGTATGCGAGACCGCTAGAGGTGAGAGTCGCATATCTAAATTTAATTTCCATATATATTCAATGCGGTTTGATCCTCGATAGTCAGTTTGCCGTCGTACTCTGATGATGATCATGGAAGGTCGAAACGCGTCAGTGCGTTGCAGCTGGCGGTAGTTTTGTTATGTTGTTCGACGACTGGTTAAATACAATGGGATTGGTGTTTACTTCAAGCTCGCAAACTTGATTTAAAGAAAAATTCATACATAGTCTTGTCACTGTCACACTATTACATAATCTTGACTTCAATTGCTTATCTTCAATGTTTTGCTTGTAGGGATACGTGCACTTTATCACCAAGTAAAATTTACTACTACTATTATTATTATTATTATTACTACATTTATTGTTATATTTTTATTGGGCAAATTTTTTTTTTGATTTCACTATTATCTGATGTTCACCTCGACTATTGATAAGTGCCCAGGGTTGGATTCTAATTTATTTCGAAATCATGATCTTGATAAACAATTAGAGAATCAATGATTGCGTGGGTGGTGGTAAGAATTCTTAAAATCAAATTTGCGAGCATAAAGTAAACATCAATCCCATTGTATTTAACCAGTCGTCTAACAACGTAGCAAAACTACTGCCAGCCACACGTACGGACACGTTTCGAACTTCCATGGCCATCATCAGAGTACGACGGTAAACTGACTGGCTTGGGACAAGACGCATTTCAAATATATGGAAAGCAAAATTAGATATGCGGCTCTCAACGCTAGTGGTTTCGCATACGTTCTACGTGATTGGAAATAAGGGCAGAAGTCAAGTTTGCTAGCTTGAAGTAAACACCAATCCCATTTTGTATTTAACCAGTCGTCGTACAAGGTGTCAGTACGTGCGACTGGCTGAAGTTTTGCAATGATATTGGACGACTGGTTAAATACAATGGGATCGGTGTTTACTTCAAGCTCGCAAACCTGATCTAATGATTAGTTGTTACGACCCTCTCAGTCGATTATTTTTTGAACATCTAGTTTTATTAATGTTGCACCGACGGAAAGCTATGTGGTATTAACAAAATATTTTTTGAATTATTGCCACAAAGTATGATCGTGAAAATAGAACTTAAAACTTCCCAAAAATAAGATTAGCTTTAAAAGTTTCATATTTCATAAAGAAATAAATATCTATCAATGTTACGATACAGTTATATGCTCAATATCACGACATACATTCTAACATAATCATATAATTTAAAGTTGCTGTAATTTTGATTACATCAACTATCAAACTTCCCTTTGACTACAGGGAGAGATAAAATTCAACTGTCATAAGCATCTAACAATTATATTAATAGGGGTTGCAACTTTTATATTAACACCAGTTCAATGAAATACATGCATTTATCCGTATGAGCTAAGCATTGGATAATGTAGAATAGGCAGCTATTCTGCCGCACAAAGTGGTTAGAGCAACAGATTCCGAATCAGACGTGTCCAGGTTCGAGCTCTGTCCGCGGCAAATTCTGGACAGTACGTGATGAGTTGCCAATAAGGACGAAACCGGTCTAGTGGATGAATTGCCTTTTCTACCCTATTCAATACCTGGTTTATATTAACAAATATATGCACAAAATGGGTCACGTGTTTATATCAAAATGACAATCACGATTATAGTAAACTTAAGCAGTATATTGATAAGGAAGGGGTATCGTGGCATTTTTACCATTAAAATAGTCAGTACAAGAACGGAAATGTACATTTATCAAGTGAGAAAGAGAGAGAGAATGAGGGGAATCGAACGTTATAAGTCTATATAACCAGCGAATCTATAAAATGAGAAGCGGATCGAAGCTTTCGTTTACCACAAATATCATGTAAATGGTTGATGTCTTATTTCAGATTGCGTTGGCCCATTGCAAAATGCTTATATATATATATATATTATATATATATATATATATATATATATATATATATATATATAAGCAATTATGCAATAGGCATTGCGTTCGTAATCAGCATTATCACAGGCAGCTATATAACTATGCGTACCTAGTAAAAAGTTTGCACAAATATGGCCATAATGCTTTTCAATATTAATTGGAGATTGTATCATGCAAATGTCTCACATTTCTTGACAAAATATATAGTGGGCTTTTGGCGTAGTCCCGGCTTCGAATGATGAGTCGCCAATAAGCGAGAAATGCATGTGCACGTGGGATTTTAATTTATGCTCATGTTGACATTAGCGTATTCTCGTGGTCCTATTTGATTTAATTTGTTATCAGGTGTGCATTACCTATTGCATCATTGCAAGATTTACAGTAACTTGGTTAAATGACCGTTTGCATTAACCTTAAATAAAAGGCGAGTTTGGCAGGCTGATGAGATAGAATAAAAGCAGGTTTACACATTCGTCTAGGAGATTGTACCATCCTATTTTCCCACATTCCTCATCAAAATTTATAGTGGGTAAAGGGCGTGATGCCGGTTCCTACTGATGAGCCATCAGTAAGCATGAAACTAATGTGCACGAGATTATACTTTTCGTTCATGCTGACTTAGTGTTATCCTTCTGGTTATAATTGGACTAATTTCAAATTATATGCGCAACACCTAATACACAACTGCATATATATTAGTTCTCTGCCACAAACAGTATCTAACTGTAATAAATATATATTTTTAATTTGATATTAGAATGAATGGCGGTCTGAGATACGAGTCAGTTAATGGTGTGACCGAGAATCTAAACAGGTTTGTTATGGTGAAGAAAATGACCAGTTTTAAATATCAACCTTCACAGGGCATTCAAAACCCACTAGTATTGGATAGTATACAAGTTCTATGATATGAATAGACCGGGCTCTAGATGGAGTTGATTCTGGAAACTCAAAGCCTGATTTTCTTGTGAAACCGTTACACGTATCGGGCACTTTGCCAGTAGCTCCTGACAAAGTTAGATAAAGCCAAAATGTTGTTTATTTCCTTACCTTAAACGCATCGGAATCTGGGGACAGCTTCTATTGCACTAAAACTAGTGAAAACTAAACGCAAATAGTAGTCAGATAACAGTTTACATTATTTAGGTAGTCTTATTTTCGGGTTGGGCCAAATTTGATTATTTTAAGCTACGAAGTTATAACTAGCCACTTCCGATCTGTGATTGCACACCGGAAACCGTGCCAATTTATATTGAATCGAATTCAAATGGCGGGATTTTGAAAATCAGTATATTGTGAATATGGACTAGTCATTGCATTATTAAGCAAAGGAAATTCATCAAATAGATCGCTTTGGTGTTTATTCTGAGCTCGTCACGTGCTGTCCTGATTTGGCAGCGGACGGGGCTCGAACGGGCGTATTTGCTTCGCAGTCTGAGGACTATTCATTAAGGCATCCCTGCCTCAAATCTTTAAAAAATTAAATCAATTCGTTTTATTAATTTTTGTTGTTACTTGTCAACTTCCCAAGGCAATATTTGCACAAAGACAGCCACTTTGGAGTTGATAAGTTATATTATCCTACAAAAACGCGTTCCTTTGTAATATGTTTATAGATGCGGAGGTGCATAATTTTCGATCGATTAGTGCGTACATTTGAAATTGTCCACGCGAAATGCCTAATGTGCTTTAAGAATTTCGTTCAACTTCTTGCATATCGTCCGATTTGTCCCTCTTAATTCGCCAGATCTGTATGTGCATAAATGCGTCTTGCGTGGAAGCGATCATTTCAAATGCCAGCAAGATGCGTGTTCATTTACGGGGCTTACAGCATTCCCTTCTATTCAGGAATACACTGCTATAGTCGTTACTTGTTCTAACTTATTCGCACACCAGGTCCGGGAAAACTAAAAGTTAGCGATACGATAAATAATAGTCATGTCCAGCCACACAAAAGTCAAGTGACTAATGTTTCACTGCCATATAACCATAAGGAGTGAAAAAAAGTATATAAATAAATAAATATATATATATATAAGTATATATAAGTATATATAAATATATATAAGTATATATAAGTATATATAAATAATAGTAACCACCATCTAATAACCGATAAAATAGTTCATCGTGATAGGTGGGTTAAACAGGACAAAAATCAATTTTCCGATTTCCGAAAGCATGCCTGTATCAACAGCGTGAAATATTAGTCTCGAAGTACCATCAGAGTTAGAAACACGGGATGCAATCCTATCTATTAAACGTCGCAAAGCAGCAGGCCCTGATGATTTGCTTCCGGGATTATTTAAGGATGGTGGGGATATAATGTCTGGAGCGTTGACTCACCTTTTTCGTACTATATGGAATGGGGAGACCGTACCACTTGATTAGAATGAATCGACCATCATTTCTATTTTCAAAAATGTCAATCGTAATTCGCGCGATAACCATCGTGGTATAAGCTTCACTCCAGTCGTGTCTAGGCTATTTTCTTCGATTATCCTACGTCATTTTAGCGCATCACGTGAATCACACATTAGAGAAGAACAGGCCAGATTCCGCTCAGGACGAGGTTGTATAGATAATATTTTTACATTAAGGCAAGTTTTTGAACAGTGACATTTATATCGCCGTCCCACAACAGGCGTCTTTCTAGAATAAGGTTGTATTTGACTCGATGGTTTGCAATGTTTAGTCGATATTCTGTCGAAAAGTGGTGTTATCACAATATTTGTTAATATTATACGCGCAGTCAACACAAACACTTAAGGTCGCGTTAAGATCTCCAACGAATGAACGCACAACTTTAAAATCAGCACTTGGGTTCGCCAAGGCTGTCCACTCTCCCCTTCTATGTTTAATTGTGTAATTGATGCTATTATGAACAACACTCTTCCACACATTCAGGATGCTGGATTTGCAGTTCTCCTGGGCGATAAACTATTCAATCTTGACTATGCAGACGATAGCGTACTATTATACGAAAATCGGGATACTGCCCAATCCACATTGAATAGATTAACATACGTTGTTCAACTTCTTGCATATCGTCCGATTTGTCCCTCTTAATTCGCCAGATCTGTATGTGCATAAATGCGTCTTGCGTGGAAGCGATCATTTCCAATGCCAGCAAAATGTGTGTTCATTTACGAGGCTTACAGCATTCCATTCTATTCAGGAATACACTGCTATAGTTGTTATCTGTTCTAACTTATACATTTAAACTGTATTTATTTTAAAAGTACGTTCTTTTATTTTATTTTTTTTTATTTTTCAGTTTTTATTTGCCATTCACTTTCTGCACAATGGTGTATTCTATGAAGGCGGACAATATATAAATACAGCTTGCATTCTTGCTAAACAAAGAGCAATTCATAGCTGTATTCTATTTTATTAAAGACTCACTGACTATACTATTGCTGGAAATCCAACAAAATGTAAAAAATTCTTTAAATCAAGTTTGCGAGCTTGAAGAAAACACCAATCCCTTTGTATTTAACTAGTCGTCGAACAATATAGCAAAACTACTGCCAGACACACGTACTGACGCGTTTTAAACCTCCATGATCATCACCAGAGTACGACGGCAAACTGACTAGCGAGGATCAAATCCCATTGAAAATGTCTATAAAGCAAACCTAGATATGTGGTTCTCACCTCTAGTAGTCTCGCATACATGATGATCGTGGTAGGCCGAAACGCGTCAGTATTTACGACTGGCGGTAGTTTTGCTGTGTTGTTCGACGACTGGTTAAATACAATGGGATTGGTGTTTACTTCAAACACGCAAACTTGATTTAAAGAATTGTCTAATTTTTGTTGGGCTTCTAGCAAGAGTATAGTCAGTGAGTTTTTAATAAAATAGAATACAGCTATGAATTGCTCTTTGTAAAGAAAGAATAGAAGATGTATTTATATATTTTCCGCTTCCATAGAAGACACCATTGTGCAAACTTGATTTAAGAATTGTTACCACAACCCGCGCAATCAATAATGTTTAAAAAGTAAACAAACCTAAATCTAGTTCTTTTTCCCTATATGTATATATATATATATATATATATATATATATATGCGCTGAAACTTGCACCAGGTAATAGTCAAATAGAATGCTTTCGTGCACTTTATTTGACAAATCAACAGGAACTGGTGTGGTGGAGACAGAAAACCAGCTGCGTCGTAGAAGTCAGAAATTCTCTTGCAATGCCAAACTTACCATTCCAAAGTTGGCTATAGACACCGATTGGACGATTGGATTTATGCAAGCCGGCAATTACATGGACTTTACTCCTGTCCTTGACGGTTTGGGCGATTTAATGTGGAAATTTTGTTTTAAAGGATTGTGATGAAGTAAATTATCCCGTTTGAGATTTTGGTAGCAGCTATATTTATATTCGGAAAGGTTCCGTGCGCAAGAAAAGCTTTAAATATACAAATAGTGGATTATTTACATATGTTGGTATTCTGGAATGTTACATGCTCTGGAGGCCAAATGCTCTAAGGCATTACTAGACGGCAGGAATACTTCCTATGGCCGATTGCAGTGCAACACACCAAATTAGCATCGGGAACAGTTCTACGTCAAACAGGTTGGCATTAAGATCCGAATATGGTAGTAGGCCCACTCACGTTACTGGGTTAGCTTGCTCGCAAGATATACAATGATCAGGACGGAAACATGTCACCATTGGAACTGGAGAGTTACTGCCACCTACCAATTGCAACGACAGTTCCACTGCATTGCAACGCAGAGCAATCTTTTCTCTGGTCTCGAACGGATCCCACAAAACATGCCAAGTTAATAAATTTCCCAAAGCAGATTATAGTTCCTTGGGAAAATTGGCTTTCGATATGTCTACTACAATCAAGGGGGTGAATTTTATACATAAATCTGACCCATTGTGTCCTTACATTTGTCAGTATAAATTAATAATTGTGTAGAAAAGGCAATTCATCCAGTAGGCCGGTTTAGTCCTTATTGGCAACTTATCACGAACTGGCCAGAATTTTCCGCGAACAGGGCTCGAACCCGGCCACATCTGCATCGGAATCTGGTGCTCTAACCACTGAGCCACAATTCCGCACACTACACACAATTAATTACGATATTTGTATTTATAATCTCTATCTGTATTATTTGATTTCATTTGGTCTACTCGATGTTTCAAAGCGACTGTTCTAAGATATGTCTCTTTAGTAAAGTTTTCTAAAATTTAAAACTACAAATATATCATCAAAGAATTTCGAAAAATTGTGTAACTACACAGTATTGGAATATATTGCGACAGGAACAGATAATGATTATCTGATTTTGGACCTAAAAGTCTTCCTACATAACGCAAAGGGATTAAAGGCAATACCTTTTTATTATTTGCACAATATTACTTAATCTTAATTTCCTCCCTTTTAATTTTAATTTTTAATATTTTAAATCATCATTTCTGTCTGCAAGATATGATTTTATTTAGTCTTCTGTATATTTCAAAGCGATTCTTCTAAGATTCATCTTTTAAGTAAAGTTTTGCATAATTCAAAATTACAAATAGATCATCAAAGAATTTAGAAAAATTGTGCAACTACATAGTATTGGAATATATTGCGACAGGAACAGATAATGATTATCTGATTTTGAACCTAAAAGTCTTCCTACATAACGCAAAGGGATTAAAGGCAATACCTTTTTATTATTTGCACAATATTACTTAATCTTAATTTCCTCCCTTTTAATTTTAATTTTTAATATTTTAAATCATCATTTCTGTCTGCAAGATATGATTTTATTTAGTCTTCTCTATATTTCAAAGCGATTCTTCTAAAATTCATCTTTTAAGTAAAGTTTTGCATAATTCAAAATTACAAATAGATCATCAAAGAATTTAGAAAAATTGTGCAACTACACAGTATTGGAATATATTGCGTCAGGAACAGATAATGACTATCTGATTAAGAACCTCAAAATCTTCTTCATAACGCAAAGGAGTTAAAGGCAATACGTGTTTCAAATTTGCACAATATTACTTAATCTTAATTTCCTCCCTTTTAATTTTAATTTTTAATATTTTAAATCATCATTTCTATATGCATGATATGATTTTATTTAGTCTTCTCTATATTTCAAAGCGATTCTTCTAAGATTCATCTTTTAAGTAAAGTTTTGCATAATTCAAAATTACAAATATATCATCAAAGAATTTCGAAAAATTGTGCAACTACACAGTATTGGAATATATTGCGACAGGAACAGATAATGATTATCTGATTTTGAACCTAAAAGTCTTCCTACATAACGCAAAGGGATTAAAGGCAATACCTTTTTATTATTTGCACAATATTACTTAATCTTAATTTCCTCCCTTTTAATTTTAATTTTTAATATTTTAAATCATCATTTCTGTCTGCAAGATATGATTTTATTTAGTCTTCTCTATATTTCAATGCGATTCTTCTAAAATTCATCTTTTAAGTAAAGTTTTGCATAATTCAAAATTACAAATAGATCATCAAAGTATTTAGAAAAATTGTGCAACTACACAGTATTGGAATATATTGCGACAGGAACAGATAATGACTATCTGATTAAGAACCTCAAAATCTTCTTCATAACGCAAAGGAGTTAAAGGCAATACGTGTTTCAAATTTGCTCAATATTACTTAATCTTAATTTGCTCCCTTAAAATACATCTGAAAATAGCTTTCGTTAGTCCAGAGCTTTTTAGACCAACGTGAGTGAGTAATTGGGCAACCTTCGCAGTCATCGCAGTTATGCAAACATTTCAACACTTCGCTATGTTGCTCCAGGTAACAAAAGAGCCGGAGACTTGTCTGGAGAAACAAAATAGGAATCATTATGAGTGACGAGGTCAATACAACAGACTTCACACTAGAATCTTCAGCGAGGAAATTGTAGATGTTATCCGTTCATCGAAACACTATACAGCGGATAAATTGATGTAAGAAGAAATTCATGCCGGAAGAATTATCAATTTTGAAAAAATCATAAACCTATGTCATATTCATCCTTATTGACAAATAACGTCACTTCTCTTTGTAATTCAAATTAAGATATAAATCACGTATTAAATTATAGATTTATTACAGAACAGGTATGTACAATACAAAATTTTTAAAATGCATTTTTCTTTTCGCCAAAACTCAACTCGACTGTAATATCTGGAATGTTGCATAATAAATTTTTACAGGTTCGGGAAGATTAAGTTGAATTCCAACAAGCATTATACGACAGCTAACAGGAAGTGCGAAACGCAAATTTTAGCACGCACACAAACACACACGCATAAACTATGACGAGTTTATATTCAAAACGTGTACAAGCTTGTTTTGTTGATTCAGATGAGGATTAAGTTTGTTGCATTCAACAGCTTCCGTGGTGCGCAATTCTTTTTTATATTTTGCTTTGAAAAACGCATGGAATTCCGTTTGACTAAGACTGGGATTTGCTATGCAATTCTTTCATCTATTTCGGAAAAGTTCACCTTTACACCGGTGTTACTTAGTCTACAATTCTTTTGTATTTGCTTATTTAGTAATCGGCTTGTCTGTCCTGTGCAACTATTTCACTTTCAGAGGTAAACCATGTTCGACAGTTCGTTTGCAAGGAGTAAACAATTTACATTTATGCTAAGCAGGCGTTTCTTGTTATAAACACTAAACATAATATCGAAATACCATGAGCGTATAAGAGTTAATTGATTTGCAAAAATATATTTATGATGTAATCGAATCACAATTTGATACACATAAGTGTTAGTCTGGTAGCCAAAAATTCTACAAGAATTTCATCGTTTCGATATAAGCACGAGAAATCAAATGAAGGGGCAGTTTGCATTAGATAGTAACTTTTATAATAACCAGATAATCTCTGTACCTTTGACATGAAGCTGTTATTTAATTTGCCCAGATTCAATGACAACATTAAACGTGGTTTATCGGGGAATTTACAACATACACGAAGCCGTGGATTAATAGCATAACCCGAGAAACACACGAAATGTCGGTGAAATGTGGCGCTCACACACAGACAACCAAAACGTTTCGCAATACGAATACTAAAATATTTTCGCAGAATCATTAGGAACATGAGTAAAAAAGAATTTACATTGTACAATGGGTAAGAAAATTTAGAAAATTGAGGTTTATGTTTGTGTAAGTTAGACTGTGGCTAGCGATTTTTATCGCTACAGAAAACACTGGAACTGCTGCAAGTTGGGTAAGAATTTATTAAAACAATTCCGACCAAACGCCGTCTTAAATTGATAGTGTAGTAGTGGTTTCAACTCCGCGGGTAGTGTGTCGTAAAGGCTTGTGACCTTGGAACCAAGGTGAAGTTTAGTGAAGATATTGAGTTTACGCTTGGTGTGGATTGAGGACTTTTATTTGTGCGCGGCATATAAGTGGCGAGAATGAGAGTAATTTGACAACGGAAGGCAGGTAGAGAACTTGTGCACATAGGTTATTCTCCTTATGTGATGAATAAACCATAAGGGTAGGAGATTTGAAAGAAAGAGACGCTCACGACTGCTTTCATCGAGAAGAAAACCACGTTTAATAAAGCGAGAGGCAATCTGCTTTGGAACAAATTAGGATGTCAACGTGATGGACCAATAAAACTTACTGCTGTAAAAAATGCGGGGCAGGACGTAGACTTTGAATACAGTAAGTCTCAGGATATGCTTCTGTCTTCAAACGTATCAAACTGGCCCAGGTGAAAAGCTCAGTTTTCACTTCGTTGAGGTGCAGTGAGACGCCCAGATCGGCTTGTTACATAAATTTGCCTTCTCAAGGCAATATGCTCTTCTGCTCTTGTGACATTTCGAATTTGAAGTATCAAAACAAATTTTCGAAACATTGTAAAAAATAAATTTTGTGCGAGACAGTATATTTCACAATTACCTTATCTTCGTCGTTCACGAAGATTTCTGTTTTCCTAAAATATTTTCTTAAACGACATTTCGGCTCTCATTTTCGAGAGCCTTTTGCAATTTTCCGCTAATCAAAAAAATTCTAGACAAGTAAGAAAAGAAGTGCAAATTTTGATGACTACCCGCGAGTTGCTTCCGCGGGTTGTTGCTTTGCATTATCAGTTTCGCAAAGATCCGATTGATCACCATTTCCAAGTACGCATCTGTTTTGTCTTCGATCAGGCTGGGTGCGTTAATCGTCCCTTTCTTCCGAAGGCTTCAACATCGTTCATACCAATCATTGGAAATGCGGTGCTAAACCATCTTTGTTTACTGGTTACGTTTCGGCGCGTAGGTTCCAGAACCATCGTCAGGCTACTACGCACAGATTAAATGTTTTATTTTCGCTGTGTGATCTTTCGTGCTTATAGTTGACTTTAACGAACATTGGTTGCGCGGGCGGTGATAACATTTATTTTAATCAATATTGTAAACTTGATATAAATACCTGACCCATTAAGTACCTACATTTGTGGCTAAGAGATTAGAGCACTAGATACCGAAGCAGACGTGCCCAGGTTCGAGCCCAGTCCGCGGCAAATTCTGGCCAGTACATGATGAGTTCCAAATAAGGACGAAACCGGTCTACTGGATGAATTGCCTTTTCTACACTATACAATTCTTAGTTTATACTGACATATGTAAGTAATTAATGGGTCAGGTGTTTATATCAAGACCGCAACCTTGATTATAATAATTGTTATCACCACCCGCGCAACCAATGTTCGTTTAATTATATAAATGTTCATTTCAATACCACTTCCCCATGTAATGTGGTGTCTGTTCAGTAATGACAGATTGGGCATGGTTAGTTGGAACTTTGGGTCTAAATGGATGCCATATGAGCTCCACCTAAAGGAAAAATTGACTAACCAAGTTACATTAGTTAGTATATAACTGAAAATTGTGTGTAGTGTAGTGTGCGGCAGGATAGCTCAGTGGTTAGAGCACCAGATTCCGAAGCAGACGTGCCCAGGTTCGTATCCTGTCCGCGGCAAATTCTGGCCAGTACTTGATGAGTTCCCAATAAGGACGAAACCGGTCTACTGGATGAATTGCCTTTTCTACACTACACAATTCTTAGTTTATACTGACATATGTAAGCAATTAATGGGTCAGGTGTTTATATCAAGTCCGCAACCTTGATTATTATAGTTGACTTCATGGGTTAGATAATGGCAAGTAATACTGATACAGAAATAATTAATTAGAGTCAGGATAAATGATCAATAACTATTGGTGAAATAAGGTAAAGATGCAAGGAGTTAAAATAATTGATAGGCAGACATGATGTATCGTAAATGCCGCGTTGCAAAAATAGCATAGAAATATTTCATAGGAAGTCGATAGTTAACACAAATTATAAACGCTAAGATAATTAGAATTAACTCATGAAATATGAAGAACGGCACAGCAAATGATCATAAAGTTGATCAATAAATTTAAATTTATGCTATCACGCACACGTTAGTATGTATCAAACATTCTAAATTTGAGGCAGTGGTCTATTTCCGGTTTTGATTAATGCAATTTTCGCTTCCTGCCATTCGTTTTCGATGCGTACCAATTCGAGCCAACTCATTTTTCCACCGCTGTTTCATTCATAATGTTGCCTCTTAATTTAATTCCAACAGATTCCATTGCCAATTGTGTCGATATTTTTCGACCACATCTCTGTATGTAATTGGCGTCCTATGCAACAGGTCTCTGCAAGTAATGTATAAAAACGTTTGCTACCGGACCTGACAAAGGCTGTCCCATTATGCCAACTGTAATTTGTTTATAATATTCATTCATAAATAGAAACTAGGTAGAAGCTGCTAGTGATTGTACCTAATTTCAAGCAAAATCCAGAACTATATGCACAAATTAAATCTATTATAGAGATGATGATTAAGTTGAATTTTTCTACCAATTTATATTTGAGGAATGTATTTTATGTGACAGTCATTTTGTCCGCTCCGATAAAAAGAAAATAATAGTGTCTTTTACATTAATTAAGATTACAATTTTGATATAAGCACCTAACCCATTATGTAGATACATTATTCGGTATAAACTAAGCATTGCATAGTGGAGAAAAGGAAACTCATCCAGTAGATCGGTTTTTCCTTATTAGGAACTACTCACGCACTGGCGAGAACTTTCCACTGTCAGTACTCAAACCTGGACAGGTCTGCCGCGAAACACCACAATTTCAACGTGACAATAAACTAGTATAAACACCTGACCCATTAATTACTTGCATATGCCAGTATAAACTAAGAATTGTACAATGTAGAAAAGGCAATTCATCCAGTAGACCGGTTTCGTCCTTATTGGGAACTCATCAGGTACTGGCCAGAATTTGCCGCGGACATGATGAGTTCCCAATAAGGACGAAACCGGTCTACTGGATGAATTGCCTTTTCTACACTATACAATTCTTAGTTTATATTGACATATGTAAGTAATTAATGAGTCAGGTGTTTATATCAAGACCGCAACCTTGATTATAATAATTGTTATCACCACCCGCGCAATCAATGTTCGTTTAATTTTATAAATAAAACGGAATGCTGAAAAATAATGCCTTGTATCAAACAAAACTATGAAGCAGTATTTAATAACGTTACGTTCATACTATGGTAATACAAGTAGCAACATTATATTTTATTAAAAAAATTTATTAAAAATTTGGCCTAATTAGGATATGAAATGAAGTACATAGAACTGCATGTAATTATGGACATGTTAATAGAGCTTGTTTTGCATTTCATTCAGAGTACACAGGTCTAGGATGGTTGTCGAACTATATCAATATATAATCGCATCGGTAGAACATGATTGATTAGGTACCTTCTTAAAACAAAATAAGGATGTGGCATAAATAATTAAACAACGATGGAAATGTTGCTTGGTTCCATTGGAACAAATGTTAAATCTCTGCGTTTTGCGTTTGCGAGTTGTCGCTTTGCACTATCCGTTTCGCAGAGATACGATTGATCTCTTCATTTCCAAGTGCGCATCGAGTTTGTGCGGATTTGCCCCTTTCTTTTGAAGGCTTCAATATCGTCCATACTAAGCACTGGAACTGAGTTACGATCTAATCTTCTTTGAATTGCGGCAAACTAAGATTAGATCATGCCTCAGTTCCAGTGGTTAGTATGGACGATGTGGAAGCCTTCAGAAGAAAGGGGCGAATTCGCACCCAGCCAAAAAAGAAGACAAACTCCAGGTGTACTTGGTGAATGGAGAGATCAATCGGATCTTTGCGAAACGGATAGTGCAAAGCGACAACCCGAGAACGCAAATCGCGGAAATTCAACATTTGTCATGCCCTGAAATTTCCTTATGGAATAGAACTTATTTAGGATAAAAATAAAATTCAGCATATGCAATCTAGGTTACAATTAAAATTACGTATAATTTGTCGCAACCATATTCTACCAAGTGCAATGATCCTATTTCACATTGCATAATAGCGACACATAATTAACATAAATCTTATTTTCACCTAATTAGGTAACTGTAAAGGCACACGTGTTCTTTACGAGCATGCCTGCCACCGAACCGTGGGAAACTCGCATTTCAATGAAATCTATCTATGGAATCTGGTAAATACCGGGAAAAGTCCTGATTGCATTGACGATATTAATGTGGTTAACCATATAAGAAATGAAAGTTAGGAGAAATCATGATATATAGATGGTAAAATGAATATACGGTTAATTTAGATTCATCCGCAAATGCTGAGGATGATAATAATGTTGGTTGTGATGGTTATGATGATGCTTTTGATGATGATCATCATCAAGTTGATGACAACATTGACAATGATGATAATGAAAGGAATGATGATGATGACGATGACAATGATAATGATAATATTTATAATGATGATCATAATGATGATGACGATGATGATAATGATGATGACGATGATGATTATGATGATGATGACGATGATGATGATGATGATGATAATGATGCGTCTGCTGCTGATGATAAAAGTAATGATGATGATGACGATGATAATGATAATGATCATGTTGATTATGATTGCGATGATGACGATGAAGAATACCTATTGATGTTGATGATAATGGTGATGTCGATATTGATGATGGTGATGGCGATGTTATTGATGATTATGATGGTAATGATGCTGAAGATTTTGATGCTGATGATATAAATGATGATTATATTGATGATAATATTAATAATGATGATGATGGTGATAGTGGTGGTGTTGATAATTATGATTATGATGATGATGATGATAATGATGATGATGATCATCATGATGATAATGATGATGATATTGCTGATGATTAGTATAATTTTGATGACGAAAATGATGAAAATAATGATTTTGATGATGATAATGATGATGGTGCTGATAACGGTGAAGATGTTTGCGATGATGATGATGATGATGATGATGATGATGATGTTGTTGATGATGATAAAGATGTTGACGATGTTTATGATTATTATGATGATAATGATGATGGCGATGAAGATATTGATTATGATAATTAATATTATTATGTTGATTTTAATGATGATGATGATGATGAAGTAGATGATTATGTTAATAATGATGATGAAGATGGTGGTGGTGGTGGAGATGATGTTGATGATGGCGAATACGCTAATGCTGATGAAACGGTTAATGATGATGATTTGTTTCATTTAAATATGCATGGCAGAAAATAGAACGTTTTCCTTGTCATATGAATTTTAAATTATGTTAAACATTTGACTAGTTTAAATGCCCACCGTCCCTCTATCCGTGGACGCGCAGCATTGCATTGTTTGAGCGTGGGAACTTTACATCTTCTAGTCAAATCTTTCATATCTGACAGACAAATTGCCCAACCCACTGGCGACGAGACTATTACCAAATGCAGTTGTTAATCTGAGGCACAACGAAAGCGTGTATTGATCACACCAATTCAAACTGTACTAGAAATGAGCCAACAGTTTACACGTTCCCGTGTGTCTATCAGTGTGTGTGTGAGTGTGTGTGTGTGTTTTTGTCATTACAACGTGAACAAATAGAATAAAAGGCAAGTGTCTCACGATATGTGGTGTGCCCTGATTCGTGCTATCCTACATTGAACTGTTATCAAGGCACAGGTCTTCACAGAAGGTTTTTTTTGTTGACGATCACAAGCGATCGCACTCCTAGCTATGGCCTCTTGCGATGACCATAGTGAGAGGAAAACTAACTCCTTAGACTGTGGCGACTGCTTAGGAAATGGCACCCTAAAAGGCAATATGATCATGCAACGTAGAAATAGACGAGAAGTAGAAAGTCCGATTTCTAATCGAAAACTGGACGACAGTACATATAACCTTCCGTCTGACGAGGAGGTCGATGCTTGTTTGTGCAGTGATGTTTGTCATAATAGTGAGGTAGATACTTATAATGATGATGACGATGATGATGATGAGGATGATGATGAGGAGGAGGAGGATAGTGATGCAAGTTCTCTAGAACGAGATGAAAATGAAGAAGAAGAAGGGACGAAAACTATAGCAGGATTAGTAGACAATCGGCTGCCCACAAATCCGTCGTTCAGAACAAGTCGATCTCGTGTATACTGGAGCGACAGGCCTCAGTCCGATGCTCGTCAACATGATGTAGAGCCAATCTATTGTGTTAACCAGTCGCCCGCCACCAACAATTGCCCAAGAGATGTCTTTGAGCAGTTCATTTCTGAGGAGATAGCCAACGAGGTGTTGAAATGCACCAATCTAGAAGGTCGTCGTCGCGGACATGCAGCGTGTGGCTCGACACGCGCTTGGCGCTACATCGACAAATCGGAGTTGATGGCTTTTATTGGAATTGTACTACTCGCCGGTCTGGAGAAGACGGCGGACAGACCAATGCGAGAGTTGTTCTCCAGTGCTTTGGCGAATCCAACATATTGTGCAACAATGTCGCTGACGCGTTTCGAGGAGATAAAAGCGAACCTGTGCTTTGACTGTACGAGGACGCGATCACTTCGTCTGGCTGACGACAAACTGGCAGCCTGTCGATGGATGTGGGAAACATTTCAGACCAACTGTCGAAATCGATTCAATGAGCTAACATCAGGCTTGTTAGCTTCATCGGTGTACAACAGATGCGTCACGTTAGGTGAACAACTGTTGCCTTTTCACAGTGAAAACGATCTTGTATTCAGACTTCCCCGAAAAAAGAGGAAACTCCGTTTTGGTATCAGAATTTTTTGGCTGTGCGATTCTCAATTGGCTTACGGAATCAATGCTCTCGTTTACACGGGTCATTGTAAGCCCATCTATAAATCAGATGTTGTGGATACTGCAAAAATTACTAATAATAATAATGCATTAGTTCCAGTCGCTGCTAAAGGTGACACTATGAAATCTGCAGACAAAATTGTGCAAAAGAAGGCCGAATGGACACGAGACTTGATTCGACTATTAACACGGGACTTCCGACATGCAGGTAAGTGTCTCTCTCTGTTTAAATAAAAGATTTAAAACTATCGATATAACTGAAACATCGTCTTAATTTGTTCAGATCAAGTTTGAAAGCTTGAAGTAAACACCAATTCCATTGTATTTAACCAGTCGTCGAACAGCACATGTATACTACCCTCAGTCGCACGTACTGACGCGTTTCGACCTTCCATATTCATCATCAGAGTAGGACGGCAAACTGATCATCGAGGATCAAATCGCATTAAATAGATATGCAAAGCAAAATTAGTTATGCAGCTCTCACCTCTAGTATCCTATTTTACATGTAAGGAAAACGATGTGCATACTTTAATCTAGCAAAAGTAAGTACTGTGATGTGTTTCTACTGCGCGGATGACGATATTTTATTTAATTGTAGTAATAATATATTGAATTGAATGATGTCATGCTTACCGGATTTACTGGAGTAATAGGTGTTCAGAAATTGTTGTAATTCTCAATTTCGGTGGTTTATAGCATAAACTGATATCCTTGATGATGGTACCATGTTCCGACTCGAAAACCATAGTGTTAGTACCATGTACCTTTTCGGTACAATAATGTTGGTATCGGTTACGAACACAATAGCCATAGTGTTAGTATCCTTTACAGACTCGGTATATATATTATATAGTGTGAGTTAGCATTGAAGTCGCATTGTCGTTGACTTTAGATTATGTTTGCTTCACTAATACAGGTTTACACTTTCGTCTAGGAGATTGTACCGTCCTATTATTCCACATTCTTCGACCAAATATATAGTGATTAAAGGGCGTAATACCGGCTCCTACTGATGAGTCGCCAGTAAGCACAAAACGAGTGTGCATGAGATTATACTTTCCGTTCATGCTGCCTTTGGTTTATCCTTCTGGTCACAACTGAACTAATTTGTTACTAGGTTCGCAATACCTAATACATACTTGCATATATATTAGTTCTTCGCAACAAACAGTATTTAACTGTAATATATTGAATTGAATGATGTCATGCTGACCGCGAAATGTGATAACTGATATCGATGAAGGCCAGAGTGTATGGTTTAACTGGAGTAACAGGTGTTCGGAAATTGTTGTAATTCTCAATGTGGGTGAACTTTAGCATAAATTTATATCCATCAGGTTGGTATCATGTACCGACTCGAAAACCATTGTGTTAGTACCCGGTTCTCATCTATTTCAAAAAAGGTTATCAGTTACTAACACAATAGCCCTAGTGTTAGTATCCTTTACAGTCTCGGTATATATATTATATAGTGTGAGTTAGCATTGAAGTCGCATTGTCGTTGACTTTAGATGATGTTAGCTTCACTATTACAGGTTTACACATTAGTCTAGGAGATTGTACCGTCCTATTATTCCACATTCTTCTACCGAATATATAGTGGTTAAAGGGCGTAATACCGGCTACTACTGATGAGTCGCCAGTAAGCACGAAACGAATGTGCATGAGATTATACTTTCCGTTCATGCTGCCTTTGGTTTATCCTTCTGGTCACAACTGAACTAATTTGTTACTGGGTTCGCAACACCTAATACATAAAAGCATTTATTACTGGATGTAAATTTGAAAAGATATATTTAAAATTACACAGTAGCGCTTTCGCTCCATCTTGTCAAGTGATTTAACTGGAGTTATGAATAGAAGAAAACAAAAAAGAAGTTACCTTTGGATAGAAGAAGACACATATATGTATATATTAATTCAAAACGTTGAACAAGAGGACACTAAGCTAAGCGCAGGTTTACAAGGAGCTATGAATTAACCAGTCGTCAAACAACATAACAAAACTACCACCAGCCGCAAGGATCATGGAAGGTCGAAACGCGTCAGTGCGTTGCGACTGGCGGTAGTTTTTTTATGTTGTTCGACGACTCATTAAATAAAATGGGATTGGTGTTTACTTCAAGCTTGCAAACTTGATTTAAAGAAGTCATTTTGTTTGTTTTAATTTTTCTCCTTACAACTGTAACCACTTGACCCCATCTCTCTCTCTCTATATATATATATATATATATATATATATTTTTTATTTATTTATTTAAGAGTTTGGTCAAAGGCAAAATATGCATGGAAACGGAGTGAGAAATGCTTTACGAACACTAATTTATTGTTTCATTGTAAATCAGTATTCTAAACAACTTGACTAGAGAGCAATCTGTGAGCACGTCCTGCGAGGTCAAGCTAGACTTTGATTCTGATATATAACTTGTCATGATTACGTGGAGTGTTCTAAAGCAACAATTCATGCCAATGCTTTAAATCAAGTTTGCGAGCTTGAAGAAAACACCAACCCGTTGTTTTTAACCAGTCATCGAACAGTCGTGTTTACTTCAAGCTCGCAAATTTGATTTAAAGCATTGTTACCACCACCCGCGCAATCAATTATTGTTAAATTCAGGCCAAAATAGCCGAATGAATAATTTAGCGAATTAAAATGGATAATTAATCTGTAATACATCGCGTACTTCCTGTGGAAGATTTGGATAACTTGTGACACCTATATCGTGCTAATTTTGTGTCAAAATCACAAGGAAACAGCGAAGGTGGAATGAAACTGACTCAAATATGAACCAGCTAGGTAGTTGGGGGATATAACGTCCTGTGGTGCGGAAAATGTCAGCGTCACCTTGCAGCCACTTGCATGCCTAAACAATTACAAAAGTTCACCTCAAAAGAAAAACTTAATGATAAACAATCGCAATTTCAACCCATCTGTTCACACAGGTTTCAACGTAACTATCAGCAATGATTTCGCCAGCGTGATGACAGTCAAGGCTCTTCTTGAGGATGGCTTGACAGTTATTGGCGCTTTGAAATCGTCAAGTCCAGATGTACCGCCGATTATGCGAAGGCCTTCCATATCATCACCTTCTGGCGCAAAGAAGTGTCCTGCCGGTGCGTGTCAAAACTTTACGTTTGGCTTTGCTGAAGGCATGAGTCTGACAAGGTGTTGTTCGTTGAGAAAACACGTAGGTCTGTCGGCACAAAGAGCTGATCTGGTGCTGAGTTCCCTTCACTTAGACGAACAGTTAGAGCCGGGCCCAACGCAGACACCAAAATCCGTTTCTTTCTATAGAGCCACACGTGGTGTTGTGCAAAGATTCGCTCGATTCATCGATGTGTACACATGCAGGCGTCCAACTCGGAGGCTGGAATTTATGCTGTGGTACTACATTAATTGATAACCATTTGAAAGAATGACAATTGGCAATTTTTAAGTAGGTTATCTCGTTTTAGACAACACCTGGTATTAGAGCAAGCAAGGCAGCAGAAAATAAGTCATAAAATTAGTTGGCATTGCAACTTCCTTGTCTGCTTTGACAAAATTATCCTCATGGGAGAAGGTAAAGCCATGAAATCGCTAGTTTATGGATTATTACACCGAGAAATGCATGGGAAAAAAATGGTTGAGAAAGATAGAACTGGCGCAGTCTAGCTATCATTACTTAGGCGACTGACAAATAAATGTTTTAAACAAATAAGTCAATAGCTTCGTGGTTGATACTCAATCAACCACAATTTGTCTTTGTTTTTACAGCAAATAGGGTATTGATTAATCACAATCCTTCCAAAGATCGGAGATGGTACAAAAGGCAGACTTTTTAAATGAAGTTTACGATCTGCTAAAATCGTCTAACGAATGGCAGTCTAGATTTACGTTCTGCAGTTGAGCATAATGTAGGCGGAAGTAAATGTAACGCTCTGAAAGAGCTCCTGAACAGATGTCGACTGATGGAAAGTTTCAAGTATGCGGTTAAATATTTTTTTCATTGCATGGAAAAGATATTTGAGCATTGATAATATAGGTCCCATAGAAAAAATGAATTTATACATATATATATATATATATATATATATATGTGTGTGTGTGTTTGTGTGTGTGTATGTTCATTTCTACATAACTGAGAAGAATATAAGAAAGGAATGGTTTTGTATCTGATAAACATGTTTTCGCTGTTTGGCACATGGAAAGAGTTCTTTGAATTTTGTTAACGCTCGCATTTCAAAAGGAGCATTCTAAAAACTGGTTGAATTAGTGACGTAGCGTTAAAATACAGAGTAAGAAACAAGTAACTGTGGAGTGAAAGCTATTACGATTGCCAGGAGATTTGGTGCGAAGTTTGCGCAAATCCAGACTACGCGTCAATCGAGGAAAGCTTACAAGGTGACGTATTCTAGAAGTGAACGGCTTAAAGGGCGTGAAGCAGTGTTGTGGGCAAGAACCAGTTGTGTGTATTGGATGAGGACGGTCGCTTTGCGAGATTGCGATTTCAGATGTCTTAATCAGCTGTTATGAAGAAAGGCATAACAAGAATATTGTAGAAATTATAAAATGATGTAAAACAGTGAGTTTTGTGTGATTTACCACTGACAGATTTTGATAGACTTGTGCTTAACCTATCATAAATGCAAATCCATCAGATAATAATGACAGCATTATCGATTAGCTGAAATTATGGAATTTATCCTTCAGATAAATTGACATTGAGGCAGAATTTGATTTTTTATTTCCCAAACTGACGACTTAGAACCTATAAAAACTGGTTTAAGTCTACTTTTGGTTAATCAGGATTCACATTCGAAATATTTTAAAAGCGCACATTAACATGCGTTGACAGAGCAACAGTTAAAACGACTAAAGATAGCGGCAGAAAAGTAGACAACGAATTACTACGTGCTGATAAAGTCAGGGGCGTTATTACAATGCAAACATCAGATGATATACTCGAGGCGGAGATCACATTGATTGGCAAAACAAAATTGGCGTGTCTGGAGAATAAATCTGCAGAACAAATAGACAAAGTTGGGCGCAGAATAATAAATGAGATTAAGATCTTTAAATTGCCATTTCAATTGATGAGGGCACTGCACAGAAGCTCAAGTGCAATCTATGGAATACAAAAAACATAAATGATGATGTCTTATGAGATCGATATCTTCAACGGTCGATTCTACTTTAGCTATTAGGTGCAATCAATGTAACTTTTTTCAAGTGACATAGTGCCAGTTGGTTAATGACAGATCGAAGGCCGTTATATTAGCAATTCAGATGTCGAGAGATTCCAAATAGGTTACACGAGCAAGAAAGGCTTAGCAGAAAGAGTACGTTGGTACATGACTTCGAATCGTGTTTAGTATGCGGCAAATGTAGACATCGAAGTACTACGCGCTGATAGAGGCAAGAGTGTTGTTACAATGGGCGCACCAGACTATATACAAAAGGTGGAGTAACGTGTTGAATAAAATTAGACAATTCACCCGTCTGGAGGATAAATCAGATGAAATAGCCAAAGCTGTGTGCAAAGTAATATAAGGAAATTTTAAAGTCCTAATTGATGCCAGTTGAATTGATTAGGCCGTTGCACTGAAGCTCAAATCAATTGACTTATTTGCACCAATAATGTATGAATTGCAAAAACTACACAAAAATTTTTCTCCTATGCGACCAATATTAGTAATGGTCAATACTTCGATGGTTAATTAGTTAGTCGGTATAATGCAATTATTGCACAAACAACTGTGTAATAAGCCAGTTGCTGATTCCTTTGAATGTTTTAACAGAGTTCAAGTTGTAAATGTTAAAAACAAGATTATGGCGTCCTTTGATGCTACGTCCTCGTCCATAAATGTTCCTATGGAAGAACCCACTAACTTTATAGTTCAAATGCTAGGTACATTATCATCTCTGGTGTCAGGTCACATTCTACACAAGCTCACCTTATTACACACGAAAGACGTACAGTTTCATTTTCAATGAACGCATCCGTAAACCGATTGATGACGTGGCAATGAGGAGCCCCCTATCTCCAGTCTTGGCTGAGATTTTCTCATTCCCTCTTGATAACAAATCTTTAACGAGTGACATAAGTATAAGTACACAATACAAAAAGTATGCCGATGATATTATCGTTGTACTTTAAAAACAGGTCGCAAATACGAACACTGTTTCAAAAAATCAATAAATTTCACACAAGAACCGTTTCTTTTTCAAATTCTTCTTAAGTATATACAGATGAACGCACACATATACACAAAAACATAAATAAATTAATAAGTATATATGTATATAAATATATATAAATTCGTTCTTTGGGACCAATATTATCAATGCTTAAATATCTTTTCCATGCACTGAAAAAATGTTTAACGACATGCTTGAAATCTTTTGTAAACTACTGGGGAATAATTCAGTTTGATATAAACACCAATTCAATTCTATATACATTTGTCAGTATAAACTAAACGCTATCTAAGGTAGCAAGAGAAATTAAGTCTTTAGACCGGTTTTGTCCACATTGGAAACTCTTCAAGCACCGTCTATAATTTGCCGCAGACCGGCAAACAACCTGGACACGTGGAGTTAGAAATTTATAACTTTTTACACTACACTATAATAATGATTTGTTTTGGTTAGCCATTCCTTCATTTGGAGCGACAGGGAGACAGTTTACAGGGTCATTGACTCTGAAGCAAACGTGCCCACATTCGAGCTCTGTACGCTGCAATCTCAAGACATGGTGCGAAGAGTTCCAATAAAATTCAAAGTCGGTCTATCGGATGAATTGCCTTTGTACCATAGATAGTGTTTAATTCATACCTAAGATTGTGTTTTGTATCAATCTCGTAAACTTGATTTAAATCATATTTCATTGCCCACACAGTCAACGGCTGTTGACAAATATAATTTTTTTAGTTCAATACCACTTCTCTTTGTGGCGTAGAGTCTGTCCTTTAATTAGAAATTGCGAGTTGCTAGTTGCAATTTAATGTCTAACGAGATCGAATATATGCCCCACCTGTAGGAAAGGCTCATCTTAAACTTATGTAAGTGTATAACGTAAAATTGTATTTAATGTGCGCAAGGATGATGCAGTGGTTAGTCACAGACTTAAAAGTAAATGTGCCCGGGTTCGAGCAGTACTTGAGAGTTCGAAGTAATGACGAATCCGATCTACTGAATGGATCGCCCTTGTTACCTTTGACATTGCCTAGTTTATAACTATAGATGCATGTACATAATGGATTCGGCGTTTATATCGAGCTCACAACTTTGATTGAAATAGTTGTTATCATTACCCGCTCAATCTAAGTTTTTCTAATGCTTCATTAGACAACCTTAAGAGTTCGTTACGGTGCCGTTAATTTTGACTTTTTTGTTTATAAATGTTCTAGCTCAAAAAGGATGTGCATTATAATTCAAAAAGTAGACCCTAACAAATCTGTAAAACAAGTTTGCGAGTCTGAAGTAGACACCGGTTCCTTTATATTAGTTTTGCGATAAAAAGTGTATTAAACGTAAATTCCATGATTAAGCTCCCTACAATCAAGCTGTCCAATATCGTTCATTCATATACCTGCCCTAGGTGCTCAAAACTCTGTGTAGATAGAAATGGCCGATTATCTAGAAGGTAATTAATGAGCGGTTTAGGCTGAACACAGGCGACAAAGGTGAGAAAGTTTCTGAAATAGATAAACACACTGCGCACAAAATCACACCGCTTAAACCAGGCGAGTGATTCCAAAAGAAGAAACGAATGAAGCTGCGTATTGCAAAAGTCGTCAGTTAACTAGCGAAGGAATTTTTACACGACCGACGCAAACTTGTGGAAAATGAACTATTTAAAAACCTTCCAATTGGGTGGCTATGCTTTAATGCTTGAAGTATTACTCAACATTTCAGAGAAATTGGTGATTTTAGATTATACGTGACCTAATTATTGCTAGGTATGCCATTTTTCGCAAACAGGTACAATATGTTGGACGTGGCTGCATTGAACGCCTACACGCTGTACACAAAACAGCACCCGGCTATTTATGAAACTTGCACGGGAAACAGGCGTAGAGCCTTCCTGAAACAGCTCATCGATGAGCTGGTCAAACCCCACATGAAAGCTCGAGCCTCGTCAGAAGAGGCGTTGAATCTGCAAACACGCATCCGCGATGCAATGACCAGGTAAGACAGACACGTCAGACATTCGCCTCGTTTCTCAAATAAAAAAAACACAAACCATGCATTTGGCGTATGTTAAACATAAAGTGCCACTCAAACCAAGATTAAAACTATAAGGAACACGAATGTTAATTAAATCACACTAGTTTATATATATATATATATATATATATATATATATATATATATATATATATATATAGTGCGTAGTATACTTGTTTTACACACATGCATACTCACAATTATCTAGTGAAAAGTCATTTGTGATCTAGAGATTTACAGGTGGACAAAGAGTTTTGGAAAAATACTGCAAAATTATACGAAGTTGTTAAATGAGGACAGTGGACCTAAAAAACTTTTTCTTAAGATACGAAATGTGTTAACCACAAGCAAAATTATCTATAGAGTATATATATATATATATATATATATATATATATATATATATATATTCTTCAGAACTACGTCTTCTGAATATAATAAATACTTTCTATTACGAAGGAAAACAAATATAATAACAAAGTGAATAATGACCGTTTCATTCCAAGAATGATCAGCTACAGTGTACAATCTTTCACTGATATACATCCTGAGTTTTCATTTAATTATGCGGATGGCAACTAGTCTGATTTTAGTCTAAATAAAGGCCATTATTAACATTGTAATTAAATGTGATTTCTCTGTCTAATAAAGAATATATTGTATATATATATATATATATATATATATATATATATATATATATATATGGTTGGTATGAACGAAAACGTATGTGATAATCTCTTAGTCTACGAAGACTTTGCAACAATTTTAGTGACTAATCTATTTCAAATGAGTGATCAATTTAGCAAAATCCACTAGCCAATCTTGAACGCGAAAGGTTAATGACTCTTTCTTTAGCTACCAATCAGAAGCCAAATGGATAGATAACCGTCAGCCGCACCAAGATATGTATCAACGCCAAAATCAATTCACTTCAGGATGAGTATGATATTTAACGTCGAGACTGGCACCATGCTTCCTTTTTTTGCACTAGTTTCTTTAAAAATTTCGACAACCTTGTGCAGTGTTTTGAGGTAACTCCACAAAGTGTGCAAACAATCGGACGCATAATGCCGAATTGACTTTATTATCGCGTTTCGCATCAAGGACTAAGGTAAAGAAGACGTAGTTGGTAATAGCAAAGTTGTAGGACACCCTGTGTTGAATCGGTCACATCATGTTCAAATGAACAATGAACAACCGATGAGAAATAGTGAAATACATGTTAAGTCATAATAACAATAGTTTACCATTTTAAAGCAATGCTTCAATGTTGCATTAGCGTGAAATCAGTACGCTTACTAATTTTCGATTACTTCTAGCCAGTAAAAGGTCCCTAATTCCTGGTCTGGTGTAAAGAAATATAAATATATATATATATGCATAGCTACCTACAACCGTCTATAAATGCATACATACACTCGTGCATGCATACGTATTTGCGTAGGTAAAAATACATCAGTCTCTCGCAGAAACAGTTCAAGAGGTGCCACGACTTCGTCCATTCCTCATGAACTATAAGGACACGCATTTGTACTCATCTACCTACAAAGTGACAAACATGCATACATACATCCGAGCATAGAATCAGCTTCAGTGGTGCTTTTGGTAATATGGCATGAAATGCGAAGCCTTGTGCCTGGACGGGAAAAGGCAGCCAGGGATGACATCTGTGCGTGAATTGGGCTCAGATACATCAGGAATCAGCGTGGCATGTCATCTTCTGCCTAATTTGGCCCGGAATTGGTCCGGATTGATTTTAAAAAGGCTGTCAGTAAACCAAACATCAATGCAGTAGTTTGGTACGAAACAGGAAGTAATACAGTACGCCATACTGCAATTAAAGTTGTTTTTGTTTCAATTTTATTTTCTCATTGCCTGGTTACACGAGACTAGGTGCGGTGTTCAGTTGCCTCACCACCAAGGTGGTCGAGACGAGGCGTATCAATTCACAGCAAGCTCACCTGCAATCAATGAAACGTTGGATAAAAGTCAACGTCCAAGCCGAAGGACTGACAACGAAGTGAGACGTCGCTGTAGGCTGTGCAAGCCAGGTGTCGACCGGAAGTCGAAGTTGTACTGTTCTCGTTGCCAGCTATGTGTATGCCGGACGCACAGTGAACAGCTAGTGTTCTGCATCAAATGCCACCAGCCAAACAAGCATAGCGCTCAGATGTGATTTGAACGGTTGTTGCGCAGTGCGAGCTTCAAATGTTGAATCTTCGCGATTTACGTTCGTCGCGGATTGTCACTTTGCACTATCCATTTCGCAGAGATCCGATTGATCTCTCCATCTCCAAGTGCGCATCGGAAGAAAGGGACGAGTCCGCACCCAGCCAATGGGGATCAATCGGTTCTTTGCGAAACTGCTGGCGAAAAGCGACAACCCGCGGGCGCAAATCGTGGACGAGTTAACATCGTTCTCGTCAGACATCTCTTGGCAGTGGTTGTTCTCGCGTATAAAAAAAATTCTGACAATTGCGTATATTTAACGGGAGTACAATTAAAATCTTTCTAAGAAACACGAATGAATTCTGTTTTATTCATCACAGAAAGGTGTAATCAACTAATAATTTAATACCGGCATGAGGGGGGAGGAGCCTTAGAGATTATCCGAGGCATCAACAACGAACACCAGGAATCTACTGCTCTTGGTGGTGAGCATTATGCTCCAAATTTGTTACGATTTTGTCGCCAGTTGACCTCGTCCTTCATCTCCTCGGCAGTTCTGTGCGCAAGTAAACAGGATGATGAGGATGATGATGATAGCCATCGGCGAAATCACGGGACGTAATTCAAGCGTTGCCTCTACAAATTGCCAGCGCCCGCCGGTCTTTAGAACGGGCATTCCTTTACCTAGGAGCTCGGTTAGCTCCTTTGCCGGCGGTACCATCGCATAGAAGAGCGCTTGATTAAAAACATCATCAAATTTTCTCGTCATTAATGTCTCCTACACTTTAATCAATTGAGAAGTGAATAAAATCAAGCCAGTGCCGTGGTTCGAGAAGCTTTCTAGATGGTGGCAACTGGCGTCAGCCTTCTCCAATGCCTCTGTCGTATAAAGAAGTATCGACCTTGTATTTGATGCAGAGGAAAACAAAATAATCCTAGGGCTTTGTAAAATTCGCCTAAAGCAACGTCAGTAACACCGAAAACATCTCCTCATTAGCCGATTCGTCCGGTGTAAAGAGGCAATTCAGGATATAATTTTCGTTTTTCAGTAAGGCGATGGGTATTAACTAATAAAAAGTTACAAGCACATTATTTAAGTAATTGAACGAAAATTGGTCGCACGGGTGGTGAAAATATTTGTTATAATCAAGGTGGCGAACTTGATATAACCACCTGACCAAACAGGTAGATACATTTTGTCGGTATAAACTAAGAATTGTTTAATGTAGAAAAGGCGATTCATCCAGTAGACCGGTTTCGTCCCGATTGGTAACTCATCACGGACTCGTCAGAATTTGTAGCGGACAGGGCTCGAGCCTGGACACGCCTGTTCGGAATCTGGTGCAGCCTGCTTATTTATTTAAGTAATAGTCTATTATGTACGTGTGGTTCCATATTTACTCAGCCAAACATTTAAATGGGTTTCTCTGCCTATCAAAAATATATATATATATATATATATATATATATATATATATATATATATATATAGGAAGAGGGAAGAGCAACACATTAATACTAAAGTGGATAAAGGCCCTTTATTTCGTGAATACTAATCATCTCTTACACAATCATACTATATTTATACATTTTGGGTTTTCAATTGATTATGCTAGTGGTGACAAATCTGACTCGTTTTTACCCTCTGTTTCTTGTTTTGTTACCACTAGCATAATCAATTGAAAACCCAAAATGTATAAATATATATGATTGTATAAGGATGATTAGTATTCACGAAATAGGGCTTTATCCACTTTGGTATTAATGTGTTCTTTCTTCCTAATTATAAATATATATATATATATATATATATATATATATATATATATATATATATATATATATATATATTTGATAGGCAGAGAAAACCGATTTAATTGTTTGGCTATTAAATATGGAACCACGTACATAATAGACTATTACTTAAATAAATAAGCAGGTGCACCAGATTCCGAAACAGACGTGTCCAGGTTCGAGCCCTGTCCGCTACAAATTCTTGACCAGTACGTGATGAGTTACCAATCGGGACGAAACCGGTCTACTGGATGAATCGCCTTTTCTACACTATACAATTCTAAGTATATACTGACAAAATGTATTTACCTAATGGGTCAGGTGCTTATATCAATATCGAAACCTTGATTATTATATTGATTAAGAAGATTAACAGCCTTTAGCAAAAGGATTCGGTTTAATAAATGATTGGAACAACGGCTTTAATTTAGCATATATTGGTAGGCCAATGTTCCTGGTACATGACATTATAAAGGACTGAATTCTCTCTTTATTCAATACACGCGGTATCAGATGACATTTTGCGTACTTCATGAACAAATTCAAGCTGTCACACAATTCCCTTATTAAAAAAACCAAACACAAAACTTCGCTACCGAATTGGCCAACTTGAGCATTTTAACCAGTTACGTTTGAAAATGTCACTAATTTTGGTCCATACCAAAGCAATTTATTAGCACATATTGTCCAAAGGTTATTTTCCACAGCAAGTAGAGACAAATTTAAGTTTTGTCTCATTTATTCCAGTTGAGACAGATCACTACTATGATAGAATAGCATGACAGTTCCAGGTGTATGTGCTTCTACTGCTTTTGATCTGCATTGAAGCAAAACGGAATAAAGCATTATGGATGGAATACGCGGCTCAGATTTTAAAAACGTGATTTTAGATACAATATTGTTTGACCTGAATCAAATGTCTCTAAGCGACAATTTAATGATAAACAAATGAGGTCAAAACACATGTTATAATTTTCAATTTTATCACATTTAACCACAATGTTTATTGGATATTGAATTTTTAAAGCCTTTTGAAAGATTGTACCCATAGATGATTTTTTTGAAAAAAATACAGTACAAATTGTGCAGTAAAGCTATTGTGTTATCTGAACACAGAAATTAGTTCAATTTAAATATAACAACGGATTGCATAAAATTTCATCAAGATGCACATTCGTTTCGTGTTTACTGGCAACTCATCAGTAGGAGCCGGTATTACGCCCTTTAACCACTAAATATTTTGGTGAGGAATGTGGGAAAATAGGACGGTACGATCTCCTAGACGAATGTGTAAACCTGCAAGTAGTGAAGCTAATATCATATAAAGTCTACGACAATGCGACTTCAACGCTAACTTACTATATATAATATATATACCACCACTATGGCTATTATCTAAGTACCCGATACCAACATTATGGTACCGAAGAGGTACATGGTACTAACACTATGGTTGCCGAGTCGGTACATGGTACTAACACTATGGATTTCAATGTATGCTATAGTTCACCAAAATTGAGAATTACAACTATTTCTGAACACCCGTTACTCCAGTAAATCCATACACTCTGGCCTTGATTGCATTGTGCTATTGGTATAACAGTGAAATTACTAGGTTCGCAAAACCTAATACATACTTGCATATATATTAGTTCTTCGCAACAAACAGTATTTAACTGTAATGTATTGAATTGAATGATGTCATGCTTACCGCGAAATGTGATAACTGATATCGATGAAGGCCAGAGTGTATGGTTTAACTGGAGTAACAGGTGTTCGGAAATTGTTGTAATTCTCAATTTGGGTGAACTTTAGTATAAATTTATATCCATCAGGTTGGTATCATGTATCGACTCGGAAACCATAGTGTTAGTATCCGGTACTCATCGATTTCAAAAAGGTATCAGTTACTAACACAATAGCCAGTGTTAGTATCCTTTACAGACTCGGTATATATATTATATAGTGTGAGTTAGCATTAAAGTCGCATTGTCGTTGACTTTAGATGATGTTAGCTTCACTATTACAGGTTTACATATTCGTCTAGGAGATTGTACCGTCCTATTATTCCACATTCTTCTACCAAATATATAGTGGTTAAAGGGAGTAATACCGGCTCCTACTGATGAGTCGCCAGTAAGCACGAAACGAATGTGAATGAGATTATACTTTCCGTTCATGCTGCCTTTGGTTTATCCTTCTGGTCACAACTGAACTAATTTGTTACTAGGTTCGCAAAACCTAGTACATACTTGCATATATATTAGTTCTCCGCAACAAACAGTATTTAACTGTTATGTATTGAATTGAATGATGCCATGCTTACCGCGAAATGTGATAACTGATATCGATGAAGGCCAGAGTGTATGGTTTAACTGGAGTAACAGGTGTCCGGAAATTGTTGTAATTCTCAATTTGGGTGAACTTTAGCATAAATTTATACCCATCAGGTTGGTATCATGTAACGACTCGGAAACCATAGTGTTAGTATCCGGTACTCATCGATTTCAAAAAAGGTATCAGTTACTAACACAATAGCCATAGTGTTAGTATCCTTTACAGACTCGGTATATAAATTATATAGTGTGAGGTAGCATTGAAGTCGTATTGTCGTTGACTTCAGATTATGTTAGCTTCACTATTACAGGTTTACACATTCGTCAAGGAGATTGTACCGTCCTATTATTCCACATTCTTCTACCAAATATATAGTGGTTAAAGGGCGTAATACCGGCTCCTACTGATGAGTCGCCAGTAAGCAAGAAACGAATGTGCATGAGATTATATTTTCCGTTCATGCTCTCTTTGGTTTATCCTTCTGGTCACAACTGAACTAATTTGTTACTAGGTTCGCAAAACCTAATACATACTTACTATGATATCCATCATGTTGGTACCATGAATCTTTTCCGTTCAATCATGGTGGTATCGGTAACTGACACAATAGCCATAGTTTTAGTATCCTTTACAGACTCGGTATATATATTATATAGTGTGAGTTAGCATTGAAGTCGCATTGTCGTTGACTTTAGATTATGTTAGCTTCACTATTACAGGTTTACACATTCGTCAAGGAGATTGTATCGTTCTATTATTCCACATTCTTCTACCAAATATACAGTGGTTAAAGGGTGTTATACCGGCTCCTACTGATGAGTCGCCAGTAAGCACGAAACGAATGTGCATGAGATTATACTTTCCGTTCATGCTGCTTTGGTTTATCCTTCTGGTCACAACTGAACTAATTTGTTACTAGGTTCGCAAAACCTAATACATACTTGCATATATATTGGTTCCTCGCAACAAACAGTATTTAACTGTAATATATTGAATTGAATGATGTCATGCTTACCGCGAAATCTGATAACTGATATTGATCAAGGCCAGGGTGTATGGATTTACTGCAATAATATGTGTTCAGAAATTGTTTTAATTCTCAATTTCGGTGAACTATGGCATAAATTGATATCCATCATGTTGGTACCATGTTCCGACTTGGAAACCATTGTCTTTAAAGAATTGTTACCACAACCCGCACAAACAGTTATTGTTAAATTGGAAACCATAGTGTTAGTACCATGTACCTTTTCGGTACAATATTGTTGGTATCGGTTACTTACACAATAGCCATAGTGTTAGTATCCTTTACACACTCGGTATATATATTATATAGTGTGAGTTAGCATTGAAGTCGTATTGTCGTTGACTTTAGATTATGTTAGCTTCACTATTACAGGTTTACACATTCGTCTAGGAGATTTACCGTCCTATTATTCCACATTCTTCTACCAAATATATAGTGGTTAAAGGGCGTAATACCGGCTCCTACTGATGAGTCGCAAGTAAGCACGAAACGAATGTGCATGAGATTATACTTTCCGTTCATGCTGCCTTTGGTTTATCCTTCTGGTCACAACTGAACTAATTTGGTACTAGGTTCGCAACACCCAATGCATACTTGCATATATATTAGTTCTCCGCAACAAACAGCCTTTAAATATACTGATCGTCGCATGTGAAAAATTCAACCTGCCAAGGAAGCGCTTGACAATTTTAGTCGTCAGGATTTTCGAACAGCCCGTCCTACGTGGAGGCTAATTCTGTAGATGAACGTCGCACTGATCTGCGCAAAATACTTTTTCGTGCTCTGGCTTTACCTTGGAGCTTCCAAAGCTCCGTTGGGAACTTTTTAGCTAATCTTCCTCTTCGGAACATTCTTGGAAAAATGTCTTTCGGAATAGCTATGCTGATCGTTTTTAAAAAAAATTAAATCAGACTAGCTTTATTTCTACACTAAATTATTTGAAATTATGAAGCGAAAGCGTTTATGAACAAGTAATAATGCTTTTAAACGTCATTTCTTGGAATTAATGTTTTGCATATTTAAAAACTAAATCTCCTACAAAAATGTCGCTAAATTAACGTGTAAATTAGCGATGGAACTGAAAACCGGCGTTTTTAAAGTCAATGTTCCGCATCCTGAAAATTTCAGGAAACGTCTGGCGTAAAATAAATCACGATATCAGAGTTCATTCGAATAGTCTATCTGACGATTTCGCATTGTTGTAATAGCATGCTTCTTAAATTTAGGTGAGCAACAGTTAAAAGACTGAAGCATTTCATTCATAACAAGCTGTCCAATCCAAACAAGCTTTTGACTAAATGTTGATGTAAATTGTGCATTGCTACCCTTCTTGCATTTAATCTCGTAGCAATTTTCTTGTGCGGGACAATTGGTAGCAATTTTAGGTCGGTAAAATCTTGAATCCTTTACATTTCAGATTTTCAATTTTTGGCCTTGATTGGAGTTCTCACTTGTACCTTCCTTTTCAAAGCCTTTCATCAGCTGCTAGTCTGAAAAAGACGTTGGAACCGGATATTCCGAAAATGCGGGAATATGTCAGAATATCTTGCTACGTCATTTTCAGACAAGCAGCTGATGCAGGGCTTCAAACAGAAGGGACAATTGAGAACCCAACAAACAAGGCGAAAGATCGGTGCCCCTGGAGAAGTAAAGGATTCAAGATTTAACCGACCCACGAGTGCTATCAACTGTGCCGCACAAGAAAATGGCGGCGAGATTAAAAGCTTACGACTAATTTATCGCAAACAGTTAATGTTCGTGACTGCATAGAAATGGGGCAGCCGACACTTCCAGTCACGTTCAATGTATGCAAGACTGCTAGAGGTGAGAGCCGCATATCTAACTTTGATTTCCATATATATATATATTCAATGCGGTTTGATCCTCGATAGTCAGTTTGCCGTCGTATTCTGGTGATGATCATGGAAGTTCGAAACGCGTCAGTGCCTTGCGACTGGCAGTAGTTTTGTAATGTTGTTCGACGACTGGTTAAATACAATGGGATTGGTGTTTACTTCAAGCCCGCAAACTTGATTTACATAATGTATTCAGTTAGATCAAAATATTTATTTAAATTGCAGTTTAGCGTCTGCTGTGAGTGTACACGGTTTCACAAGAATTATAAACATGGCTATGTAAATGGAAACATTTTCGTCATATTCTCTTTGAATCCTAATGACACCTTCACTTTGAAGTTTTGAATACCTTATGGAAAACGGGAAAGAATTTTTACACACTAAATCAGATTAACTACACAAACAGATGTGGGAACTTATTTCCTTTATATATATATATATATATATATATATTTCAAAATATAAGGATCACGATTTAGTAAGTATTCTTGCCTTCAATATTAATGGGAATGGGCTATATAAATGAACGCGATTTTGTGGAATTCACTCTGAATCAGAATAAAGACAGCTTATCAGTTTTGACTTCATTTTGGAAGACCGGGATTATTTGTTAGCGCAGCAAAATATACTAACGGCGCTGGTAGCCACATCAACTTAAACAAAAGTAGAGATGTAAGACCATAAGGACGAGTCAGTTAGAAGAGGATGGAGTGATAATGCAGTCACGAACATAACAGTACGTCACACTTCAGAAAGTAACTGAAACAAGTTGTCGTCATGCTATTATGATGACCACGCAAGTTAGTAACGCGTCAGTAGGAATGGTGATTATCTCAAGTCTACAAACTTAACTTAAATACTTTGTGTTACCATCCGCGTAGGCAATAATGGCCAAATTGAACAACATTATAAATTATATTGCATTCGGATAGATGCAACGAATTGCAGAAATGTCGGGTAGGCTCACATTGCCCAAGCCGCAACGAGGCTTGAGGCCAGTCGACTCCCAGTATTTCCTCAGTTTTGTGTTCTGCTTTTTGCCATTTATGGGCCTCTTCAGCCACCTCCGCTTTAGGCGAAATGAAAAAAGACAAAGCTACTCACGCACTGCACTATTAAACTGCGTTTGTGTTTGTTGTGACTGTGTGTTTTACATTGTTTTTGCATCTGCAAACTCGTGTGGCGATTATCGACCATAATCCTCGTAGTGGCTCATTCGAGTCGAGGCAAGCTGCTTACGGCGGCCGAAAACATTTTCGAGCTGCTCAGGTACTCTAGATAGACAAAATAATTATGCGTACCACCCTGACGTCGCCAAGTGGAATAAAAAGAGGCGAAACAAAGTAGCATACGTAAGTCTGTACTAGAAGCTAAAAAACAATACATTTACTGATAGATATGAGTAAAAAATAATATTACAATGAATAAAATGACAATAAAAAAGATCACCATTGCAGATTGTCCAAACGTTTACCACACAACAAGAGGATTATACACGACAACTTTACATACATCGGAAACAACCGGTAGAAAATAAGATGAGTTAATAAAATTAGGTATTGTTTAAGAGGAACGAGAAGCTGCTCACTTTAACGATAGTGAAGAAATCAGCTATATGTATAATTTAATCAGTTTTTCAGGTTTAGAGTTCTTTGAGTGCGCGCGCAGCCTGTTTTCTGACTTGCAGCAAACAAGCACCTCTCATTTTTAAACAAGTCGCACCGCATAGCAAGGCTACCGTCGCTCTCTATCTCACACACACTGGCGTGTTGCGACTTGCCGAGCCAACCATCTTAACACGACGGCATATTGACCAACCGGGTCCAAACCACCACCAAGTAAGTTTCGTTTTGAAAGCTGAGGTGCGCAATCTCACCGCGACTAGTGTGACATTGTGCTTGGATTGAAATGACGTGTGCATGGCGACCGCGTTGCCGGATCGTAATTTTAGCAGCATTCACTGCAATCATGCCAGTTTTGCAGTTTAACGCTTCACCGTTGTTCACTACCAGTCAGACGGCCAAGGAGAGGGCAGACTAACACCGCCTAAGACTCCCCGATCAGTAGCTATGGATTTCACGGCTGTACGGCAGTGAGGCAAGAACACTTCATTCTGGGGGTACTGCTGTGCAGTTTATACAATTAAACGAACATTAGTTGCACGGGTGGTGATAACAATCACGTAAAATCCAGTCCGATTGTGTAAAAACATTTGTCAGTGTAGTAAAGGCAATTAATATAGTTGATCGGTTTCGTCCATATTGAGAACTCATCACATACTGGCCAGAAATTGCCCCGCACTGTGCTCGAGCCTAGGCACGTCTGCTTCAGAATCTGTTCCACTAACCACTGAGCAACTCAACCGGACGTGCTTCAAAAAAAGCCCATGCCAAGAAGACAACATTTGCAAGACTTTCCCACTGGAACTGGTTCGCCACTGGACTCCATCAATTTAGAAGAATAGAGTAGTAAGCAGCCGGTGTAAAAGAGCATCAAGGGTTGAGCTGTCCACTGCCCAGCGCAGACCACCAAGAAACAGCCTAACAACCATACATACATGCACTCTCAAGTCGAGATCTCGATCTGCCACAAGATGCGCTCCTTAAAGTCCACGCCAATAAGCCAGCATTAATAAGACTTCTCCACTGGACCTGGTCTGTCGCTAGACTTTATCAAATGTCTACTCGTTCAAGAAATTCTTAGTTAGTCAGGGCACCGTGTGGCCCCATCAAGTTGCTGATAGAATTAAAAAAGCATCAGACGCCTTCCACTGTTCCAACCAGCCATCGGAGTTACCGCGGTGGCCTGTCTAGCGGGAAATGAAAATAGCTTTCCTGAGCAGTTACCAGCCAACGCAATCAGCGTTCCATATAAATGTGTGATGATGACAATTATTTTACATCAAACAGCGTTGCAACAGAATTTTACTCGTCTGACGCCAATCTGGCAATTACAGAAACTAATTATAGTACAAAAATATTTCCAGGCGCGGACAGCTATAGGAGATCAGCTCCCCGGTCGCCGCGGCATAGAGACGGACCGACAATTCTCTTGACTTGAAGACTAGTAAACATGGAATAAGCATAATAGAAATTTAAAAAAAACTTTCGAAATAAAGAAAGTCATGCTTTGAAGGTCGTACCGCCTCGTGTATCACACCATTCAGACAGCACTTCAGAGAAAATTGTACCCAACAAGAAGAAAATAAAAGTATTACGAATTTCAAGACGTGTCCAGACAATCGTTGGTTATAATTTTAAAAATAATTCTCCAATTATGCAACTTTGTAAATGAGTAATTTGGTATAAAATAGTTAAAAACCATGCTTCAATGACAAAAAACAAATGGTCGGACAGCGATACAGAAAAATAAATTAATCTAAATATTTATGACATTTGCATTTTTCGCAACATAATAATAATAATAATAATTGACGTGATTGTCTTACAACGCATTGTTCGCAACATAATAATAATAATAATAATAATAATACATTAATAGTAATAATATGTATATAATAATAAAACAATAATAATAATAATAATAATAATAATAATAATAATAATAATAATAATAATAACAATAACAATAATAATAATAATAATAATAGTAATAATAATAATAATAGTAGTAGTAGTAATAATAATAATAATAATAATAATAATAATAATGAATGTGATTGTATTACATCGCCAACTGCACTCTCCAGGTATTGCATACCTGGTAACAAATTAGTTGAACTAGGACCAGAGGGATAACTCTGCGTGGAAAAATGATAATCGCATGCGCACGCATTTACCTCTTACTGACGAGTCATCAGTAGATGTTGACACTACACGCAAGACACACTTTACTTTTTGTTCAAGAAGTGTGGGAAAATTGAACATTGCAATCTACTCGTAAACGTGTGCTGATTATGGCAGTAGAAAACAATTTTATAAGAAATGCTTTAGCTAATTCATTATATATATATATATATATATATATATATATATATATATGTATATATAGACACAAATAGAAAATAACAATATAGCTCGAGTAAATAACGATTGATGGTAAGGTTGGAGATAACAATTCTTTAACTGAAGCTCGTAAGCCAGATTTAAAGAAGAGAGAATAAGGACTGGCTACCTGTCATGCTGTTGCAGTTGGCCGAGTTTAGAGTCGGTGTGCAATATCAGAAATCGACCGTACACCACGGAGCCTTTACGAGAAATCCTTATAAACCACAACATCACTCCGCTAATAATAATAATAATAATAATAATAATAATAATAATAATAATAATAACAGTAACTTCCACAAAAACGAATCATCACATTGAGCACTTATTAAGGACTCGTCTATGCCAAGCAAAACGGGTGCTTGCACAGAATGAATAATGACAAGATTACTGATAAATGTTTTCAACAGCTAAAAAAATCAAAACCACTGAAAGATAAAAGGCAGCAGAAAAAATGAAATCACTAAATGCCATCAATTAAAAGTATACGTACAAAACATTTGAATGACTTTTAAAATTTACAGACAATGAAAAAGGATCTAACTTCAGAGGATATGAAAAATATTTCCAACTCTACCATTTTTAACAGTTCGAAAATAGTTTTTCAATAAAAGATCAGGTATTTCTTACGACAAGTTAGCTTGGACTAGCAACTAATGCTTGTTAACAGTCAACATGCTGGCAAATATATGCAGATATATATATATATATATATATATATATATATATATATATATATATATATATATATATATATATATTCATTTGGAATGCGAGCCTTAATAATATTCATATAGTACCCTATTCAAGTGCAAAATTAAAAGAAATTTTATCAGATACAAGAACCGTTTCTTTCGAATTTTCTTCTCAAGTATCTACAAATAAAGATATCTTTATATGTAACTGAAGGTGACTCACGCAATTGATTGGTTGTTTCGCTTATTTCACACTCTCTCTCCATTTTTACATTTTTCTATCTTGTTTTGCTTTTCATTTTACATATATAAATAGATGTTCAAGAGAATATACTTGAATAGAAAATATGAAAGAAGCGGTTCTTGTTTTTGATAAAATTTCTTTTAATTTTTTTACATGGAAATGTTACTATGAATATTATAAAGGCTCTGCTTTCAAAGATATATATATATATATATATATATATATATATATATATATATATATTCATAGTACCCTTTCCATGTGAAAAAAGTAAAAGAAATTTTATCAGATACAAGAACTGTTTCTTTCGAATTTTCTTCTCAAGTATCTACAAGTGAATGTCTCTTTATACATTAATTGAAAGGCCAGCTAAGGTAGCAAAATGTTAATGTTACCACTTCCTTCGGGTGTACCCTACTTAAAATCTCTTCCTACGTATAGTTCTAACTAGCCAAAAAAACAGAGAATATATATAACATACAATATATGTATATATATATATATATGTATGTATAAATAGATTGAATAAAGCAAAATCTCAATTTCTGCTCAAGTTGTAGGTAAGTCATTTCATGAAATCAGTCAATTTCAGCACACGTCAGATACGCAGAGTAACAAATTTATTTCAAAAAAGTTAAAGTCAAAGCTGAGCAGAAATATTTGAATGAAACTAGGCAACAATCACCTGTATTATCACAGATTGGCATGAGATCAATAGTTTAAATTCTATCCCCATCTTTTCAGAGCGTGAAAATAAGGGCACTTTCCAAGTTGTCAAATTTTGGCTATCACATAAAACAAATTGGGCGAGTATCGACTGCGGAAGTGGGCGAAAAATTTTAAATACACCTTTCTGACTTGATATATATATATTTCTCTCCCTCTTCCTCTTTTTCTATTCTCTCTCTATACATATACGTATTTTTATACATACAGAGAGAAGCTTTTACACATATATAATTTACCACCAGTCAGATGTAACGACACGCTTCGACCTAATTGGGTTGATATCACAGAAAAACTGAAATTAGTTATCGAGTGTTTAAATGTAGTTTTGAAGCCGATACTTCAGTGAAGTATATTATATATATATATATATATATAATATGTATATAAAGAGAGAGTAGGGATATATATATATATATATATATATATATATATATATTAGGATCAAAACTCATTGAAGACATCCAGAAGGCAGATCTAGTTAACAAACACCGCAAGTTTGTACGGAATACCATATATATATATATATATATATATATATATATATATATATATATATATATATACATACAGAACGTGTGAGACTGAAGTATCATTTTGTATGACTGGTCGTGGTTTTACAGTCGATCGACAGGTAAAAATGGGTGCTTATCTTTAATTTATGAGCGCGATTGAAAGTAAAATTGAAAGCGCGGTTAATGATGTTCAATAATTGTAAACACGGAAAGGACGGAGTGGCTATCGAGATCAGCGTCCTGGATTATATGGGACAGGTGGTGATGCTTAAAAAGGCAATCTTAATCACCAAATAATTGAGACGACAATTTTGCAATCTATAGAGATATTTCGTGTTTATTAGAAACAGAGTTCATAAGTTGAATCACTGTTTTGCATGCACGTGTGTTGTGCACACCTCAACTTGTTTGATAGGCCCCAAGAAGAACTCCTGGGCACAACCGCAGTGTTTTCACGTGTCTGTATGAGAATAAAACGAAAATTTCACAACCACGTTTTCACCATTACAGGTGATAATGAGTAGTCTGGCTCAAAATATAGAACAAAAAAATGAGTATCTAGGCTGCAAAAAAATTGTGCAGATCTGCCCATCAAGGTGTAGTTAAGCTGGTGTGGAGTTGTTCACTGTTTCAAAGCACACATTAGATGGGCGCCTGGCCCTGTCGGACGTCAGAGTTCAGTTCCTTCGAGATGTTCTTTTATAAGTGACATTAATCGGCATTGTTCAAATACGCTAGACGCGTTGGCAACCAATCGGCTTCTCTTTCAAATGGCGAATGAAGAACAACCTGACAAGATGAGGCAAAAAAGAATGGCAAAACGTATTAATCACTTCTAGTCTATGCAAGTATCAAACATGAAAATAACTTAATTGTACAACCGTTTGGTTCTGATGTGCATTTACACGAACTGGTACATCTCATAGCTAATATCGATGCTTCACAAGATAAATACGCGCTACGTACGTTTGTGTACGTATGTCTAGAACCGATAAGCGCATATTTATCAAAGTGAAACTACAATGGCTTACTTTCACACGTATGGGTGACCTCAGTGGATAGAAGGGCCGGATAAAACCGATACACTAAATGCAAATTCAGGAGTTATAACAGTAAGAATTTAAAATTAATTAAAGGTAAAAAAAATATTAGAAATTACCTGTTGATAGAATGATAATACTAACATCGAAATGAAAGTCTATATTTAATACAAACATTCAATAATAACTAATTCACTTTATAGGGGACATTGGTTAAAAAACAGTGAGCTAATAAAAGTTAACGAATAAACTATGATAGATGATCGATCATGGATTTATTAATAAATCATAAAATTTTACGCTATAAAAACCTAATCTGACCATAAAATACACAATCTAATACTAGAGCTAGTTTCCAGTTATGAATCGTGCAATCTTCTCTTCCTATCATTTTCTTAGACTGCAAATAAATTCGTTTCCATTGTATGACGTTTCAGGTCCGACCTATTAGCATGTCTACATTTACATGAAAAATAATGTTAACCCTCTTCCAGCCTAATTTTCACGCGTGGTTTCATACATACAAATGAGTTTACAGTCCTTGCATGGAATTCGCTACACTCCAAATTCCTCCTTTCGATTAGCAAGTGTATTGGTCATATTAAGAGATGCTTTAAATCAAGTTTGCGAGCTTGAAATAAACACCAATCCCATTGTACTTAACCAGTCGTACTACGTAACGAGACAACTGTCAGTCACACTAACTGACGCGTCTCGAACTTCCATGATCATCATCCCAGTATTTCTGCTATGTGATACAACTTGTTAAATACAACGATATCGGTGTTTATTTCAGGCTCTAAAACGTGATTTTAAATATTGTTACCACCACCCGTGTAATCGTTGATTTTTAAAAAATTGTATAACTTAAATACACGTGGTGAAAACTGCAGAAAGTTAAAGCTTGTGACTGCATAGTCATTGGGCAGCCCACATTTCAAATCAAGTACAATGTATGCGGGACTACTGGAGGTGAGAGCCGCATATCTAATTTTGCTTTACATATATACGAAATGCGGGTTGATCCTTGCTACTCGATTTGTCGTCGTACTCTGGTTATAATCGCAAAACGTCGAAACGCGTCAGTACGTGCGGTAACCATCGTGGTATAAGTTCGACTCCGGTCGTATCAAGGTTATTTGCTTCGATTATCCTACGTCGTCTTAGCGCTTCACGTGAATCACATACTAGAGAAGAACAGGTCGGATTCCGCGCAGGAAGAGGTTGTATAGATAATATTTTTACGTTAAAGCAAGATCTCGAACAGAGACATTTATATCACCGTCCCACAATAGTCGTCTTTCTAGACTTCAAGGGTGCATTTGATTCGGTGGATCGCAATGTTTTATTCCATATCTTGTCGAAAAGCGGTATGCCCACAAAATTTGTTAATATTATACGAGCTCTCTACACAAATACTTCTGGTCACTTTAAGGTCTACAACGAATTAACGCAATACTTTACAACCAGCAGTGATGTTCGTCAAGGTTGTCCACTTTCCCCCTTTTTGTTTAATTTTTTAAGCGATTTTATTATGAACAACACTCACCCACACATTCAAAATGCAGGTGTTGAAGTTCTTCCGGGCGGTAAACTAGTCGATCTTGACTATGCGGACGATATCGAACTATTATTCGACAATCGGGATGCTGTCCAGGCCACCTTGAATAGAATAGCAGATGTTGTTCCGTCTTTCGGTAGGAAATTCGCACCCTCTAAATGTAAGATACTGTTACAGGATCACCCACCACTCACTCCAACGTTGCGACTGCAGAATGAAGATCTTGACATAGCCGACAGGTTTACATATCTTGGGAGCTCTATCAATAACGTAGGCAATATGTCCGACGAGGTGAGAATACGGATCGCGAAAGCTAGAGTAGCTTTCTCGAACCTTCGTCATTTATGGAGAAACGCGAATATTTCACTTTGCCTTAAAGGTCGTGTTTACAATGCATCTGTACGCGCAGTCTTATTATACGCTAGTGAAACTTGGCCTCTTAGAGTTGATGATCTGAGACGCTTACAGGCATTCGATCATCGTTGTTTGAGAAGTATAGCACATGTTGGTTACCAACAACGAATAACTAACGTTGACATCCGTAGACGTATTTTTGGATCTGACAATAAGTGCTCGTCTTTAGAAAAGCAAATAAGGCTGCATCAACTTTGTTGGCTCGGTCACGTTTTGCGTATGCCCTCATTCCGATTGCCCAGCAGGAGCTCTGTTCTCTCATCCAGCACCAAATTGGCGTAAAAAACAAGGTGGGCAGATTTTGACATGGCAGAAACAATTAAAGTCACTTACATCCAAATTGGGTAGTTTAGGACCCACTCGTCTGCCAGGATGGGGTCATCGTGCGCATTACAGTTCTTGGTTAGAAACCCTACGCGATATGGCATATAATCGAGTTCAGTGACGACCTTGTTTCAGATTTCTTGTAGAATCATCTTCGTAACTTTCTTTTCTTGGTAGAGAAAAGTTAGCTGCGTGGTTTGGTTGATTTATCCGCAAGGAAGCTGTATTGTTGATATCGCCTTGCCTGAATGCTAACTTGGCCATAATGGTGTTGTGGAGAGGTTTAGTTTGCCTCATTTCTGTGTATTATCCTCATAAATTTACTCATAGTAGCAAGGTATTCCTTCTCTCTCTCTCTCTCGTAAATCTCAATAATAATTTGTTTAAATTCACTTATATACTTTTTTTTACTCCTTTTGGTTATTTGGCAGTGAAACATTAGTCCCTTGACTTTTGTGTGGCAGGACATGATGATGATGACGTGTGACGTACGGTAGTTTTGATATGTTGTACGACAACTGGTTAAATACAATGGGATTAGTGTCGATTTAGAGCCCGCAAAATTGATCTAAAGAGTCGTTATCACCACCCGCGCAATCAATGAATGTTTTATAGTCTGAGGGAATGCTTTAAAACTGGGCGCATATTTTAAGCCGATGCAACAGCTTTGACTTTCACGCTTTGTGCAGAGTCTGGTTCGTTCATGACTCGTCGATTCGCCGTCGTTTTATCAAGTTTAATGTACTTCAACAATATATGTGGCATCGTTGTCGCTATAAATGTGAGGAGGTATCCATTAGGGCTGGATATCTCCTGTAATACGCCCAATGCAACCTCCCTGTGCTTCAGACTTGTTAGACAAGGCTTATTAATTGTCAGTGATTTTAGGATACTCATTTTAAGCGCAAATGTGCGGTTTTATTTGAGAGTAAAAAGGATACCCGAGTAAGCAGATTGCCTAAGTAAATTTCTCTCTTCTTTGCCGGGTACGGATTCATCCCTTTCTTCCGAAGGCTTCAACATCGTTCATGCTAAACACTGGCAATGAGGTACGATCCAATCTCCGTTGCTTAAGCCTCCTTTTGTGAGTTCTGTAGTGTGTATGTGTGATTGGAGGCCTGATGATGATTCCGGAAAAGAAGAGTTGAAACGCCGCCAGTCAACGCAGTTCAGATTGTACCCGATTTCCAGTGTTTGTTATGAACGATGTTGAAGTCTTCGGAAGAAAGGGACGAATCCGCACCCAGCCAAAACGAAGACAAACCAAATGCGTACTTCAAAATGGGGTCAAACGGGTCTCCGCAAAACTGATAGTGCAAAGCGACAAACCGCGAACGCAAATCGCGGAGAGTCAACATTTTTGGTACGATCTAATCCTCGTTGACTGGAACCTCGTTTCCAGTGGTTAGTATGAACGGCGATGAAGCCTTCGGAAGAAAGGGACGAATCCGCACACAGAGAGCAATAAGAAGACAAACTCGATGTGTACTTGGAAACAGAGAGATAAATCGGATCTCTGAGAAACGGATTGTGCAAAGCGACAATCCGCGAACGCAAATCGCGGAGCTTAAAAATCTGTTTCTTATTTTGGATCATGTATTATTAAAATGGTGTTTAGAAACGGTAATTCATGCATTGACTCCACTGAAATAGTGAACAAGAAGAGCTCGCTCGTCCTGCTAGCAAAGTTTTAAAAACTTCGCACATCAACCTCTTCATGATGCAAAACGATAAATATGTCAACCCAGCATCGTACATATAACTCGGAATTTATTAGAGTCCTATCCAAAAAAAATGTTTTCCAATTAATGTATTGATATATTTTCTATCGGAACGATAAAATTTATGAACAACTACAAATACTGAACTAGTCACTAAAATGGACAAAGGCACAAGTGATAACCTATAAGTTGTAATGGGACCATTAATAAATAAAATTCATTCTAATGAGAAATGAGATAAAATTTTGGGTGCCTCATCATATAAATAGATAGAGTCGCGCCCAAAATAGAATGGTGTAGTCGATGTGAAGATGTTAATAACCATCATCCTCATCCTCATCATCATCATCATCATCATCATCATGTCCAGCCATACAAAAGTCAAAAGTGACTAATTTTTCACTGTCATATAACCATAAGGAGTGAAAAAAGTATATAAATGAAAGCAGAAATAATATTTAAGACAAATTATTAGTGAGATTTACAAGAGAGAGACAGAGAGAAGAAATACCTATCTATTACGAGTAAGTTTATCAGGATAACTAACAGAAATGTTGCAAACTAAACCTCCTCACAACACCATTATGGCCAAGTTAGCATTCGGGCATGGCGACATCAGCAACACAGCTTCCTTGCGGATTTCACTGTATCACGTCATAAACAAACAAAACCTGGCAGCTAACTTTGCCCTACTAAGAAAAGATAGTTACGAAGATGATTCTACTAGACATCTGCAAAAAGCTCGCCAATGATCTCGATTCGATGCCATATCGCTAAGGGTGTCTAACCAAAAACTATGATGCGCACGAGGACCCAATCATGGCAGACGAGTGGGTCCTATACTACCCAATTTGGATGTAAGTGACTTCAACTGTTTCTGCCATGAAATATAATAAGCAACAATCCCAAACATATGTAATGTCAAAATTGCCGTGCCATAGAATAAGGAATTACTCTTATTTCTTAGATCATTTATGAATTCGTACAATCTAGATTAGATTTTCGATAAATATGAACTAGACTTAAGTGCTAGATTGGTAAGCTTGGGTGTTATAGCCATGTCCAAGAGTATACCAGTAACCAAAGCACTGGAATATTTTCAGCGTTTACTTATTGATAGCCTGTTAATATTAGAAGGAATGAGCTGCGGCAGGATGGCTCAGTGGTTAGAGCACCAGATTCCGAAGCAGACGTGCCCAGGTTCGAGTCCTGTCCGCGGCAAATTATGGCCAGTACATGATGAGTTCCCCATAAGGACGAAACCGGTCTACTGGATGAATTGCCTTTTCTACATTATACAATTCTTAGTCTATACTGACATATGTAAGTAACTAATGGGTCAGGTGTTTATATCAAGACCGCAACCTTGATTATAATAAAACCTTATAGGGAAATCTAATTGAAACAGCCATCGCCGAGTACGATAGAAAACAGCCTTATACATTACACGACAAACCCTTTTTAGTTAGGACGTTATGAAAGACCAAATTGTATGTTTGATCCTTGGATAACATATCTGTCGTTTTAAATCTTGGAGAGAACGAGACGAGATAAGTCTTAAGCTTAGCTAACAAGTTGAGCGAAATCCAATTCAATTTGAAATTTTGATTGTCAAATAGTTTTTGATAAGGTTGTATTTAGGTATTACCATTATGACCCACAAATACCCGTATGTTTCATTTGAATTCACGTACCTCCAATTATGGTTAAATTTACCTATGAAGCTCAACATAGTTGACTCTATTAACAGTGGAGGGTATTCATTATAGCTAAATATTTCTCGCAGTCTACCTAATTTAATCTCCCAATGTTTTGTATCTGATAGCCTCACGATTCTAATTTCCATTTTAAGATTCCGATTTTCCTTCTACAGAGATGATTTGACTTGAAATTAGGAAAGATATCTGAGTTAATAACTTTCGTATAAACATCTCGTTCTAGTTATGTACAATTTAAAAATAATTTGACATCCACAAATGATAATTCGTCACATGATTCGTTTTAAGCACGTGCAGTAACTGATTAATTCGCAATCAAAAGCAAACGAATTAACATACACACAGACTTGGCGTACGCTTATCTAGTAAATAATCAGTAGAGGTTATAGATAAATACTGCTTGTTGCAGAGAACTAATATATATGCAAGTATGTATTAGGTTTTGCGAACCTAGTAACAAATTAGTTCAGTTGTGACCAGAAGGATAAATCAAAGGCAGCATGAACGGAAAGTATAATCTCATGCACATTCGTTTCGTGCTTACTGGCGACTCATCAGTAGGAGCCGGTATTACGCCCTTTAACCACTATATATTTGGTCGAAGAATGTGGGATAATAGGACAGTACAATCTCCTAGACGAATGTGTAAACCTGCAATAGTGAAGCTAACATCATCTAAAGTCAACGACAATGCGACTTCAACGTTAACTCACACTATATAATATATATACCGAGTCTGTAAAGGATACTAACACTATGGCTATTGTGTTAGTAAATGGTACCTTTTTTGAAATCGATGAGTACCGGATACTAACACTATGGTTTCCGAGTCGGTACATGATACCAACCCGATGGATATAAATTTATGCTAAAGTTCACCCAAATTGAGAATTACAACAATTTCCGAACACCTGTTACTTCAGTTAAACCATACACTCTGGCCTTCATCGATATCAGTTATCACATTTCGCGGTAAGCATGACATCATTCAATTCAATATATTACAGTTAAATAATGTTTGTTGCGAAGAGCTAATATATATGCAAGTATGTATTAGGTTTTGCGAACCTAGTAACAAATTAGTTCAGTTGTGACCAGAAGGATAAACCAAAGACACCATGAACGGAAAGTATAATCTCATTCACACTCTTTTCGTGCTTACTGGCGACTCATCAGTATGAGCCGGTATTACGCCTTTTAACCACTATATATTTGGGTGAGGAATGTGGGATAATAGGACGGTACCATCTCCAGTACCATCCAGTAGACCGGTTTCGTCCGTATTGGCAACTAATCGCCCACCCGTGGATAGATCACTAGCTCTGAAGTTATGCTATATGGGCTCTACCTAAAGGAAAGGCTAACCCAGAAGCATTAGTTAGTATATGACTGAAAAGTGAGTGTGGGAAAATACCACGATACAGGATTGAATTTTTGACTACGCTTAAGTTGGCGTCTTCAAACTCTTTATGTAATAATATAAGCTGAGCCAGCTAGAATTTTGCGTCTAGTTTAGAGAATCTCCAAAGATTTTACAAAAACCCTGTGATTTAAACGAAACATGTGGCGCGACATGGAATAGATTAATTAAAAGTAACTATCCACTATCCCTCATTATTGAACAGACACCAAACTAGATTGGAAGGGGTATTGAAATGAACATTTATACAATTAAACGAACATTGGTTGCGTGGGTGGTGATAACAATTATTATAATCAAGGTTGCGGACTAGATAAAAACACCTGATCCATGGAGTACATACATTTGTCAATATAAACTAAGAACCTTATTGGTAACTCATCACGTACTGGCCAGAATTAACCGCGGAAAGGGCTTCGGAATCTGGTGCTCTGACCACTGAGCCACCCTGCCGCACACTACACAAAATTTTAGTTATATACTAACTAATGTAACTCTTTTCCTTCTATTAGGTGGATGAATTGCTTTTTCTACAATAAACAGTTCTTAGTTTGTCCTGGCAAATTTATGTACTTAATGGGTCTGGTGTTAATATCAAGTTCGCAACCTTGATTATAATAAATTTTATATGTTCGTTTAATTATATAAATGCTCATTTCAATACCCCTTGCTCATCTAGTTTGTTGTTTGTTCAATAATGAGAGATGGTGGATGGTTACTTTTAATTAAACTATTCCATGTCGCGCCACATTTTTCTTTTAAATCACAGGGGTTTTGTAAAATCAATTGAGATTATGGAAACTAGACGCAAAACTCTAGCTGGATTGGCTTATATTAATACACAAAGAGTTTTAAGACGCCAACATAAGTGCAGTCCAAAATTCAATCCTGTATCGTCCTATTTTCCCACATTCCTCACCAAAATATACAGTGGTTAAAGGGCGTAATACCGGCTCCTACTGATGAGTCGCCAGTAAGCACGAAACGAATTTGCCTGAGATTATACTTTCCGTTGATGCTGCCTTTGGTTTATCCTTCTGATCACAACTGAACTAATTTGTTAATAGGTTCGCAACACCTAATACCTACTTGCATATATATTAGCTCTCGGCAGCAATCGATATTTAACTGTTATATATTGAATTGAATGATGTCATTCTTACGGCGAAATGTGATAACTGATATCGATCAAGGCCAATGTGTATGGATTTACTGGACTAACAGGTATTCAGAAATAGTTGTAATTCTCAATTGCGTTGAACTGAAGCATAAATTGATATCCATCAGTTTGGTATCATGTACCGACTCGGAAACCATAGTGTTAGTACCATGTACTTTTTCGGTATTACAATGTTGGTGTCGGTTACTGACACAATAGCCAAAATGTTAGTATCATTTACAGACTCGGTATATAAATTATATAGTGTGATTTAGCGTTAAAGTCGCATTTTCGAGTCTTTATATGACATCTGCTTCACTGCTATAGGTTTACCCATTCGTCTAGGAGATTGTACCGTCCTCTTATCCAACATTCTTCTAACAAATATATAGTGGCTAAAGGGCGTAATACCGGCTCTTACTGATGAGTCGCCAGTAAGCACGAAACGAATGTGCATGAGATTATACTCTGCGTTCCTACTGTCTTTAGTTTATCCTAAATAATGAATAATGTTAATAATCACCAGGGCTATATAAAATCAATAAGCATAATAGAATATAAAATTATATACATATAGTTCAAAGTTCAAACAGAAAAGCAAGCTAATAATGAAGATAATAACCAAGCAGTGAGTACGCCGTGTCCTCACTGGTATTCACCGATTTATCCAGGCATTCAGCCAAGTCTAGCTGCACTTCCACAGTCAGTGTGAGCTGCTGGTGAGCGGGAAACCATCTAAACAAAAAATCAAGACTAATCCACTTTACGGCACCGAGTAGAGTCAAGTGTGTGTGTGTGCGTGTGTGTATAGGATGTCGAGAGCAGTTCACCAGTGACATGAAAGCGTAATCACACACACTACCTTTCTGATTTGCGCCTTTTGAACACGTAAAAATAAGTGAACTCTGACGGCACAATGTTTATGACTCCGAGTCGTGCCCAGTTAGCACACTAGAACACGCGCATCAACCAGAAGAGCCGCTAAGTATTAGCGGGTGCATTGTCGTCTTCGTCATCATCATCATAGGGAACACTGCCAAGGAAATACTGATGCTTCGCCGCTGCACGGCGATGATAGGCAGGTGTGAGAGATTACAAATCACCAGGTCGTCTATTCCACGCGAGACTGGAGACACCGGAATCAAAAAACGATCTCTCTCTCTCTCTCTCGGAGGTGTAGTTGGCTATTCGCGTCAAACTGGCTACTTCACACGCCAAGAGCCATCACATTCTAAGAGCGAATGAATATACTCCACATTGGCTACGGCGATATACACCAAACTGCAATGCCTGCTGGAGGTCCACAGTGAGGTTTCGCGAGTGCCCTGCTCGAGTAAACAGACCGATTCCTGGTTGATGAGGCAAAATCTAACAACAATGCTTGTTCGAAACAAAGGCCAGTCCGACTACTCTCTGGATTGGTATATCAAAACGAGAATGCTCAACATACCTGGACAATGCATCCATTCACCAACGGCGAGCAATCGCCCAACCTGAGCGCTGTCGGAAGTCGTCGGCCTGCACAAAACCATCGCTGCCTATTCAATGGGAGGCCGAGTAGGCACGTCTTCACCTTGCTAGCCATTTGTTCGACCTGATCGCCGTCAGCGTGTATTCGCTCTTCTTCACACGGCGCTTCCGCCGAGGACGGCATTTCGTTACCTGTCGCAAAATGCATTAAAGTCACGCCAAATGTTTCATTAGGTGACTAAACGACATGGAACGTTGCAATCCGGACACCCGACTGACAGTGGCCAAATAGTGTGAGCGCCAAATGGACAAGTCAAACTTAGCCTGACTTCCTAGATTTAATCTGAAGCAAGCAAATGCTTTATGCTTAATCAATTATATATCCCACCCAGTAACGTGGTACAATTAGCCAATCATCCCCGTCATCATCACCGACATCAATATCAACAACATCACCTTCAGCATCATCAACATCGTCGTTATCATCAACGTCAGCATAATCACCACCATTATCATCATCATCAGCAGCAGCAACAGCATCATCGTCATCATCAACAACATCGTCATCATCATCGTCAACATCATCAGCATCATCAGCATCATCATCATAATCGTCGCCATAATCATCATCAACACTATCATAATCATCTGCATCATCATTCTCATCATCATCAATAACAACATCATCGCTGTCATCATCATTCTCATCATCATCATCAGCAGCAGCACCAACATTATTATCGTCATCATCATCATCGTAATCATCTTCATCATCATCATCACGGAGAGCAATAAATAAAAAAGTCTCAAGTAGCTGATGCTTCACTGCCATTTAACAATGAGAAAATATAATAAAATAAAAAAATATAACACAAAAGAATTAGGCAATACAATTTTACAATTATTGATTGCGCAGGTGGTGGTAACCATTCTTTAAATCAAGTTTGCGCGCTTGAAGTAAACACCAATCCAAATGTATTTAACCAGTCGTCGATCAACATAACAAAACTACCACCAGCTGCAACGCATTGACGCGTTTCGACCTTCCATGATCATCATCAGAATACGACGGCAAACTGACGACTGGTTAAATACAATGTGATTGGTGTTTACTTCAAGCTCGCAAACTTGATTTATAGAAAAAAAGAATTAATAAGAATTCTTTAAATCAAGTTTGCGAGCTTGAAATAAACATCAATCCCATTAAATTAAACCAGTAGAATAGCAGCAGAACTACCGCCACATTGTTTATCCCATTTTCGTGGTAAGTATTACATAATTCAAAGAGACATATTGTATTTTGTTGCTATTCTCAATTTTGATGAAATATAGCCTGTCTCCGAAATCAAAAATTTAACAACGTTTACAGGCTCAATTAATATTACATTTAGTGATTCGACTTTGAAGTCGCTTGGCTAAACTCCATACTAAGTTGTGTCTACCGCTGTTTTAATACACATACGAATAAGAGGTTGCGTCACACAAACATTTCACGTTTTTTGCCAATTATATAGTGGACATGAGGTGTAATGCCGGCTTCAATTGATTAGTTACCATTAAGCACTAAACGTACGTGAACATGAGATTAAACTTCGTGTTCATGCTGACATTAGAAAACATCAACCTGATTATTCCAAATATCACTTATTGATTAACTGTATTCTCTCTCTCTATATATATATATATGTGTGTGTGTGTGTGACGAAAGCTACAATCCGTTAATGTTCGAGACTGCACAGAAATTGTGCAGCCGACACATCCAGTCAAGTCCAATTTATGCGAGACAGCTAGAGGTGAGAGCCGCATATCTAAATTTGATTTCCATAAAAATTAAATGCTCTTTGATCCTCGATAGTCAGTTTGCCGTCGTACTCTGATGATGAATAGGGAAGATCGAAACGCGTCAGCGCGTCGCGGCTGGCGGTAGTTTTGTTATGTTGTTCGACGACTGGTTAAATACAATGGGATTAGTGTTTACTTCAAGCTCGCAAACTTGACTACAAGAAAGAATAAAGGGCAAGTTGATATTGTAAATTCAAATTGCGTGTAACATGCAGAACAGGTGGAACAGTGGACAGAGTGGCAGACATTGAGGCAAATATGCCCAGGTTCGAGTCCCGTTCACGGCAAATTCCGGACGGCACCTGAAAAGTGCGCACTAAGGACAGGAACGGTCTACTGGAGGAATTGCCTTCGCTACCTGATGCAACGCCTAATTTAAACCGACAAGAATCAGTGTCGTCTGCCGGCATAGTGTGCCTAGTAAGGACAGACTGTGGCAAACTAATTGGAGCATAAGCTAGAAAGCAACATCTCTAAGAATCTATTCGAAGCGAGACCTAACCCTAACCACAAATTGGTACAAAATTTAAAATCGCATCTAACAGGCGGCTCTTTTGTCTTATGTAAAGACAAGTTTTGTGTTTCGATCCACGCCATCAGAAATTATCAATTCTACCAAGGAGTGGGAAATAACAACAAAAAATGGTCAAGCAAATTAATGAATTTGACAGCATACGTAATTATGTACACATTGTCTTAAATCTGCAATTGTGAGCCTGATGCTGGAACGGGAAATGATGTTCCGAAACGAAGCCAGTCAACGAAGTTGAAATCATACCTCCCTGCCAGTGGTTAGCATGAACGATGTTGACGCCTTCGGAGGAAAGGGACGAATCCGCAACCAGCCAATAGGAAGACAAACTAGACGCGTACTTGGTGAATGGAGGGATGTAATCGCATCTCTGCGAAGCTGATAGAGTGCAAACCGACAACCCGTGAACGCAAACCGCGGAGATTGAACATAATTATATTCTGCTAGGTAAATATTTCCTCGCGATCAGTGACCCAATGGGAAAGCATCGCAGGATCCACCTAAACTAAAAATTGTCCAAAAAGTATGTGTAACAATGGAAAACTGCATGAGATCCGCTGCTCATCCGGCGTGGATTATCCACTGTGTTACTCAGAGCCGAATTCTCGGTGGTTCGATCCTCGATCACAGAAATTCTGGCTTTTTCTAAGGAATGCCAAAAAAACGAAGAAACTGATTCTTCAGACGAATCACATTTGCTATCTATCAAATAACTCCGTTATACTGTCATCCACGACACACACACACACATATATATATATATATATATATATATATATATATATATATATATATATTAGGTATAAATATAATCATACGCAAGAGCAAGAAAAAACTATGGTTTTTGGAAACACAAACAGAAATGAAATATGCCTTGGTTCAATCCTCCAGCACAGAAATTCTGGCCATTTCGAAGGAGCCTAAGTAATCAAGTATTACCTGTTCGGCTGGAAGCAGACGCGGTATTGTTATAATCCATGCTGGAATTTTGCCTGATTTTTCTGACGCCCGATTGATCCTCTACTACAATGGCATTGGATTGAATGGTTTTGAGACCACAGTCGGTGAAATAAATTGCAGCTTCGAGGCTAGAACTGCCGTCAGCAGGTGCCCTTTGACTGATCTGCTTCGTCCTAAGAGACGTCTGAACCTCTTGTTCGTGCGAGAGCCAGTGTTTCGCGTCTGAAATGTGATCGCTTTTTTTAAACGGTCCTATTTCAAACTCTTCTCCAGATGAGAGACGAATCCGAACCATGATGAGTTGGTCTGTTTTGTCGTCGATAACACACTTTGATCGCTCCAATTCTGATAAGCAAATAACACGAGTTTTCAAAATAAAACAACATGGAAGCAGTCATTTTTAACAAATAATCATAACACGCATACATACACACAAACACACAAACACATAATTCACGCAAACGCACACAAGTGCAAACATGTATAAAAGCCGAAGTACAAGCCAAAAAAACATACAAAAGTGCACAAAAACAAGAATACAAACACACATATACACAAACGAACGATGCTAACACCTCTGGCCAGAAGCTTCTACGGCAACACGCAATGGTCAAAGAACACGAATTCTTTTAGAAAATTAACTATTTAGTTGTTCGACGACTGGTTAAATACAACGGGATTGGTGTTTACTTCAAGCTCGCAAACTTGATTTAAAAAACACTAACAAATTTAGTATCACGTAGGATCAATATTGATTTTTTGAATAAAGGCCGACACATCCTCACAAGGCGCAACCCTGAATGAAATTGGAAACTTCGTTTAAACATGACTCCGAGCAGCTCCTCAACGAATCCAACGGGACTGCACCAACATGGCATTCAATGAGATGCGTTACGGATAGTGAAATTGACGAATTTATTTGTATGCACACACGCATACACACAAACACATAATTCACGCATAGGCACACAATTACAACATGTATAAAAGCCGAAGTGCAAACCAAAAAACATACAAAAGTGCACAAAAACAAGAATACACACACACATATATATATACACAAACACAAGATGCTAGCACCTCTGGCCAGAAGCTTCTACAGCAACACACAATGGTCAAAGAACACAAATTCTATTAGAAACTTAACTATTTACATATTATTGTTCTGCTTGAAACAGATTTTCATAAGTATTAATCAAAAATGTAAATTCAACGAAATTATGGGCCCGCTTTCAGGCCTTTAATAAGATAACACCGCAAAAGCCGCAAATGTAGCAGATCAAAACTAACTACCATTCATTAAATCAAGTTCGCCAGCTTGAAGTAAACACCAGTTCCATTGTGATTAAACAGTTGTTGAACAAACTAGCTTAACTACCGCCAGTCGCACGCACTGACGCGTTTCGACCTTCCATGATCATCATCAGAGTACGACGGTAAATTGACTAGCGAGGATCAAACCGCATTGCATATATATATATATATATATATATATATATATATATATATATATATATATATATATATATATATATATATATATCTTTTGAAATGCGAGCTTTAATAAAATTCATTGTACCCTTTTTATGTGCAAAAACAAAAAGAAATTTTATCAGATATAAGAAAATTTTCTTTCTCATGGTATTCTCAAATATCTACTCATGAACATATCTTTATATATAAATTGGAAAGCAAAACAAGATAGAAATACGTGAACAAAGCGAGTGTGAAAAATAGAAACCAATCAAATTGCGTGCGTCACATCCAGTTCAAACTCAATGCTTGTACGTGCTTCTTCTGCTTACATAAATCCGGCTGCAATTTGTTTATCCATAAGGCTTCGTATGTGGCTAGCTCCCTTTTGTTTCTGCATTTAGTAATTACTTTGAATGCTACGTCTGGAGAACATACGTGCGGTGTTTCGATGATGTGTTGCGCAATAGCAGACGTGTATTCACCATTTGATTTAAAACAGGCGTTCAAGTTGCAATGTTCTCTCATTCGAGTAATTAACCGTCTGGTCGATCGGCCTACGTAAGTTGATCGACAACTTGCGCATGTATATTGGTAAATAATATTTGATATCGACATTAACGGCTGTTTCTCTTTGATTGCTGGTAAAGGCAAGTGTGTTACCTAAATAACACTCGTAGTTTGGCTGCATTAAATGTGCGTGTCAATGCTGCTTCAACTTTCTTTTGTGCCATTCGGGAAACTGCATCCCCTTAAATGGGATGTTTAGGTAGACGGTTTGCTTTTCTGGCCCATAGTACGTCTGTTTCTGGTTAACTCCCCTTTTAATAATTGATTCAATTAATTGTCTGGGATAGCCATTAGACATTACATCGTTAATTGCTTTATTATATTAATTTTCTTTAGAATCTTGACTAACCAACCTGTCAATTCTTGAGAAGCAACCACGAACTGTTGATAATTTATATTGAAATGGCACAAAACTGCTGTAATGCAAATACTGTACAGACCATGTTGGTTTATGGTACATTGTTCTGTTTAATTTACCATTAGTTTCTTTCTTTAACAGTACATCAAGGAAAGGCAGACAGTCATCTTTCTCGTGCACTGACGTGAAACCGATATTCTTATGTGCTTTGTTGAAACTTTGAAGCAATGTTCGTGATTGCGACCTGTTTTTAAGTACAAGAAATATATCATCCACGTACCGTATATATTGAGCACATTTACTTATGTCACTCTTTAATGATGTATTTTCTAGGTGCCCTAGAAAAATCTCAGCCAACACTGGAGATGAGGGGCTTCCCATTGCGACACCATCAGTCTGTTTGTAGATGTTTCCATTAAAACGAAATCGTACGTCTTTCGTGCACAATAAGATAAGCTTGCGTAGAGTTTGACCTGGCACCGGCGATGGTAATATATCGTGTTCTACCGCTTTGACTATAATGTCAATGGTTTCATCAATTGGAACATTTGTAAACAAAGACGTAACATCAAAAGATACCATAATCTCGTTTTTAACATTTATATCTTGAATTTTGTTTACAAACTCAAACGAATCGGCAACCGAATAATTACCTAGTAGTTTACGTAATGGTTCAAGTAAACGAACTAGCCATTTAGCTAGAGCATGAAACAGAGAATTTACCATTGATAAAATTGGCCTCATAGGACAACCTCTTTTGTGTGTTTTTGGTAATCCGTACGTTATTGGTGTAGATGATCCAACTGGCTTGAGCTTCTGTGCAGTGGCCTCATCAATAAATCCGGCATCTGTCGAAATCTTAATTTCATTAATTACTTTGCGCTCCACCTTGTCTATTTCATCTGATTTATCGTCTAGACGTGTGAATTTTGTATTGTCATTTAACACGTTTTCCATCTTTTGTACGTATTCAGATTTGTCCATTATAACTGCGCTCTTTCCTTTATCAGCGCGTAGTATTTTGATGTCTGCATTTCTGCTGATATTTCTAAGTGCATTTAGATGCTGCTGTGTCAACGCATGCTGCTCTGCACATTTAGACGATTTCAAGTGTGAAGCCCGATCAACTAGTGTAGCCTTGAACCAATTTTTATAATCAATACTGGTAGGCTCCAAGTCAGCTGTTTGTTCAAATAACAATTCAAATGCTGCCTCAAAATCAACATTGCAATTATTAGAAGGATGTATTCCATAATTTCGGCCCATCGATAGTGCCTCCATTGTTAGCTGATCGATTGGCACTTTTGATAAGTTAAGCACACGCTTATCAAGATCGGTCGGTATTAAATCACACAAAACTCCGGGTTTTACATCTTTTTCCAATTTGTTCAAAATTCTTGCTTTATCTTTCTTCATAACTGTCGGCAAAAACATCAAAAATTTCATTCTTGCAAAAAGACTTAGTTCATCTAATACACAAGATACACACCCAATTCTTGCCTGTAGCACTGCTTCATCTTCCTTCAACTGCTCAATTTTAGAATACGTCAACCTTGTAAGATTTCTTCGGTTGACTCGTAGTTTTGATTTTCGTAAACTGCGTACCAAAACACCTGGGAACCGTAATTGTTTAATACACTGATAATAATGTTTTAACCATAATTGCGTTCTTTGCGCTCTACACTTTAACGTCACTAGTTCATCTAGTTTTCTGAAAGATTCTTTTGAAATGCGAGCTTTAATAAAATTCATTGTATCCTTTTTATGTGCAAAAACAAAAAGAAATTTTATCAGATATAAGAAAATTTTCTTTCGCATGGTCTTCTCAAATATCTACTCATGAACATATCTTTATATATAAGTTGGAAAGCAAAACAAGATAGAAATACGTGAACAAAGCGAGTGTGAAAAATAGAAACCAATCAAATTGCGTGCGTCACATCCAGTTCAAACTCAATGCTTGTACGTGCTTCTTCTGCTTACATAAATCCGGCTACAATTTGTTTATCCATAAGGCTTCGTATGTGCACATAAAAATTTTAATGAATATATATATATATATATATATATATATATATATATATATATATATATATATATATACATATATGGAAAGCAAAATAAGATGTGCGGCTCTCACCTCTAGAAGTCTCACATACATTGTATTTAACAGAAAATGTCGGTTGCACAATTTATTTGTTTCTACGTTTCATGATCATCATCAGTGATTGCGACTGACGGTAGTTTTGCTGTGTTGTTCGACGACTGGTTAAATACAATGGGATCAGTGTTTTACGTCAAGCTCGCAAACTTGATTTAAAGAATTGTTACCACTACCTGCGCAAACAATTATTGTTAAATTGTATTGCCTTTATATGTATATGTGGCGAAAGCTACAAAAAGTTTATGTTCGTGTCTGCATAGCAATTGTGCAGCCGACATTTCCAGTCAAGTTCAATGTATGCGAGACTGCTAGAGGTGAGAGCTGCATATCTAAATTTGATTTCCATATATATTCAATGCGGTTTGATCCTCAATAGTCAGTTTGCCGTCGTACTCTGATGATGATCAAGGAAGGTCGAAACGCGTCAGTGCGCTTGCGGCTGGCGGTAGTTTTGTTATGTTATTTGACGACTGGTTAAATAAAATGGGATTGGTGTTTACTTTAAGCTCGCAAACTTGATTTAAATAATTGTTACCACCACCCAAGCAATCAATAATTTTAATTTACATAATGTAACATAATGTTAATGGTAGTAACCAACATTAATTTTATAAAAACAACTGTACGGTCCGAGAGCACGTGTAATTTGGGCATCGCAAATAGTCTCGAAACAAGGCACATGGTTTTGCAACATTATTTAAAAGGTATTCCAACTAAGTTATATTAATAAAAAAAACAATATTAAATTAAGTAAATGATAATTATAACTGCTCCATGAAATCAATATACATAAAAATAAAACAGGCGTGAGCAATACTCCATAAGTGATATATATATATATATATATATATATATATATATATATATATATATATATATATATATATATATATATATATAGATATAGAGACGAGAGAGAGAGAGGAGAAGGGAAGATAAACAAATTATTGAATTGAAGTAAATTTATATCTCAATATTTTTGGTAATATACCGATAAAATCCAAATGAGAGAAAGCAAGTTTCCAGCAGTTGTATTATGCACGTCAAATTTGTGGACGCTTTAAGTGTTGCACTGGCGAGTTAATCACTTGAATCTATTCAATGAATGTGCTTTCATCCTGCTCAATAATTATTCATTTGATCGAAACATAATGGATATATATATATATATATATATTATGTAGTCTTGCTTACTACTTTTATTACCTAAGCATAGGCTACCTGATCAAGCATACGCGTTATAAGGCCAACGAACGTAATGCAGAGTAAGCTGAGCTAATCTAAGTCAGTTTGAACACTGAAAGTAAAACGTTAGCACAACTCACCTTCACTGGGAACGTTAGGGCACGATCCTCTAGCTAGAAAACCAAACCGTCGAAGCCATGCGCGTTTTGCCAACGACTTGGCGCCCTTTCGGTCCTGATTTCTGAAACAAGTTTAGAAAATAAACTGGTTTTTTTTCAAATTTACCCTAAGTACTATATAGGCTTAATAATATATTTAATTAAAGTTTAGGGGAAAACGCCCTGTTCTCCTAAACAAAGTTAAAGAGAAATACAATTAAGCAAACATTGATCGCGCGGGTAGTGATACAAATTCTATATTTCAAGTTTGCGAGCTTGAAGTAAGCACCAATACCAATGTATCTAACCAGTTGCGCAACGGCAAAGCTACCACGATAGTCAGTTTGCCGTCGTACTCTGATGATGAACATGGAAGGTCGAAACGCGTCAGTGTGTGCGACTGGCGGTAGTTTTGTTATGTTTTGTTCGACGACTGGTTAAATACAACGGGATTGGTGCTTGCTACAACCTCGCAAACTTCATTTAGCAACAGCTAACAAATTTAGTATCACGTAGTATCAATATTGATTTTTTTTTAATAAAGGACGACACACCCACACAATTCAGAACCATGAATGCAGTTGGAAACTTCGTTTAAACATGACTCCGAGCAGCTCCTCAACGAATCCAACGGGGCTGCACCAGACTGTGCATTTCAACGATCTCAGACCGTAACCATGACAGTTACGAGAAACTAAAACAGATAACTATAATAAGTTTGGAATTCGAACTGTAATACAATGCACGGTACCAGTCCAAGTGACAAAGTGAGACGAAATTTTGTCACATGAAAGAAACGTTTCACTCTCATAAATTCATATCGAAATTACAATTCAGGCAGTTAAACTAACAATTGTGTAAAAGGTACTGCGCACCTAGTAACAGATTAGTTCAATTATGACCAGAAGGGCAAACCAAAGACAACATGAACGGAAAGTATAATCGCATGCACATTCGTTTTGTGCTTAATGGCGATTCATCAGTAGGAGCCAGTATTACACACTTTAACCACTATATATTTGGTAGAAGAATGTCGAATAGATTATTCCACATTCTTCTACCAAATATATAGTGGTTAAAGGGCGTAATACCGGCTCCTACTGATGAATCGCCCGTAAGCACGAAACGAATGTGCATGAGATTATACTTTCCGTTCATGCTGCCTTTGGTTTATCTTTCTCGTCACAACTGAACTAATTTATTACTAGGTTCGCAACACCTAATGCATACTTGCATATATATTACTTTTTCGCAACAAACATTATCTAAATATTAAACGAACATCGGTTGCGCGGGCGGTGATAACATTTATTATAATCAAGGTTGCGAACTTGATAATTAGCACCTGACCCATTAATTACTTACATATATCAGTATAAACTAAGAATTGTTTAGTGTAGAAAAGGCAATTCATCCAGTAGACCGGTTTCGTCCTTTTTGGGAACTCATCACGTACTGGCCAGAATTTGCCGCTAGCAGGGCTCAAACCTAGGCAACAGTTTCGAGCCCTGTCCGCGGCCAATTCTGGCCAGTACGTGATGAGTTCCCAATAAGTACGAAACCGGTCTACTGGATGATTTCTCTTTTCTCCACTAAACAATTCTAGGCTTATCCGGACATATGTAAGTAATTTACCTGATTTTCGGATTGCGTACCGAAATATTTGAATCCACTGTCATCATGATTTTTGCAGATATTTCGGGCTCCAATTACGGAGCCCTTTTTCAATGCCAAACACATCACACACTTTGTTGACAATCAATATGTCAAGTGGAAATATTAATTTAAACCGCCTCATTTATACTTGATTTTAGATCTCTTAAGCATAACGTTTTTTTATAAAAATGTTAGGAAAGTGTATGTTAAATTGGTTTGTGTATGTGTCTACATGTATACACTCTTCGCAATGAGATTACAGTGATATAATGACAATTAATGACAACTCACTAGATAAGCGTACGTCATGCCTGTGTGTATGTGTTCTCGTTTGTTTTGAATTGAGGAGTAATCAGTTTCTTTTAAATCATATGTAAATAATTAATGAGTCAGATGCTAATTATCAAGTTCGCAACCTTGATTATAATTAGAGTAAAACATGGAATCTCCAGTTCCAGATCCGACTATACGCAAGTGCATTTAGCTTTGTACGAAACATGTACACTTTTATTTTAATGGAAGAGTAAACAATGAGCGGATGGTGTAGCAATGGCAAGACCCTGATCTCCAGTGCTAGCCCAGATCTTCCGAGGTAGTTTTGGTAGCACATCAATAAGGGCATCGAGCTAGAACACGAGAAAAATAGGTTGTCTACAGTTCTTTGATGTGCAACTAAAGAAGGATGTTTACCAAACTAACCTTGTCTGCAGAGTATTTGCATTATGGCAATTTTGAGCTGTTTCAGCATAAATAAGTAACTGGTTTTCAAAACAAGATAAACTGGTATGTCTAGATTGAAAACATGATTAATATGACTATACTGGACAACTGTTTATGTCAATTATTAAAGGATGAGTGTAGGACCAAAGAAGAAGGTAATCTATTTAAATGCATATTACCCCTTAAATGTGCAAAAATAAAAATAAATTTTATCAGATACAAGAACCGCTTCTTTCTCATTTTCTTCTCAAGTATCTACAAATGAACATCTTTATATATATATATATATATATATATATATATATATATATATATATATGTATAAATTGAAAGGCAAAACAAGATAGAAAAATGTAAACATGGCGAGAGTGTGAAGTAAGGGAACAACCAATAAAATTGCGCGCGTCACCTCCATTTCAAGCTCAATGTCTGAACATGCCTATTTCGGTTGCATAAAATCGGTTGCAATTTGTTTATCCAGCCGGACTTGTGCAAACGGAAGAAGCATGTTCAAGCATTGAGCTGAACCGGAGGTGACACATGCAATTGATTGGTTGTTCCCTTATGCTCATAAACTGTGGTCTTGCCAGATGTTATCATGCGGTAGAATCGCCATTTGCCTATACATCATTTAGCTCAGGAATTTAGACAGGTGAGCGCGGCGTTTTAAGACATTTAACGACAGAACAGATAACAGTCCGGTACTAGTTGACATCTTTCTGGAAGTTTTTATTTAACGCCATCTGTATTTACACTTAGACAAGTACGCGAGGATACTGGTCCTTCTCCAGGATCGCATGAAGAGCCTTCCCCTCTAGGGGTTTCAATTTCAGACTCGCCTGCAGTAGCTTGTTTTCGCTTATCCTTCTCTTCGATGGCAGGTTAGTTTAAGGGCGCCAGTGGCCAGCTCCCTTCAACGGTCGAACCTTACCCCACATGCCTGACTCGCTTTCTCTCCTCCAGGCCACTACTCAGCTAACCCTGCTTTTTTTGTGAATACAAAACAAATTCGAGGCTACACATTAGGTTGACTAGCTGTCTATTGTGTGCCTCTATGACCTATTTGAATATGAGAGTGGCACTTCAGCACAACTAGAACTTCTTATACCGGGGATGAATTATTATTATTATTATTAGTAGTAGTAGTATTATATTGGCTGTATACCGTTAGCACCGGCTGGGTACTGCCAGCGTCGACTGCGGAACTAGCCAGTGCCGCCGGTAGTCAGGCCCCAAACTTCAGCCAACAAGCCAACTATACTGATACGATTACAACTCCTCTCGAGCCGAATAATGACACTCCAGTCGAATCTAGCAATGCTTGTCTCGTTAACAGGCCCTGATTAAGAGAGAAAATAAAATGCTGCGGTTTATAGAACCGGAACGCAAATAATCTCCATACTGCGCAGTGAACTTCCTGCTGCAGTTTTTTAGACCACGATCGGTCCAGCAAAGAAGCTTTGATGCTGCTGACTAATGATGGCGGCCTCCTGAGAGACAGGAGCATACGTTAATGATGATGGTATGATGGTCTCAGTCAAGGACATGTAGTTCTCTGCTTACGTGTATTAAGTAAGCATCGGTGTACTTCTCTCCTTTATCCATATTACTAACCGTTTCAATTGTTGGCGCTTCGAACAGCGCTTGTTGAACCAGCCTCGTTGAGCGCAGCAGTCTTGGACGTAGCTCGAATCGACTATGTCCATGGGAGCCGGGACAATGCTGCGGCTGGTCGCTGTAGAAGAGGATGTGCTATCCGCCACAAATTTTGTGCAAACTCTGTCATCCATTTCGAGTTGTCCTCCTCGTCGTGTCGGCTTTGAAGAGACCAGATTTGAACTGCTGGTCGTGTTGCCAGTTAACGTCTCCTCATTAGTCTAATAAAAGTAATGAAAAAAAGCTAAAACAGGTGAATGTGTTGGTGTTTTTACATCCTCAAACGGCAAATATATTTTTTGTATACGAAGATTGGGCGTAAGATTAGGATATTTCGGATAGGCCTGGCTAATTTCGCCTCATTAACCTGCACTGTTGATGAGCCCGAAATCGAGGTCCCTAGAGTGAGGAGCTATTATGCCATTTAGCAGGAGTAGTTAACCTGGCGGCAACCTGAGCCTAGAAGAACAAACAACCACCGCATCTCAAACGAAGTCACCCCGCATGTAATACGAGTTTTGTCGTCCACAATTGCGCCTTTTTGTGTAAGGCCTGACACACCTAGTAGCGAATTAGCGCATTAAGAACACGGAGGGCGAACCAAAGACGGAATGAGCAAAATATACATAATTCCATGAACACAAGAACCTTGAGCTTAATGCGTACTTACCAGGCCGAGCCGCATCCTCAATAGTTCACAATTTATTTCATTGCCTGAAAAAAGGTTTTAAAATTCAGTGCCGAACTCAAATGATGATGATATATATATATATATATATATATATATATATATATATATATATATATATACCCAGATAACAGCACTATGGCCGAAACACAAGCAGCAATATCGGCAATACAACTTCCACACGGTTCCCACAGTGGCGCGTCCTAAACACAACCAAACCTCACAACTACCCAACTAAGAAAAGAAGGTTATGTAGACAATTCGGACGACGACATTTATGATCTACCTCTGCGACTCCCACCGTCCATTCAATATGCTTTTGGCAAACTGGCAAAATAGAATGCGTGAGTCGCCTTCACAGGCACAGGCATGTCGAACAATACCGGTGCTGCCTAGATGCGACGGGCGCGTCACATCACAAAACCAGACAGTGTTTGCCCAGAGTTAACGCATTGCAAGGCTTTAATTTACTGCGGCTGACTCCTATTGGAGGATAAGCCGGCTTCACATTTCATGGAGTTTCTTGGGAAATCGGTACAAGTGGTGTCCCCTCACCACTCGGCTTTTTGATCGAGGACGCACCTCTAGCCTTTGCACATCCAAGCGCAGTCTGCAAGGCAGCAGTAAGTTGCATGGTTGCCGGTGGCTGTTGAGAGCTCATTCGCCATTCGGAAGTACGGGGTACTGTCCAGGAGTCCATGTAATCCTGTGGCTGTTGAACCCTTTTGTGGCGGGAAACACACGCCGAGTCATGGTGCCGTCGTCGGGCTCATGTGGTATTTTATAGGAGATCCGATTGCCGGTCGGAGATCCACCACGCCCTGGTGACACCACCGCCATAGCCCCGTTAGCCCATGCACGATCGGCCATCGAAACATGGTTGACACCGTCGTACCACGTTGAGGAGGGGATGGACTTTACGACGGCGATTTGAGTCGAAGCGAACGAGTGTCGGTTCACGATTCAGTTGTCGATTGTCGCAGTCGAATAAAGCAGAGCTCTAGAAAAAGCTAACTTAAAGACCTGAGACGTGGTGCTTAGCTAAGCAATTGGCCGCTCTAGAGTAGCTCACACAACGCGACGAAGGCGACTACAGGAATCCTACTCAGAGATAACAATCAATGCCAGTTAAAGCACAAAAAGAAAGAACACCGTCAGTAATGCCAACAACGCGTACAGTTATCTTCAACTGATCGTCGTTTGTTTGATTCGCGTTGTTCTCGTCGTCCGTTTCAATGTGCTGGCTAGTCGACTCTGAACAGTGCTGTTGCATCGGTTCTGTCGACATCTGACACCTGTCGTTCCCCACCACCTCTGGCTCAGTTTGGCAGTCCTGAAATACAGCACCAGAGAAACGGCAGTCTTGCGACGCTTCCACTTGTATGCCATGAGCACTATCCGCAGAACCATAACTAGACGTGTGCCCAGCACGCGTCTCGCTTGCCATTTCTGGATGCGCAGTCACCGTGGTTCTGATGATTGGTGCATTCAGCCTATCCGGCGTAATATCACTGCTGGACTTGACGGCAGACTTGCCGACCGTCATCTCTTCCCAGCCAACTGTGTGAGCCTCTTTCGGTGCATCAGTTGGTTTCAGGTCGGTCTGGCCGGAATAGGAGGAAATCGAAGAGTCGCGCGATAAGGGTGACGAAGAGGAAGAAGAGAGCCGACACGGAAGAAGGTTGAGTGGCGCTGCTAACACGTACAAAGGTAGCTGATATCGCGCGCCAAGCTCATCGTAGCAGTCGTAAAGACAACCTGAAGCGTTTTAAAAGTTAGTTTGGTCATACTTAACTGGGCAATTGAGTGATTAGAAAATATTCAAAAGCTGCACCGGTCAAACCTTTAAAAATATCCCACAAAGCAAAGATTTATCATACAAGCCTTTGTATAGAATACAGTTATTAGGCCAATTTTTGCCAGCTCTCATTTTAACTGAAATGTCTGGTCCTTTGAGAAGACAATGAAGCATTAAGTAAGATCGATTTTTGCACATGCACACGTATACACACACGACTGCACAACCATTGTACCAATTCTTTAAATCAAGTTTGCGAGCTTGAAGTAAACACCAATACCATTGTGTTGATTCGGTCGTCGGACAACACAGGTAAAATAACCCCAGTCGCACGCACTGACGCAGCCGACGATCATCATCAGGCGACGGTGAGTGAGGATTGCTTCGGCATTGTATATATATGAAAAGCAAAATTAGATATTTGGCTGTCACCTCTAGTAGTCTCGCTTTAATTGTATTGTCGGATACACAATGTATGCCGGACTACTAGAGGTGTAGAGCCGTACATCTAACTTTGCTTTCCATATATGTACGAGCGATCCTCGCTAGTCAGTTTGCCGTCGTACTCTGATGATGATCGTGGAATGTCGTAACGCGTCAGTGCGTGCGACTGGCGTTAGTTTTTTTTGTTGTTCGAAGACTGGTCGAATAAAATAGGATTGGTGTTTACTTCAAGCTCGCAAACTTGATTTAAAGAATTGTTACCACCACCAACGCAATCAATTATTTTTTAACCATTTTACCAGATTCAGTACAGTCAATTCATTTACTCCGAAGAGAGTACATTGCAACCGACAGCTTCTGCAATGCACAGGGTTTTTTTTAAATTTTGCTCTAGACATAGAAATACACCTGGCTTTGACTATGATTTCCCCAATCATTGTGTTTTGGCTATTGCAGAATACGTGCCTTCTGTGTTAGGCATGTCTATTCTGAGATGCACATGAATTCGCTTCTTCATAAGTCGACCGATATAAATGAAACAGAATTAAACAGACCACTACTGTATCCCTAGTTTAGCTTAAGAGTCCGACAGATTTTAGCCGATTCCTATTTTCCCGTGATTGGTGGGGATACGGTCGGCATGACAAAGCGAGTGATAGTGCGATTAATTGAATCCGGCCACAGAACCACTAGCCAAACAATCCTGTCTCCAATTGTAATCGCTTCGATAGCCTACCTACCACGCAGCGTTATACCAGAACAATACACTGACGCTTTACTGCCGCAAAACCATGACATTAAAAGCCATGTGTGGGCTGTAAATGAACACTAGCCCGCCGAATCCTAATGAATATAATATTGATTTGGATCACAAAGAAGCTATCCAGATAGATTTTTCTGTGAGCCACGGAAATAATGTATATTGGTGTTCATCAGTCTTAGGCCACCACTATTTAATCAGGTTTCTGAATTTTAACTTTAGACTGTGAGTACATTTTGTGCGTACTTTCGTTTAATTAAATCGGTGATTATTCTGCCAGACAGATGACCAAAATGGACCGAAGGAGTGTGACGTAAAAACCATTTTTAAATGTAAACTTTAGGCTTACATGCCAAAATTAAACATGTTTGCTCTTATTTGAATATCCCATTAATTGAATTAATTTGCGAATAATTTTATAGTGAGGCTATATTAGCCAAACAAACTGGGCTCTTTTCAGTCACTATATACTATTGGTACAGCTGCTACCTATTTGTCTGCCTCTGGGGAGTTGGTACAGTTGGTCTAGTCGTTTTCGTTTAACTTAACCCAAAGTAGACGGGGAGGGGCCTGCAGTAGAGAAGGCAGACTTTGAAGACGAATCGAATATAGGATGATGCAGCAATCCGTCGTTGTTCACCAGGAGTTGACCATCACAATGGGAGCTCATCCTAGAACACTTCTTTGTTGAATTAAATCGTGGAGACATCAGTTAATTTTGTCAAAATCAATGCACGAAGGGCTACCACGCAGTTAAGACAACCAAGAGTGAATTCGACACTTTCGAATAAAATGGATCCAGTCAATTGCTCGAGAAGCGTGAACGTGAATTGCAGAAGGTTGTGTTGTCTAGGCACATCGTTTCCGAATTGCAGTCCAGCAGTTAATTAATCGATCTACCGTTAAATTCAGTTTATACGGAAAAAACATTAACCCGCTCTGTTATGACCTGATCTGTTTTGAAACAATATTTTTATTAGTTTCCCAATCCTAGTATTAAAACCATTATTTGTTTGTCATTAATTCTTAATTTGGGGTGTAGCAGTCGTTATAACCGAACTTGGTTAACTGTACCATCGGTAGGCGGAGTCAGACGATAGTAGAGAAGTCAAATTATGAGGACGGGTCGGCCATAGAACGATGGAGCAATTTGTAGTGGTTCAACAGGCGTTGACCTATAAAACACAATGGCCGTATGGCAAAAAATTGAATCAGATTCTAGCGGCTAAAAGCCTCATTGATTAAATCAATAGAGCACCAAGCATATCAAAACGAATCCTGTAGAGAGGGAAACCATAATTTAACTACTAGAACGTGGTACAATTGAATTCGAGGCAATGTCATCGGTCCACTAGCATAGTCTCCGTCGCTACGCCTGTAAAGCTGGAAAAATGAATTCGCCCTGATCCGGTTTGAAGTAAGTGTCAGATTGGAGAGCCCGAAACCACTGTGATAGATAATTTGAGCCAGGATCCATCATCCTACAGCTCCGCTTCTGGTGTAACCCTGAGAAAGTGTGACATTGGAAACACTTTCAATCACTAGGGTAGCCAAACACCGCTCAAAGCCAGATACCAAATCAGATTGATATTTAAAAAGTCACTCCCAATGGTAGAATCATTGTATTGACGTGAACATGTTCACGACTACTAGAATCAGGCTTCCTACGCAGAAAATTTGCATTCAAATGAGAAAATAATCGCGTTTCATGAGTGTTAGACACGTAGGCTTCGCAAGAAGTTAGCTACCAGCCAGGCAGCGTATGGGGTTCAGCACTAACCTAGAAGTAGCGTCGACGCGTAGCGACCATCACAAGTTGTAAGTTCAGATCCGACGTATTACCAGAAGCCCGCCTGCTTACGAAACACGAGCCCTTCAATCACTGAATCGAATCATGCTAATCACTCCTAAAATTTCCTAAATCGGCCACATTTCCTAAAAACGTGATTAGCCATAAAATGCTGAGATCTCGGCTGCGCTACCAGGAACCTAGTTCGACGTCAGCGCCCGATTATTTGCCTTCAATACACTGGCAGCCTAGCACAAAGTCTAAAGGCATAAAATAAATTATGCTACAGGTTATTATTTGTGCGGCTTGGACGTAAGAAATTACCACTTATAGCTGCTATGCGTTCGCTCGGTTTGGATTAGTCAGCTGAGTGCCAGTAGGCGTCAGCCAGGAGCGAAGTTTACGATTCGACCAGTTATATCCCACCTCAAATCAATGTGCCATTGCCCTTCCATCTCCTCGAGAAACGCCATTGCGCTGGATGAGCTGCTACCAAAAAACGCCTTTTACACATCCTGATGGTTAGGCTATCGAAACCATTATGTAGATGGCTGAATTCGTAATAGTATGAGAGTAGTCCTATTGGTTGACGCAATTACACGAGATTTTGATCATTTGGGCACACCGTATCGTATTCGCACCAATCAAACAACACTTGGATGAGTAAAATCCGCGAGAACTTAGCAGCAAACCGGGTATAGCAGAGAGATCTAGGTAACTGCCTTATCGGTTTGTGCTCTACTTGAGTCTACCAGGTGGTAGAGGTAGTTCTCGGTTAAAAATACTAAACTTAATATCTGCTTCGCACCGAACAATATAAGTTCATCTGTAACGTGTTATTCACGCATGGATTCCGAATGACAAATTTGGTGTTCTCGAAGCCTGGCAAGCAGGATTTGCAATTGGCCTGCTCAAACAATGTCCCAACCAATGAAATTGAAGTTCAATAACAAGCTTTGATAGTGATGGTATATCAAAGAGCGGGGGGCGGGATTTTGCACCTGTGCAAAACACCCCGATGGTTAGCTGGAAACCACCAAAATGAAGCCGAGCAAATACATTGATTTAAAATGCCAGCCTAGCGCATAATTTAGAAAAAATAACCCACTCCAAACCAAGGTTGACATTCAGGTGCTTTACAAAGCAAGAAATGAACAGTAACTGTGTATTGCGGAAGCAGTCAGTTTCAACATAAATTCTCTGCGGTCAAACAGAACTGAAGAAATCTGGTCGTTACTTGAGTATGCTCTGGTGAATTGGTTGTGTGTATATGACCCTTCAGGTGAGGCTTTCAGATTGAGTTTGTTGATGTCCAGGGTAAACATGCAAGGCGTTGTTATGCACATTGCCTTTTAAATTTACTACTTAAAGACTCATTTATTTCAGTATGGATGAGATGAAGCGAAAATAGCGTTTTTTAACTGTTGTGTATATGAAAGTTTATATAATAAAGTTAGGTGTCGTTAAACCAAGCAGTTCTCGTATTACCCAATGATTGCAATATCTGAACTAAGAAGCATATCTGAAATCGAAAAAGAAAGTCAAGCCAGAACAGAGCTGAAGCGGTCAATCACGCAAATTCGCAACAGAATTTCTCGGCATTTGAATTACTGTCCATTTAAGGAAATCGTGTGAACTTTATACTCAAAAAATAATAGTATATTTCAATCAAGCAATCATTGATTCGGAACTCATCATGTACTGGCCAGAATTTGCCGCTGACAGGGCTCGAACATGGGCACGTCTACTTCGGCATTCTGTGCTCTAACCACTGAGACACTCTGTTCCACACTACGCACAATTTTCAATCATATACTAACAAACGTTTCTTGGTTATCCTTTCCTTTAGGTGGAGCCTATATGGCATCCCTTAAGACCGGAGGTTCAAAATAACCATTCCAAATTTGTCCTTATAGAACAGACACCACGCTACATTGGGATCGAGCCCTGATCCGCGGCAAATTCTGGCCGGTACATGATGAGTTCCCAATAAGGACGAAACCGGTCTACTGGATGAATTGCCTTTTCTACACTATACATTACTTAGTTTATACTGACATGCATGTAAGTCAGTAGTGGATCAGGTATTTATATCAAGATCGCAACCTTGATTATAATAATAATTGTTATCACCACCCGCGCAACCAATGTTCGTTTAATTAAACAGTGTATATGTCAATCACCTAATGAGTATTGACAAAATATGCAATGTCTTGTTAACAAAAATGCCTTTACAGAGTCATAATCATCATCATCATCACCATGGACAGCCACACTAGCGCCAAAATTGACTAATTTTGCACTGCTATAACACCATAAGTCGTTCATGGTTATATGTGGACTGAAGAAGAAGACTTGGTCGCCCATTGCTAGTGAGGATTGTTTGTACGTAGAGTTTTCCTTCTTCTAGATAGGCAGCCAACCAAGGCTGATGAGCACTGCCTGCCCAGACGCCAGTGGCCAAAATTTCCTTCAGCTGCCAACATTTGCCCTTGGCTTTTGGTGCGATTGCTCTCATTCCGTCACCACAAATTTAACCAACAAAAGTGCCTGCGCAGTTAGACCAAACTCGAGGCTTCACATGACACGGGATGACGGCTGTGTCAATTTGAGACCCGGAAAGGTCTACGATAGCATTCTCCGGCTGACTAGCTTGTACCCGCCGTTCGTCAGGCCGAAATTTCTATGGCTGTGGGTCACAGAGTAGCAATCTGAATAAGTTCGATCTGGTAGATTTAGACTCCTTCCAGTTACAAACGTGCAAATAAGACTATAAGTGAAGTACGCCACTAATGAGGCTTGCGAGATGGCCATTGTAGGTGACCGCGCTTAGAAACATATTTAAATCGATGTATTTACTCGAGATGGCTTACGTTATTGCCAGCGGAGCGCGAAAAGGCCCATTTCACGTCCTGGTCACCATGCCACCGAGACAACAACGATGGACGGTTGGAACCATCGAACAGGTAGACCCGATGCTACTTTTCGTCATATTCTCGTCGCTTTATTATGCTGCATCGTTTCTTAGCTAATCCAAACACGTGAATGAGCAAGAATCTGCAAGAGTCCAGCCGCCAATACCAGAGTCTAGGTGAAGAGACCTGATTCTTTCTGCTTTTTATGCACAGGATGGTGTGGAGCCAGATATGCGGGAGATCTAGAAACCCATTGTGCGTGTGAAATACGCTCATAGAGATTACCATACGGCCACTTCTTGACGCATCCAAATAAATGGTGTCGAAATGGATAATAACAAAGGGCGGCAGACGAATATTAATTGGCCTTGGAGTCTGTTTGGCTAATGCTGCAGTTCTCGAGCTGAACAAATGTGGCGACTTAATTGATGAAAGATTTTTTTAGACATTTCGAAAAAACACCGGCCTAGACAATATTTTGCTTTTAATAGTTTTGAAATCTCGCATGTCCTTTCGGTAGTCTGGAGAATTTTCCTACCAAATGTAGTCTTAAGGCGCTATTGCAGACGCGTCTAAGCGGATCGCATGCTCGACAGGTTAACGAATAATTTAATGCTTTAAGAACTAGAAACTCAGACGCCTACGAGTTGCTAGCCCACAGTGGCGTTCACGCCTGTAATAAGCACAAAAAGGATATGCTATGCCCGCCACCTCTCCAAGTGATCATAACGCATTCACGACACCGAGTCGAGAGCTGCTAAGTTGTCGACAATAGCAGCGGCAGTGGGCATTGTTTCGGACGGCGCAATTGTAGCATGCGAAAGATCGCGTAAATATGCCACACACACACACACACGCACGCCTACGTTAAAACAATACCTGAGTTGGCCTAGTTCGTATCATTTAGGCTTCACTAATTGTTATGAGGACAGCACAGAGCTAAAAGACACCAGATTACAGAAAGTTATTTCCTTGCGTGATGTTCGGCATTATGTCTAAGTTTGCGAGCTTGAAGTAAACACCAATTCCAGTGTATTTAACCAGTCGTCGAACAACATAACAAAACTACCGCCAGCCGCAACGCACTGACGCGTTTCGAACTTCCATGATCATCAATCTCATTGTATTTAACCAGTCGTCGAACAACATAACAAAACTACCGCCTGCTGACTATCGAGGATCAAACCGCATTGAATATATATGGAAATCAAATTTAGATATGCCGCTCTCACCTCTAGCAGTCTCGCACACATTGAACTTGACTGGAAATGTCGGCTGCGCAATTTCTATGCAGTCACGAACATTGACTGTTTGCAGCTTTCGCCACATATTCATATATAGACAATACAATTTAACAATAATTGATTGCGCAGGTGGTGGTAACAATTCTTTTAATCAAGTTTGCAAGCTTGAAGTGAACACCAATCCCATTATATTTAACCAGTCGTCGAACAACATAGCAAAACTACCGCCAGCCGCAACGCACTGACGCGTTTCGACCTCCCTTGATCATCATCAGAGTAAGACGGCAAACTGACTATCGAGGATCAAACCGCATTGAATATATATGGAAATAAAATTTAGATATGCGGCTCTCACCCCTAGCAGTCTCGCATACATTTAACTTGAATGGAAATGTCGGCTGCACAATTTCTATGCAGTCTCGAGCATTAACTGTTTGCAGCTTTCGCCACATATACGTATATAGACAATACAATTTAACAACGACTGGTTAAATACAACGGAATTGGTGTTTACCTCAAGCTCGCATACTTGATTTAAAGAATTGTTACCACCACCCGCGCAATCAATTATTGTTAAATTGTATTGCTTATATATGTTTATGTGGCGAAAGCTGCAAACAGTTTATCTTCTTGACTGCATATAAATTGTGCAGATAAAATTTCCAGTCAAGTTCAATGTGTGCGAGACTGCTAGAGGTGAGAGCCGCATATCTAAATTTGATTTCCATATATATTCAATGCGGTTTGATCCTCGATAGTCAGCTGGCAGTAGTTTTGTTATGTTGTTCGACGACTGGTTAAATACAATGGGATTGATGATCATGGAAGTTCGAAACGCGTCAGTGCGTTGCGGCTGGCGGTAGTTTTGCTATGTTGTTCGACGACTGGTTAAATACAATGGGATTGGTGTTTACTTGAAGTTCGCAAACTTGATTTAAAGAATTGTTACCACAACCCGCGCAATCAATTATTGTTAAATTATGCCAGTGTTGTTTTTTCGTTGCTAACTTCCTAGCCAATATTTCAAAGGTAACGTTCCGATAAATTTATGAACGTATGAGAGTTGGCGCATTCTCGTTAATGACTGCCAAAATCAGATTGCCTACGTTGAAACCAGCCTATAGCAAACACTCGTTTATAGCATACCAGCTAGGTAAGTCCTTAGCTGTAATTCCACACGGCAGTTGCCATTGCGTCTGCGTTATAATGCCAAATTAGAGTCGCTTAGTTGTAAGGCAACTTTGAAAGAGAAACACACAAATCTGAATGTAATTGAAGGTTGAATGTAACGCACAACATGCGTGACATCAGAGAAGAGTTGATTGACTCGAGAAAAAATATTGGCCAGTTCGATCCCAGACCGCAGCCAAACGGCTCTTAGCCAATCTGGCCACTACTGGGAAATGCCAAGTAAAGTAGAAACCGTTCTAACACAATGAAATGCATTTGCTAGTGAGGTGAATAAGTTTAAGGTATGCATGTCACACATATGGAGCCAAAAATAAATGTTCTCAAGCACAGTATATGCCAAAAGTGGCTTTCAAGACGGTACATGGTGAAAAGAAAGGCCTCCAAACATACAACAACTGATAGGTTCTATCAAACAAATGGTACCTATAAATTGTATAACACGTGTTTTCAACAAGACATAGTATGCCATATACGGCCAATACCAATTTGCAGGTAAGCTCTGAGCAGCATACACCATTAACTATGAACTTTACTTACCGAGAACCAATTTACACCGAATACACTCAACTGAGTGAAATAGCAATACTGAATTGTGGCAAAAATGAATTAAACGCGTGCATACCGTGTACTGACCTGTGGGCACTATTATATTCGCTCCGCTGACAATAGCCTGTGCGAGTTCATAATCTTCCTTCTCCATCGCGTCGGCGGCCGCTTTCAGCGCATCCCAAATCTCACGACGTCCACCAAATGCAGGAGCAGTGTCCCAGAATTCATTTCGCTTGTGCATTAGTTGGTTTGAAGTGATGGGCGCTCCACTATGCCACTTTATGCGGCCAATTTCCAGTTTATTTCTGGGAAAATCATCTTTATTAGCAAAGGACCAAAACAAAAAACCGCAATATATATATATATATATATATATATATTATATATATAGCATGGTTAATAGCGAAAGAAATAACAAAGTGGATAACGGCCATTTATTTCGAGAATACTATGAAGTCCTTTATATAAAACAATAGACGCTTGGTCTAAATACTCAAAAGTTTCATCAACATGATTATCTAATCGACTGGCCACGAATAACAAAATTCAACAACAATTTACTAGCATCCAGGCAAGAACAAGCACTCCCTCGACCAGACTCAACAAACATTCGATCGGATTGGAAACAAACTGAAGAGTAAAGCACATCTGCTCATACGGAGAGAGAAATCTCTAAGCAATAGGAGCATTCAACACTGCAATCCGCATACCCTGCGCTCCTACCAAGGGGACAAAATTGGGGAAAAAGTCGAAACGAAAGACGGCACCCTGGGAAAGAAACATTCACACACGTCACAGCAAACAATGCGAACAGTTATGACCAGAAGGATAAACCAAAGACAGCATGAACGGAATGTATAATCTCATGTGCACATTCGTTTCGTGATTACAGGCGACTCATCAGTAGGAGCCGGTATTACGCCCTTTACGCAAAAAACTTTTGGGTGAGGAATGTGGGATAATAGTACGGTACAATCTCCTAGACGAATGTGCAAACCTATAGTAGTGAAGCTAACATCATATAAAGTCTCGAAAATGCGACTTCAACGCTAACTCACTCTATATAATATATATACCGAGTCTGTAAAGGATACTAACACTATGGCTATTGTGTTAGTAACCGATACCAAAATTATTGTACCGAAAAGGTACATGGTACTAACACTATGGTTGCCGAGTCGTTACATGGAACCAACACAATGGATTTTAATTTATGCTATAGTTCACCGAAATTGAGAATTACAACTATTTCTGAAAACCTGTTACTCCAGTAAATCCATAAACTCTGGCCTTGCTCATTATCAGTTAGCTACGCGTCCGGAATAGAAATTTCAAAATTCGAGACATCAAGGATTGGAGTGTATGTTAATCCATAAGGTTTGCTTATAGTTATTCTAGAAATATCACTTTAGTGGAGTACACATATGTGTATATAGGTTATTGTGTACAGGGAGGGGTGACATGGATAAGTTTGCGTATACATTTTAGTATTAGAGATTAGGTAGGAAGACCAGATATTAGGGCAGACAATAAAAAAATACTTTAGAAATTAAAATAAATATAAATCGATCTGTTTTGAATGAGAATGCCACATTTGCGTCAAGTTGCTTTTTACTCTGTGTATATGGTGTCAACCATAAAGATGGGACTAGAAATGAAGTCCCGCAAAATTCGGAAAAATAAAGTGGAGAAGCTTGTTCCAACGTCATTTTCTGATAAGCAGCTGATTGAGGGCTTCAAAATGAAGGGACAAGTGAAAACCCATCAATCAAGGCCAAATAAAATCGGTGCACATGGAAATGTAAAGGATTCATTATTTTACCGAGCTACGAGTGCTATCAATTGTCCTGCGCAAGGAAATGACGGCAAGATTAAAAACAAGAAAGAAAGCAAGCACTGTGCAATTTACATCAACAGTTAAGAGCGAGAGAAGTTAATTAGGCGAAATTCATGCACTTCACCGCAATCACGAGTTGTACCACTGTCTTAAAGCCTTACCAATATTGATTTTCTAAAAAAAACCCAGATACTCACCCATTCTGTGAGGTGTCCCGGTAAATAATATGTTCGATTGCATGAAACCAATTTTAATGACACATTGGCCAGTGTTCGCACAATAAAAGATTTTCTGGAAATGGCTTCACGTTCCATAAGAATACCCATGTAGCGCGCTAAACTGGTTCAATTATTTTGCCGACGCAGTCTTGGCTTCGGTCAACACAACACTCAACCGAGTGACGATCGGCGGCGGTGGAGACCACAAACCTGGAGTGTCGTCGAAACAAGGAGCGCGGATCGGATAAAATAATGTGTGTGTGTGTGTGTGAGCTACATCCTTTATCGGAAAAGAAAGAGTCTATTTATAATGAACCAGCACACGGCGCAAAAGAATTAAGAAGCCGACTTCAAGCACGTCCGTTAACACAAATTTGTGGCTGAAGGCTGCAAATGACGGATAGCCAAAGAGAGAGAGAGAGAGCCAGCAAGAGCGATGCTTAGGACAAGACTACATATAAGGACTTCGACAAAAAATAATGCACATGTACATAAGAGATCCAGCATATATATTGTAACACGCGGCTCCGTGTTACAACCCAACGAAGGTCAATTTTTACAAACGCTGTGCTCTTTAAGGTCAAATATTCTAACTCTGTCCTTAAACAATATTTCTCTTAGCTGTGATTTTAGGAACAATCTCTTTTAGTCTCAAGCAGTTTTAATCGATATTTCTTGAACAGCAACTTTATTTGTAATTAATAATGTTTTTATAAAAGAAACAGAACCGCGCTCAAAACGGAAAAAAGACGCGGTGGACTATTGTGTCTCAGTGAACTTATTTCTTTTAGTTGCAGAATTTACGCATTGGATTTACCGTGGTTAGCTATCCGAACTTCAGAGAGTAATGGATTAATATAATAACCTGAGGATAAAACACTGAACTAAATATTTGTGAGTTTTTTTTCCATTGAAGTCGTTATACGGATTATACAGAACATTTTCTTTATAACATGAATCATTTTAACTTTTGTTGTCTAGAAGACGGAAAATTCAGTTTAACTGTGAATAGTGTTAAAGAACTATTTTGCATAAAATCTGTTTTTACAGCTGACCAACATATATTCAATTTGAACTAACTGTGAATTATATTACTACTTGCAACATTATATTTAATATACGTATGACCAGATGTTTTTGCCTTCTCACATCAACCATTCGAAAATGATCAGAGACTGATTAGACGCACGGGTAATAATAATAGCCACCATTGATATGGAGGACGGGTACTAAATTCACGAACTAGAAAACAACCCGCAAAAGTCCCCAACAATATATATATATATATATATATATATATATATATATATATATATATATGTATGTATATATATATATATATATATATATTTATTTGTGTGTTCACAACGTGTATCTTTGCATACTTGCACGGTCAGATTACAAAATTTCACCAAATGGCCTTCCCTACACACATCACGGATCAAATACAGCGTTCAGATCATCGAAATCCTCTATGACACGAAAAATATATATTTACAATGTGAGTTCACCTCAACGTGAAGCGCACACGGTTCACAGAGAATGTCATCGAGCCAACCTCAGTCCTTCCATTACTATTAAACGCTAAGTATACGTAATGCCAATTCCAGATTTACAAAGCACGTTCTGGGTGGAATCGTATATGGTGAGTTATGGCGAGAGTGCACAATAAGAATAATACCACTACCATTCAGTGGTAAAGCCAACGTAATTAAAATTAAAATGCCATTAAAAATAGGTTTAGTTTTAACCTAGGAACATTTAATGTGTGAACATTAAAACAACTTGAACAACAAGAAGCGCTTGCACGTAAGTTGGCAAAATTATAAATCGGCGTGTGTCTCGTATCTGACACCAGAATACAGAACCCTACGTTCATTACAGAACTGGTTACACAATCCCTATCTACGCCTTATTGGCTTCGAGCATCTGGTTCCACGGAGTTCTCTCAAGCCGGTAAACGGGTCGTTGTTATTTTCCTTAGCACACTGGCTGAAGCTTGCTTAATTGAATGGATCCCTTTAAATAGTCAATTGTGTGCGGCACGTCTAAATACATCTACTAAAGTCAAAGCAAAAAACAGTTATCGACGTTGCCTCTTCGTTGTATCTGCATATGCTCCTACCGATTTCAGCACAGATGAAAGCAAGGACGCTTTTTACTCCGACCTAAGCTCCTTACTAAGTAGAGCACGAAGTTCGTATATAGTCTTGGCTATTTGTGACATGAATGCCCAAGTTGGGCGCTTAAGGAACGCAGAATTTCATCTAGGTGGAAGATACACTTTAAGCTGGACGCGCAACGATAATGGTGAACGGCTTTTGGATAGCTGCGCGGAACATAGACTATATTTAAGTAGTACAAACTTCAGACGTAGTGTTAGACGGTGTGCTGCATGGCGTCCTCCAGCACCCAGACAACGGTGGACTCAAATAGATCATGTAGCAATTAGTTATAGATGGCGTGGTTGCATCCAGGATTGTCTTTCTTTTTGGAACACTTATGTCGACTCGGACCATGCACTTATCCGTTGTATAATTTTACTAAAATTTTCCGGGAAAATAAATAATAATGAATTCTAAATAGATTTAAGCAAACTCGAACAAATGTCCTTCCGACAAAATATGAAGATATGCTTTAGTCAAAGGCAACTGGTCTTGGCAAAAATCCGAATTTACTTTGGAACAAGATAGATTCCACTTTGCACAATGCAGGTAATACTGTATGTGGAATTGCAAAGCCGCGCAGAAATAATCATTGTTTCTCTGTATAATCTATGCATATACTCCAAAAAGGCGCCAAATTCCATCTGGCTGGGTTCATAATAATACTCGTCGCAATATAAGACGCCAAATTAAGCGCAGTCAAAAAGTCGATCTCTAATCCTTTTAGACCAGACAGGCTGAAGAAATGGAAGAAACTTTCGCATCAGTTACTAGTCGCTGTTTGCTCCAACTTATCCACGCAACAGGTCCGAGAAAATTAAAAGTTAGCGAAACGATAAATAATAGTAACCACCATCTAATAACCGATAAAATAAGTCATCGTGATAGGTGGGTTAAACAGGTCAAAAATCTATTTACCGATTCCCGAAAGCATGTCTGTATCAGCAGCGTGGAATGCTAATCTCGAAGAAGCTTCAGAGCTAGAAATACAGGCTGCCATTCCAGCTCTTAAATGTCGCAAAGCCGCAGGCGCCAATTATTTGCTTCGGGGTTTATTTATATATGGTGGCGATATTTTTTTAGCGTTGATTAACCTTTTTTGTACTATATGAAATGAGGAGACCGGACCACTTGCTTTGAAAGAGTCGACCATCATCCTTATAATCAAAAAGGCAATCATAATTCGTGTGATAACCATCGTGGTATAAGCTTGACTCCAGTTGTATCTAGGTTATTTGCTTCGCGTAAATCACATACTACAGAAGAAAAAGCCGAATTCCGATCAGGACGAGGTTGTACAGATAAAATTTTTGTCTCAAGGCAAGTTCTTGAACAACGAAATGTATATCGCCTTCCCACAATAGCCGTATTTCTAGACCTCAATGGTGCATTTGGCTCTGTGGATTGCAATTTTCTATTCGATATTCTGTCGAAACGTGGTGATCCCAACAAATTTGTGAATATTATACGTGCTCTTTATACAAACATATCTGGTGACTTTAAGGTTCACAACGAATTAGAGCACAATCTTATTACCAGCAGTGGAGTTCGTCAAGGTTGTTGACTTTCCCAATTTTTGTGTAATTTGTAATCGATGCTATTACGAACAACACTCTTCCACACATTCAGGACGCAGGTGTTGATGATCTCCTATGCGTCAGATTAATAGATCTTGACTATGCAGAAGATATCGTACTATTATTCGACAATCGAGATTCTGCTCAGGCCACCTTGAATAGATTAGCTGACGTTCCGTCTTTCGGTATGAAATTCGCATCCTCTAAATGTGAGATACGTTTACAGGATCACCCACCACTCACTCCAACTCTGTGACTGCATATTGAAGATCGGGACATCGTTGACAGGTTTGCATATCTTAGCAGCCCTATCAATAACTCAGACAATATGTCTGACGAGGTGAGCTTGAGAACCACAAACGCTAGAGTAGCTTTCTTGGACCTTCATTATTAATGGAGAAACGCGAGTAATTCACTCTGCCTTAAAGATCGTATTTACCAAGCATCTGCATGGGCATTTTTATACGCTAGTTATACTTGAGGATTTCAGATGCTTAATGGCATTCGACCATCGTTGTTTGAAAAGCACAAGACATGTAGGTTACTAACAATGAATATGCAGCGCTGACACCCGTAGACATATTTTTGGATCGGCCAAGAATTGCTCCTCGTTAAAAAGCAAATAAGGCCCCAACAACTATGTTTGCTCGGTCACACTTTGCGTATGCCCTCCATTCGATTGACCAGTAGAGCTCTGATCTCTCATCCAGCACCAGATTGGAGTAAGAAACAAGGTTGGCAAATTTTGACATGGCAGAAACAGTTGAAGTCACTTACATCCAAATTGGATAGTATAGGACCCACAAATCTGTCGGGATGAATTCCGCGTGCACATCAAATTTTTTGGTTGAAAACCCTGCACGATATGACATCGAGTCAAACTCAGTTGCGATCTTTTTGCAGATTTTTAGTAGTATCATCTTCGTAACTTATTTTTCTTAGTAGAGAAATGTTAGCTGCGAGGTTTGGCTAGTTTATGACGTGATACAGTTAAAGCCGCAAGGAAGCTGTATTGCTGATGTTGCCTTGCCCTAATGCTGACTTGGCCATAATGGTTTTGTCCAGAGGTTTAGTTTTCCTCACTTCTGTGTGAGCTCCTCATAAATCTCACTAATAATTTGTGTATAAATTTCTTTTTGTTATGTCTAGAAATAAGCTTTTGTTTTTGCTTCCCTTATGGTTATATGCCAGTGAAACCTAAGCTACTATTGACTTTGGCATGGCTGTGTATGCTCATGATGAATGAAAGAGATAGAAAAGAAAGAAAGAGACATTGAAAATTTTCATATATCAAATTTTGACTTAAAAGAAAAGCTCCGTAGGATCACGAGTATGAGGAACACGCATTCAATAAATGTTTGTGGCAGATAAGGTTAAATAGGGAGAAATTAAGTATAAAACATCTATGAATTTTCAGAACTAGAAAAAGCAGCGGTTAAATAAAAATATATGAAATGACAATCGGTCAGTATCCTATAAAATTTGTTCATGCCGCCTCAATCATAATTCACAGTCAGGAACTCTTTCTCTGTTGTATCATTAACTCTGATTCATCTAATCATAGTTTTCTGACATCTGACAAATCTTCATTAAAAATTGCACCTAATGATACTTCTGCGGTGATTACATTCATGACACTCCGTCCCGATTTTATTTAAATTAATTAACTAATGTATCGTATTGCACTACTGCAATCGCATATTCCAATTACTCGCCTTTATTAAGTGGCTAGCCAGATCTGATGTTCGAATGTGTCCATATTTGCATTCCGTCTTATATTCTCTACATGCCTTTACCTAGCACACAGTTGTTCTTATTTACCTGAGCTTACAATCTTTGCAAGATATCTCATACATTCCCGATGTGTTCATGGGTTCTATTCTTGCATTAAATAGGAGCTTGTTTAAATATTGTTATGATGCTATATCTAACTACTAATGTCCTTACTTTTCTACTCTACGGAACCATATGATATCGTAATCCTGTGCTTTTCTAACTCTTATTTATGTTTTGATTGGTGTGTTTTCCCAATAAATCTCAATAACGTTTCATCCATGATACTTAAAAGCAAGTTTGAGATTGAAGTAAACACCAATTCCATTGTGTTTAATCACACGTACTGACGCGTTTCGACTTTCCACGGTCGTCATCAGAGTATGACAGCAAACTGACTAGCCAGGATAAAACTGCAATGCATATATATGTAAAGCAAAACTGAATATGTGGCCCTCCCTCTAGTCTCGAGAACATAGTGCTTGAACGGAAATGTCGGCTGCACAACTTCTATGCAGTCACAAACACAAACATCTTGCGGCTTTCGCTACCAATATATAATTAATAAAATTAATCAATAATTGATTGCGCGGGTGTTGGTAATAATTATTTAAATAAAGTTTACGAGTTTGAAGTAAGCACTAACCGCATTGTATTTAACCAGACGTAGAACTACAGTCAGTCACGCGTACTGACGCATTTCGACCTTCCATGATCATCATCAGATCACGACAGAAAACTGCCTATCGAGGATCAAACCGCAATGTATGTATATGTAATATGGCAGTGAAACATTTGTCATTTTAGACTTTTGTATAGCTGGGCATGATGAAATGATGATGTACGTATATGGAAATAAAAAAATTAATATGCGGCTCTCACCTCTTACCATTATGATGTACTCTATTATTCTAGTGAGATAATCATTCGTCATCATTATTGCGTTCAATCTCAGCTCTTTATTATTTCTGCATTTTAAATTCACTACTTCATGACTCCTTAATATTATAATTCTTACGGGAGACTAGAGAAGAAACTTTTGGAGATACGCGAGTAAGTATCATTGCCATAAATCTCTTTCTAATATCTGACAATTCCATTTCAATTCCAAATCCAGAAATGTTAGCTCATACTAATTTTTCCTGACTCAACTTTAACTCTACTGGCTAATTAATAACATTTGGAAATTTATACCACTTCTAATTCCTATGATTGTATCATCAAGGAATCTCAAAAAAATCATGACAAAAAATTGTACAACACATGCAGCGAAAGCTGAAAAACTTTAATGATTCCTGCTACATAGTATTTTGGCAGCCGGCATTTCCTGTCCAGTACAACGTATGCGAGACTTCTAGGGATTATAGCCCTATATCTCATACGACGTACCTTAGGTATCCTCACTAGTTTGCCATCGTGCTCTGATGTTGATTGTATAAGGTCAAAACATGTTAGTACGCGTGATTGATGGTAGTTATGCTGAGCTGTGGACTGACTAGATACAATGGGATTAATGCCTATCTCAAGCTAACGAACTTGATTTAAATTTATTATTTCTTTTATAAACTGTACATATTGTTTTCATGTCATCATATTTGACAGATCAGTTTATTCGACTCTAACTAAATAAATTATAATTTTAAACTATATTTACTTCCGTCGTTTTAACTCGGAAAATTTACCACATAGTAATGATAAGAACAATTCTAAATACCATCTGCGAATCAGAACCATTACTCAATACGAATTTTATTAATTTGTCAATTCAGAAAGCATTCGATGCAGATGAAAAATCGAACTTAGATTTTATTTTAAGTCGACTCATTGACTAGTGTAACACTGTGGAAGTTGAGAACTCCCAAGAAAAATTTTAAATAATAATTTTATTTGGAAATTTGAATTATCTGCTGGCTTCTTAAAAAAGTTAGAATATAATAAAATTTATATATTTGTATTCACACCACATATTACTTATAAAGTTAAATGAAATATATGAGAATGCATAATAGATAAAAGATTTTAAATGTCGGAAGCTGGTTCTTCCTCGTCTTCTTACAAAATCTTAAATTCGCTCAATTGAGGGCACCAAATCCTGCAAACGGCATTGAAATTCTGATTCTTCACAAGCCTTAATCTAGTTGATCCTTACCTAGTCAATTGAAATCTTTTTCTACTTAGGACGAACTAACACAAAGTTGATAGAAATACTTCTCTTTCACAACTTCCAACAGCCTTATCTTTAAATATTTTGCTAGTCCCTATTTTATTTAACTGCATATACCCATACCTTTGAACTATATCATGACATTTTCATTTGTCGAGCCAGGTGGTCTTTGCAGCCAAATTTTTTTAAATTATAAATATGTGCAATGAGATGAAGTCTTGTGTCATTATCACATTAGGAAAATGTAGACGTAGGTTTCGCAATCGAACATCATTCCATTATAGTACTACGAAACTGTCATATTGCGCTATTCAATGGGCATAGAATATACTACATTTGATACGACAGTTACTTAATATAAAATATGCCAAATTCCAGTTTTCATGAACGCTTGCACAACTATGCATACGTACGGTCACTATCAAAGTCCAAAATATCATTATTATCACTTTTTGAAAATTTAAACTCAGGGAAATTCAAAAGACATAATGGAAGGATACGTAGCAATGAACTTGCCAGGTAATTAGATTGTAAATGTACATATTTCAGAAAAACAAGTTTGCCAGCCAGTTAAACTCGTTAAGCGCCGTATTGATCAAAGATTCCATACACGCATCATGTTATTTAGTTAAATCAACTTCGCTGTTGTTACCAAGGTTGATTATCTAAAATATTTGTACATAAAGTGTCTGACTCAAGTGGTCTTGTAGAGGTTAAATTAATTATTGGACACCAATTAACCTCTCATATAAAAATAAATCATTTTTTATTTTTGGACATTTGATGTTATCCAAGTATGTATTAGGTTTTGCGAACCTAGTAACAAATTAGTTCAGTTGTGACCAGAAGGATAAACCAAAGGCAGCATGAATGGAAAGTATAATCTCATGCACATTCGTTTCGTGCTTACTGGCGACTCATCAGTAGGAGCCGGTATTACGCCCTTTAACCACTATATATTTGGTAGAAGAATGTGGAATAATAGGACGGTACAATCTCCTAGACGAATGTGTAAACCTGTAATAGTGAAGCTAACATAATCTAAAGTCAACGACAATGCGACTTCAATGCTAACTCACAATATATAATATATATACCGAGTCTGTAAAGGATACTAACACTATGGCTATTGTGTTAGTAACTGATACCTTTTTTGAAATCGATGAGTACCGGATACTAACACTATGGTTTCCGAGTCGGTACATGATACCAACCTGATGGATATAAATTTATGCTTAAGTTCACCCAAATAGAGAATTACAACAATTTCCGAACACCTGTTACTCCAGTTAAACCATACACAGGTTTACACATTCGTCTAGGAGATTGTACCGTCCTATTATTCCACATACTTCTACCAAATATATAGTGGTTAAAGGGCGTAATACCGGCTCCTACTGATGAGTCGCCAGTAAGCACGAAACGAATGTGCATGAGATTATACTTTCCGTTCATGCTGCCTTTGGTTTATCCTTCTGGTCACAACTGAACTAATTTGTTACTAGGTTCGCAAAACCTAACACATACTTGCATATATATATTAGTTCTTCGCAACAAACAGTATTTAACTGTAATATTTTTAATTTGATGTTATCACTGGTTTCGTAAAACAATATTGTAAATTTTGAAAAATATTGTAATTTTTTTGGAAGTTCTTTTGTTCATATTGTCGAAGTTTTGAACTTGTCTTGTCGAAGGAAAATGAGAGTTTTGAACTGAGTTGCTGAATTGTATAAGCGGGACACTGCGTGGTTCCATATCCGACTCTTTGTGAATAAAACATTATAATCTTCTTGTCGATTTGATCAGCGAAAAGAACCACAAATTTGCTTTGGGTATTTAACGTAAATATTTGTTTTAAGGTCTCAATCATTCCAATTCAGTATCCTGTGGATATCAGCGTATCCGGCTAAGCTTACTTAATTAATATAATATATAAATTACAAGTAATTTAATAATATCATGTCTGGTTTATTAAATACTGAGGATACAGAGCAGTTGGCTAGCGGACTTAAGGATTGTAGCTTAAGAGATAGTTCAGAGGAACTTAAGTGTTCCAAGATAGATGATCATTCCGCATATATGGATTTTCCGGGCCTGGCATCCAAGAGACCCCTTTATGGTAGTGACCAGTCTTAAGACCAAGCCTAAAAGACTTCATAGCCTGATTCCAAGAGCCTGAGTGTCACCACATACAGACAGACCTGAATTTGGTGTCGATATGATTCTTATTTGTCAGAGGAAATATTTTTCTCCACAGGGGATAGTGTAAGAGCCAAAAAACAATAGAATTTGTAATCGCTGTTGAATGAAAGTTTAAAAGTTTCTCCAAAATGGTTTAAATTGAATAATTTGATTTTTAAAAATTCAGATAAAATAGAAAAGCACTATAAATTAATCAAATACGGCATCTAATCGATAATGAATACAATGTAGGATAATAATTTATTTACAAATACGTATGGAGCAAACCTTTTTTTGCACGAGGTCGTTTTCTTTCAGAACGATCACTATAACGATTATGATCGCCTAAAAGACAGTTCCCCATATTACAAACCACAGATAAAAGACATTTACATCAATTATAATGGCTCAAATTGAATAAGTAAATAAGATGAATTAGAATATTAAATCCAATTTAATTTAAAGCATAATATTTATTTTATTACCAGGTTCATCAAAAATTAACAAAATTTAGAATGCAATATTTACTAAAACTTTTTTTGTATTAAACTAATATCTTTCATTAAAATCATTTGCTTCGTAAAATAATATTTAGAACTAAATTGTCAAATATTATACACTATAATTTTTAATGAAGTGCATTCGAAGTACAACCTCATCTAAGAAATTGTAACGACACAAATCAATCGCCGACATATTGCGTAAATTAAATTCAAATTTATTTACGTTGCACCAATGAGAAAAAAGCAAATTGCCGTTTAACCACGTTTAACCACGTTTAACCAATAGTATGCAAGTACACATATTGCATGCTATTTTAAGCACGGTAATTTACCATACAAGTCAGTTGTGGCATTTGCCTTCTACCTGCTTCACGCGTGTGCGTTCTGTCGGTTGTCAATACGTGTGCGCTCTGTCGGCTGTCAATACCTACTCATCTTGTTGCGGGATACCGGAGAGACGAGCCAATTGAGGGCAGGACCTGCAGGACACCATCCACAACACGATCACAGCTCAACCACGGGAGCAACAAATCAACCAGAGTCCACCCTAAGGCTCTAGGACATCTTTAAAGCTGAAGACTCAAAGCGAACGCATTACCCGGCCCTCTTATAGGCCCCAATATCAGTAACTAATCTCTATTCAGAGCACCTTAACCGAGTTTGTAACGTCGTACGGCATTTACTTGAAGCCGGGGCGTTTACAAAATTGGCAACCGCGCCAGGATATTGATTATTTATCTGATTTTTTTTGGGTATAAATAAATTGACTTTCTTCTTCATTTGTTTAGGATAAATCGACTAACATTTGCGTTTTCTTTACCCTGATCCTGTTTTTCTGTTGGGTATATATTCGTGAATTTGTGGTGTTCGTCTTCCCTAAGGGAAAATTTCAAATTTTGGAAGCAGTGTGTTATTCTTGCTGTTGAAAATAATAATTCATTGGCACTAAAAGGCCAACAGGGCCTCTGTTCGTATTCCCTAAAGGAAAATTTCAAATTTTGGAAGCAGTGTGTTATTCTTGCTGTTGAAAATAATAATTCATTGGCACTAAAGGCCAACAGGGCCTCTTCGTCTTCCCTAAAGGAAAATTTCAAATTTTGGAAGCAGTGTGTTATTCTTGGTGTTAAAAAAATAATAATTCATTGGCACTAAAGGCCAACGGGGCCTCTGTTCGTCTTCCCTACGGGACAATTTCAATTTTTGGAAGGAGTGACGCTTTTCTTTGTTGAAATAATAATACATTGTCATCAAAGGCCATCGGGGCCTCTGTTCGTTTTTTCCTTTTGTACTGGACAATATCAAGCAACAGTGGAAGCTGTTTCTGGGACAATTTCAATTTTTGGAAGGAGTGACGCTGTTCTGTGTTGAAATAATAATACATTGTCATCAAAGGCCATCAGGGCCTCTGTTCGTTTTTTCCTTTTGTACTGGACAATATCAAGCAACAGTGGAAGCTGTTTGTGGGGAAGCGTTTCGTTATATATTTATACATTTATATATACATTTTCATATTGCTTATAAATTTATGCTTTTAAGATCCCGTAAGATTGTTAAAATGTCAGGTCCAATTTTAGATATTGATGTTCCTGTTTGGGATGGAGATAGTGAGTTATTTTTTTATGCGCGTAGACTCCGCTTTCTCCCCGTTTCCTGATTATGAAAGTCATCAAAAACTGTCAAAGGTTTTTGCTAAACTTCCTTTTGAATTGCAGCGAAGGATTTATTCTAACCTTGAGGCCATTAGGAAGCTACCTTATCCCATTTTGGGCCTACAAATTGAAGTAGAATCCTTGCTTGGACCCACGGAAACTGAGCAGATAATAAACAAATATGCGCAGTTAGATATGCCAAATCTTGGCCCCATAGAAATACTGAGGGAATTACGGAAACATTGGTATAAAACCAACATTTCTGACCATGAGGCTAAGGTTGTTTTATTAACAATCTTCCCCAAACATTAAAACTCTTTGCCAGACAGCTCCCCAACACTCTCTCTATAGATGACTTATCTGAGATATGTGAGTTAGAATATAGGGTTTTGGAACCCAAAGTGAATCCATCATCCTTTTCTTCACCCCCGCAAGATGATAGAATCTCCTCCTTAGAGAGAACAGTGGCGAACATGGCCAAAGTTCTAGAAGGATTGGCCATTATCAAATCGGAGATAAATCATGTGAATGCTCGATCAAAATTCGTTTCCAAGTCAAATTATAATGGTAGGCGGCGATCGAGATCTCCGCAATCATTTAATAAATATGCTCCAAAGAACTGGTGTTATAACCACCAGAAGTTTTTTATGCTTGCCAAGTTTGTCTTTGTCGTTCCGAAGAATTTCCGAATGAGTGTCAATTTCCACAGCTGACGAAGAGGACAACAGACCGCAGGCACAAGGGTGCATCAGTATCGGGAAACGTCTGGCGCAGGAAGTAGAAGACCGTACTTTCTGCACATCAACAGCATCAACGTCGCTACAGGGAAGAAGCCAACTACAATCCGACATCCCTGTCGACTCTTTTCGTCCACGCCGAATTTTTCACATATAGAACCAAACAGACAATGCCGGTCGCTATCACCAGCCTACTTGTTTGCATGACCCGGCCAAACAGCCAAACGAACTTCTACACCTTCTTGATTTCAAAACTGGCGAAGAGTACATCGTAGACACAGGTGCGGCAGTCTCAGTTCTCAAGGTGATTCAATGGCCGAGATGTCGCTAGGCGTTCTTCTCGCAACAGCTACAGGCGAGCCCATACCAACTTATGGCTGCCAATACCGCACACTCAACATAGGTCTACGACGTGAATTTTCCCATAACTTCATCATTGCCAAGGTCTCACATAATATAATAGGCCTTGATTTCCTTCTAAAATTTTGGCTCATTGTTGATCTTGCCAATCAAAGATCATCGACCCCTCCACAGGAATTGAACAACATTTTTGGACACTTGCCTCCGAGCGTTTGGAGTTACAGGTCATTCAGCCAACCCCAGTGCATCATTCAGCAGAGATATCAGCAGCTCTTCGAAAATACAAATCGCTTTTCGATCTTAACAAATCCGATCTGCGAGTCTCCAACACGATGCATCATATCGTCATAGAAGGACAACCTATTGCACTCAAGAAGCGACCACTGGCTCCTGCTAAGCTGAAAGCTACCCAAGAAGAATTCTCAAGGCTTTTGGAAGAGGGAATCATCAGACCATCAAAAAGTTCATGGGCGTCACCACTGCACTTAGTCTCAAAATCAAACGGATCGTACAGAGCCTGTGGAGACTACCGTAAGCTAAATTCAGTGACAAAATCTGATGCATATCCTATTCCAAATATCAACACATTATTATAATCAAGGTTACGGTCTTGATATAAACACCTGACCCATTAATTGCTTACATATGTCAGTATAAACTAAGAATTGTATAGTGTAGAAAAGGCAATTCATCCAGTAGACCGGTTTCGTCCTTATTGGGAACTCATCAAGTACTGGCCAGAATTTGCCGCGGACAGGATACGAACCTGGGCACGTCTGCTTCGGAATCTGGTGCTCTAACCACTGAGCTATCCTGCCGCACACTACACTACACACAATTTTCAGTTATATACTAACTAATGTAACTTGGTTAGTCAATTTTTCCTTTAGGTGGAGCTCATATGGCATCCATTTAGACCCAAAGTTCCAACTAACCATGCCCAATCTGTCATTACTGAACAGACACCACATTACATGGGAAGTGGTATTGAAATGAACATTTATATAATTAAACGAACATTGGTTGCGCGGGTGGTGATAACAATTATTATAATCAAGGTTGCGGTCTTGATATAAACACCTGACCCATTAATTGCTTACATATGTCAGTATAAACTAAGAATTGTATAGTGTAGAAAAGGCAATTCATCCAGTAGACCGGTTTCGTCCTTATTGGGAACTCATCAATGTACTGGCCAGAATTTGCCGCGGACAGGATACGAACCTGGGCACGTCTGCTTCGGAATCTGAGTGCTCCTAACCACTGAGCTATCCTGCCCCGCACACTACACTACACACAATTTTCAGTTATATACTAACTAATGTAACTTGGTTAGTCAATTTTTTCCTTTAGGTGGAGCTCATATGGCATCCATTTAGACCCAAAGTTCCAACTAACCATGCCCAATCTGTCATTACTGAACAGACACCACATTACATGGGGAAATGGTATTGAAATGAACATTTATATAATTAGAACGAACATTGGTTGCGCGGGTGGTGATAACAATTATTATAATCAAGGTTGCGGTCTTGATATAAACACCTGACCCATTAATTACTTACATATGTCAGTATAAACTAAGGTTAGTTGGAACTTTGGGTCTAAATGGATGCCATATGAGCTCCACCTAAAGGAAAAATTGACTAACCAAGTTACATTAGTTAGTATATAACTGAAAATTGTGTGTAGTGTAGTGTGCGGCAGGATAGCTCAGTGGTTTGAGCACCAGATTCCGAAGCAGACGTGCCCAGGTTCGTATCCTGTCCGCGGCAAATTCTGGCCAGTACTTGATGAGTTCCCAATAAGACGAAACCGGTCTACTGGATGAATTGCCTTTTCTACACTATACAATTCTTAGTTTATACTGACATATGTAAGTAATTAATGGGTCAGGTGTTTATATCAAGACCGCAACCTTGATTATAATAATTGTTATCACCACCCGCGCAACCAATGTTCGTTTAATTATATAAATGTTCATTTCAATACCACTTCCCCATGTAATGTGGTGTCTGTTCAGTAATGACAGATTGGGCATGGTTAGTTGGAACTTTGGGTCTAAATGGATGCCATATGAGCTCCACCTAAAGGAAAAATTGACTAACCAAGTTACATTAGTTAGTATATAACTGAAAATTGTGTGTAGTGTAGTGTGCGGCAGGATAGCTCAGTGGTTAGAGCACCAGATTCCGAAGCAGACGTGCCCAGGTTCGTATCCTGTCCGCGGCAAATTCTGGCCAGTACTTGATGAGTTCCCAATAAGGACGAAACCGGTCTACTGGATGAATTGCCTTTTCTACACTATACAATTCTTAGTTTATACTGACATATGTAAGTAATTAATGGGTCAGGTGTTTATATCAAGACCGCAACCTTGATTATAATAATTGTTACCACCACTGCGCAACCAATGTTCGTTTAATTATATAAATGTTCATTTCAATACCACTTCCCTATGTAATGTGGTGTCTGTTCAGTAATGACAGATTGGGCATGGTTAGTTGGAACTTTGGGTCTAAATGGATGCCATATGAGCTCCACCTAAAGGAAAAATTGACTAACCAAGTTACATTAGTTAGTATATAACTGAAAATTGTGTGTAGTGTAGTGTGCGGCAGGATAGCTCAGTGGTTAGAGCACCAGATTCCGAAGCAGACGTGCCCAGGTTCGTATCCTGTCCGCGGCAAATTCTGGCCAGTACTTGATGAGCTCCCAATAAGGACGAAACCGGTCTACTGGATGAATTGCCTTTTCTACACTATACAATTCTTAGTTTATACTGACATATGTAAGTAATTAATGGGTCAGGTGTTTATATCAAGACCGCAACCTTGATTATAATAATTATTTACCACCACCCGCGCAACCAATGTTCGTTTAATTTATCAACACATTACTTGAAAAACTCAACGGCAGCAATTTCTTCTCAGTATTTGACCTTAGACAAGCCTACCATCACATCCCGGTAGCACCAGAGGATATCGAGAAAACTGCTGTCATCACTCCATTGGGCCTTTTCGAATACCTTCACATGCCTTTTGGACTTAAGTGTGCTACACAGACATTTCAAAGACTCATAGACAACATACTTCGCGACGACTCTGCTTATTGTATGTCATATCTCGATGACATTATGGTATTCAGTCCAGATCTAGAATCTCATACGAAACATCTACGAAATGTCCTCTCACGCTTATCCAACCACGGACTCAAGATCAACTGTGACAAGACGCAGATTGCAACTTCATCCGTCGACTTCTTAGGGCATCATATCACGACCCAAGGTATTCAACCGTTGCCGTCAAAGACGAATTCAATCAAGAATATCAAGTCACCAAGGACTTTGAGCGATTTGCCGAAAATCCTGGGAGTACTAAACTATTATCGCAAGTTCCTTCCAGGCCTTTCAAAACAACTTTATCCTTTGTGCAGGGACTTGCGGAACCGAAAAGGACTTAGCAAAAATTCCATCATTGCTTGGTCATCCGAAGACGAGGAATTACTTCGACTTGCCATCAACTCGTTGGCAAATGCCACAATGCTAACGCATCCAGATTTCGAAAAGCCATTTCTACTCACGACAGATGCTTCTGAATTCGCTAATGGAGCCACTTTGGAACAAGAGATCGACGGAGTTCGGAAGCCTATCAGTTTCTACTCGCGTACTCTCCAACCAGTAGAAACGAGGTACGACACTTTCGGCCAAGAACTTCTCGCTATCCACGACGCAGTGCGCCATTTTATCAGCATCATTGGCAGTAGCAGATTTGTTGTTTTCACAGATTATGCACCACTAGTTAGCGCACTTCAAAACGCAACTTCATCTATCGCCAAGTACCCTGCCAGAGTGGAAAGACAGCTTTCTCGTCTAAGCGAATGGCAATTTGACATCTTTCACGTCAAGGGCAAACAGAACTTCATTGCAGATGCTCTGTCTAGGCCAGACGTCTCTCTACAACCACCTTCACCCTCACCATTTACTGTCAACTCCGTGACACTCAGTGAACCTGCCGCGCCAACTCTCCTGCGAACTGAACAACGCGGTGACATTCACATTCAAGATCAATAGCCCGTCACCCAACCAAGTTCGCCTATACCGTCTGTGGGAAAGGCTTACCAATTGTTTACTTCACGGGTATGCAGCCCAACAAGCCAGTTCTGCCGACCAACCTTCAGGAAGGTTTTCGATTCCAATTCACTCAATTTCTCACCCAGGAAGCCAAGCGACTGTCCGACTTCTTACAGATCGTTTCTGGGGTCACAGACTTAGGCAGAATGTTAAACGATGGGTCTCCAGAGTGTACAATTTGTCAGAAAAACAAGATCACACGACACACTCGTTCTAAGTTGCAAAATTTTCGGTCTACTTCTCGCCTAGCCATCGTCCACATCGACACTAGTTCATCGACAAAGGTTCAAGGGTTTCAGCTACCTTCTAACTATGATCGATAGATTTACACGTGGCCTGCGGCATTACCTCTTGGCACCATTTCTGCAGACGAAGTAACTAACGGTTTTATCTCTGCATGGATATCCAATTACGGTGTTCCCAATGAGGTCATCACGGACAGAGGCACTTGCTTCTCATCTGATCGTTTCAAAACCACCTTGCGGTACATGGGATGCATCTTACGCCAGACGACTGCCTACCATCCCCAAGCTAATGGCATGGTAGAGAGAATGCATAGGGAACTCAAAGCAGCTTTAGCATCCTCATCCATTAATGGCAACTGGGTCGATGCACTACCTTTAGTTCTGCTGGCCATGCGTTCTCGTACTCGAGAATCCATTAAAACGTCTGCGTCACAACTCTTGTATGGCATGGATCTACGCCTGCCTAGTCAGCTCCCACGTCTACTACCGGCACAAGATGACCCACAAGACGAAGCTACCCGCCTTCGACTTCATTTCGGTAACATGTCCGAACAGCAGCCGAGACACACGCCTCGTCCAGTCTTCGTTCACCCACAGCTCCACAGCTGCAAGAGAGTACTCGTTCGCAGCAATAATGCTGTTGCACCACTACAACCCAAGTATCGCGGTCCTTACCCGATTTTACTGAGACAGCCAAAATACTTCATCATTATGCAAGGCGCTACACCGACATCAGTAAGCATAGACGGGTTAAAACCGTTTATCGAACCACCTGATCCTGAGAGCGTTCAACCTTCTACACACGTCTCAGGCTCCGTCTGCCCAGAATCTCAACCTGCTTTGTATAACGCGTAATTAATTTTTTTAAACATTAACATTTAACTATAAATTTTTTTTTAAACTTTACGTTAATTTTTAGTAATTGTCTCACGTGGCATAACCACCTGTTCTTAGCTAACAATTGTGTAGCATTTTTGAACAGTTCTTTGGTATTATGCCATCTCTGAGGCAATGTTCGTGTACATATTTTATGCAATTACCTTTGATTTTAATGTATATATATATTTTACATTATAATGTATTTCTCACACATGACATTACACTGCCTATTTTGGTATGACCAGCTACTTAGAGCTAACGCTTTCGTGTAGCAACACTAAGTAGTGATCAGCTTCATATCATGGTACAGGCCACTTTCAATGCATATCTCAACTTTATCTATTTCACAAAGACCACTCTACAAATGCCATGACCACAACGTCGAGCACTCTAGCTCCTTTGGTCGTATACAAACACATTGACAACGATCCAACCTGCTTAGGTTTTTATCTTAAACCTGGCAAATTCAGAGGCGATTTACCTCGAAATCTTCATGCTGCGGCTCCAAAAACTTACACTGCTCTATTTTGCCTCACGTGCTATAACCGTCCACTGGAGCTAACAATTTGTGTAGCAATTCCTAGTGGTTACCTGGCATCATATCATTGTTGAAGCAACCAACAAGCATATTTAAGCCCAGCACTTATGGTTCATCATATTTTTGCTTAACTTGGTTCGAACTCTGTCATGCATTTCTTATCTAGCCTCGCAGAGAGGAATATTTTTTTTCTTTTTTTTCAGAGAGGAAAGTGTTGTAACGACACAAATCAATCGCCGACATATTGCGTAAATTAAATTCAAATTTATTTACGTTGCACCAATGAGAAAAAAGCAAATTGCCGTTTAACCACGTCTAACCACGTTTAACCAATAGTATGCAAGTACACATATTGCATGCTATTTAAGCACGGTAATTTACCATGCAAGTCAGTTGTGGCATTTGCCTTCTACCTGCTTCACGCGTGTGCGTTCTGTCGGTTGTCAATACGTGTGCGCTCTGTCGGCTGTCAATACCTACTCATCCTGTTGCGGGATACCGGAGAGACGAGCCAATTGAGTGCAGGACCTGCAGGACACCATCCACAACGCGATCACAGCTCAACCACGGGAGCAACAAATCAACCAGAGTCCACCCAAGGCTCTAGGACATCTTCAACGCTGAAGACTACAAGAGAACGCATTACCCGGCCCTCTTAAGGGCCCCCATATCAGTAACTAATCTCTATTCAGAGCACCTTAACCGAGTTTGTAACGTCGTACGGCATTTACTTGAAGCCGGGGCGTTTACAAAATTGTAAACGCCCCGGCTGTAATTAATGGGTCAGGTATTTATATCAAGACCGCAACCTTGATTATAATAATTGGCATATGAACTTGGTTGGGTGACGGGCTATTGATCTTTGAATGTGAATGTCACCGCGTTGTTCAGTTCGCAGGAGAGTTGGCGTTAGTGCAGGTTCACTGAGTGCCACGGAGTTGACAGTGAATGGTGACGGCGAAGGTGGTTGTAGAGAGACGTCTGGCCTGGACAGGGCATCTGCAATGAAGTTCTGTTTGCCCTTGACGTGAAAGACGTCAAATTGCCATTCGCTTAGACGAGAAAGCTGTCTTTCCACTCTGGCAGGGTACTTGGCGATAGATGAAGTTGCGTTTCGAAGTGCGCTAACTAGTGGTGCATGATCTGTGAAAACAACAAATCTGCTACTGCCAATGATGCTGATAAAATGGCGCACTGCGTCGTGGATGGCGAGAAGTTCTCGGCCGAAAGTGTCGTACCTCGTTTCTACTGGTTGGAGAGTACGCGAGTAGAAACTGATAGGCTTCCGAACTTCGTCGATCTCTTGTTCCAAAGTGGCTCCAATAGCGAATTCAGAAGCATCTGTCGTGAGTAGAAATGGCTTTTCGAAATCTGGATGCGTTAGCATTGTGGCATTTGCTAACGAGTTGATGGCAAGTCGAAGTAATTCCTCGTCTTCGGATGGCCAAGCAATGATGGAATTCTTGCTAAGTCCTTTTCGGTTCCGCAGGTGCCTGCACAAAGGATAAAGTTGTTTTGAAAGGCCTGGAAGGAACTTGCGATAATAGTTTAGTACTCCCAGGATTTTCTGTAAATCGCTCAAAGTCCTTGGTGACTTGACATTCTTGATTGAATTCGTCTTTGACGGCAACGGTTGAATACCTTGGGCCGTGATACGATGCCCTAAGAAGTCGACGGATGAAGTTGCAATCTGCGTCTTGTCACAGTTGATCTTGAGTCCGTGGTTGGATAAGCGCGAGAGGACATTTCGTAGATGTTTCGCATGAGATTCTAGATCTGGACTGAATACCATAATGTCATCGAGATATGACATACAATAAGCAGAGTCGTCGCGAAGTATGTTGTCTATGAATCTTTGAAATGTCTGAGTAGCACACTTGAGTCCAAAAGGCATGTAAAGATATTCAAAAGGCCAAATGGAGTGATGACTGCAGTTTTCTCGATATCCTCTGGTGCTACCGGTATGTGATGGTACGCTTGTCTGAGGTCAATTACTGAGAAGAAATTGCTGACGTTGAGTTTTTCAAGTAAAGTGTTGATATTTGGAATAGGATATGCATCAGATTTTGTCACTGAATTTAGCTTACGGTAGTCTCCACAGGCTCTGTACGATCCGTTTGATTTTGAGACTAAGTGCAGTGGTGACGCCCATGAACTTTTCGATGGTCTGATGATTCCCTCTTCCAAAAGCCTTGAGAATTCTTCTTAGGCAGCTTTCAGCTTAGCAGGAGCCAGTGGTCGCTTCTTGAGTGCAATAGGTTGTCCTTCTGTGACGATATGATGCATCGTGTTGGAGACTCGTAGCTCTGACTTGTTAAGATCGAAAAGCGATTTGTATTTTCGAAGAGCTGCTGATATCTCTGCTGAATGATGCACTGGGGTTGGCTGAATGACCTGTAACTCCAAACGCTCGGAGGCAAGTGTCCAAATCTTTGCTCAAGTCCGGTGGAGGGGTCGATGATCTTTTGATTGGCAAGATCAACAATGAGCCGAAATTTTAGAAGGAAATCAAGGCCTATTATATTATGTGAGACCTTGGCAATGATGAAGTTGTGGGAAAATTCACGTCGTAGACCTATGTTGAGTGTGCGGTATTGGCAGCCATAAGTTGGTATGGGCTCGCCTGTAGCTGTTGCGAGAAGAACGCCTAGCGACATCTCGGCCATTGAATCACCCTTGAGAACTCAGACTGCCGCACCTGTGTCTACGATGAACTCTTCGCCAGTTTTGAAATCAAGAAGGTGCAGAAGTTCGTTTGGCTGTTTGGCCGGGTCATGCAAACAAGTAGGCTAGTGATTGCGACCGGCATTGTCTGTTTGGTTCTCTATGTGAAAAATTCGGCGTGGACGAAAAGAGTCGACAGGGATGTCGGATTGTAGTTGGCTTCTTCCCTGTAGCGCCGTTGATGCCGTTGATGTGCAGAAAGTACGGTCTTCTACTTCCTGCGCCAGACGTTTCCCGATACTGATGCACCCTTGTGCCTGCGATCTGTTGTCCTCTCCGTCAGCTGTGGAAATTGACACTCATTCGGAAATTCTTCGGAACGACAAAGACAAACTTGGCAAGCATAAAAAACTTCTGGTGGTTATAACACCAGTTCTTTGGAACATATTTATTAAAGGATTGCGGAGATCTCGATCGCCGCCTACCATTATAATTTGACTTGGAAACGAATTTTGGTCGAGCATTCACTTGATTTATCTCGGATTTGGTAATGGCCAATCCTTCTAGAACTTTGGCCATGTTCGCCACTGTTCTCTCTAAGGAGGAGATTCTATCATCTTGCGGGGGTGAAGAAAAGGATGATGGATTCACTTTGGGTTCCAAAACCCTATATTCTAACTCACATCTCTCAGATAAGTCATCTATAGAGAGAGTGTTGGGGAGCTGTCTGGCAAAGAGTTTTAATGTTTGGGGAAGATTGTTAATAAAAACAACCTTAGCCTCATGGTCAGAAATGTTGGTTTTATACCAACGTTTCCGTAATTCCCTCAGTATTTCTATGGGGCCAAGATTTAGCATATCTAACTGCGCATATTTGTTTATTATCTGCTCAGTTTCCGTGGGTCCAAGCAAGGATTCCACCTCGTTTTGTAGGCCCAAAATGGGATTAGGTAGCTTCCTAATGGCCTCAAGCTTAGGATAAATCCGTCGCTGCAATTCAGAAGGTAGTTTAGCAAAAACCTTTGACAGTTTTTGATGACTGTCATAATCAGGAAACGGGGAGAAAGCGGAGTCTACGCGCATAAAAAATAGCTCACTATCTCCATCCCAAACAGGAACATCAATATATAAAATTGGACCTGACATTTTAACAATCTTACGGGATCTTGAAAGCATAAATATGGAAATATATAAATACACTTTAATGAAACGCTTACCCACAAACAGCTTCCACAGTTGAATAAGTGCAGAACAAAAAAGTCACTGTTTCCAAAAATCCGCTATTGAGTTTCTTGAGTACGTACGGTGCCGTTTTGTACGTAGAAAAGATGAACAAAGGCCCCGTTGGCCTTTGATGCCGATGTATTATTATTATCCCCACAAATCCACGAATATATACCCAACAGATTTCCCAGAAAACCACGATCAGGGTAAAGAAAACACAAATGTCAATCTATTATTATTATATCCCCCCAACACAAACCACGAATATATATATATATATATTTACCCAACAAAATTCACAGATGACCACGATCACGGTAGATAAAACGCAAATCTTAATCGATTTTTATCCCAAATTGATGAAAAAGGAAGTCAATTTTATTTATACCAAAAAAAATCAGAACAATAATCAATATCCTGGCGCGGTCGCCAATTTTGTAAACGCCCCGGCTTCAAGTAAATGCCGTACGACGTTGCAAACTCGGTTAAGGTGCTCTGAATAGAGATTAGTTACTGATATGGGGGCCCTTAAGAGGGCCTGGTAATGCGTTCTCTTGAAGTCTTCAGAGTTGAAGATGTCCTAGAGCCTTGGGTGGACTCTGGTTGAGTTGTCGCTCCCGTGGTTGAGCTGTGATCGCGTTGTGGATGGTGTCCTGCAGGTCCTGCACTCAATTGGCTCGTCTCTCCGGTATCCCGCAACAAGATGAGTCACGGATGTAGTTAGTTGTTGGTGAAACTATCAAATCACCAGCGTAGGTATTGACAGCCGACAGAGCGCACACGTATTGACAGCCGACAGAACGCACACGCGTGAAGCAGGTAGAAGGCAAATGCCACAACTGACTTGCATGGTAAATTACCGTGCTTAAATAGCCTGCAATGTCTACTTGCACACTATTGGTTAAACGTGGTTAAATGGCAATTTCGCTTTTTTTTCATTGGTGCAACGTAAATAAATTTGAATTTAATTTACGCAATATGTCGGCGATTGATTTGTGTCGTTACAAAATTGTAACGCTGCAGCAAACGCCTCAGGCGTTCAATGGTTAATGCCGAGATGTGTGTTTTTGTTCAGAAGTACTACTAGACTCTTGAGACCAGTTCAGGTTGACTTGGCTTGTGGTTCTATCTGTTGTGGCGTTGGAATCTCGCTGAGTAACTTCGTTGAAGTTCTGCATTAGTTGGCTCGTCTCTCTTGTTTTACAGCAACAAGATCGGCTTTACTGATATTGCCATAGTTGGTAAAGCAAGACCAAAAATCAGCGTATGTGAAAGGTAGGAGACAGAACTTAAGAGACACGCACAGGAGAAGACAATCGCGCCAACTGAATTGCATGGCAAATTCACCGTGCTGAAATAACCATGTAATAGCCATACATAGCTACTTGCACATTATTGGTTAATGGCAAGTTTTGCTTTTTTTCTGATTGGTGCAGCGTAAATCGAATTGAATTTAATTAACGCAATATGTCGGCAATTGATTGTGACGTTACATCGCTTTCCTCTCTGAAAATAAAGGAAAAATTCCTCCCGGCGTGTCTAGATAAGAAATGCATGACAGAGTTCGAACCGAGTTATGCAAAAAATAATGTACCATAAATGCTTGTTGGTTGCTTCAACAATGATATGATGCCAATTAACCACTAGGAATTGCTACACAAACTGTTAGCTCTAGTGGCCGGTAACAACGCGTGAGGCAAAATAGAGCAGTGTAAGATTTGGGAGCCGCAGCGTGAGGATTTCGAGGTAAATCGCCACTGAAGTTTCCAGGTTTAAGTTAAAACCTAAACAGGCTGGATCGTCGTCAATGTGTTTGTATATGACCAAAGGAGCTAGAGTGTGTGCTCGCGTTGTGGTCATGATATTTGTAGAGTGGTTTCTCTGCAATTGATGGCGTTGAGGTGTGCATTGAAAGTGGCCTGTACCAAGATATGAAGCTGATAACTACTTAGTGTAGCTTCACGAAAGCGTTAGCTCCAAGTAGCTGGTCATACCAAAATAGGCCATGTGATGTCAGCTGTGAGACACGCATTATATTGCAAAAATATATACATAAAAATCAGAGGTAACTGCATAAATAATATGTACACGAACATTGCCTCAAAGATGGCTTAATATCAAAGAACTGTTCAAAAAGGCTACACAATTGTTAGCTAAGAACAGCTGGTTATGCTACTTGACATAAATGCGAAAAATAATGTAAAGTTAAAAATTTTGATACGCAGAATAACGAAAAGTTAATGTTAAAAAATATCAATTACGCGTTATGCAAAGCAGGCTATTGAGATCTTGGGCAGACGGAGCCTGAGACGTGTGTGTGAAGGCTAGTCGGCAGAACCGGCTAGTTGGGCTGTGAAGAAAACAACTGGTAATCATTCCCGGAAACAGTATATGAACTTGGTTGGGTGACGGGCTATTGATCTTTGAATGTGAATGTCACCGCGCTGTTCCGTTTGCAGGAGAGATGACGTTAGTGCAGGTTCACTGAATGTCACGGAGTTGAAAGTGAATGGCGATGGCGAAGGTGCTTGTAGCAATACATCTGGCCTGGAAAGGGCGTCTGAAATGAAATTTTGTTCGCTCTTGACATGAAACGCATCAAATTGTCATTCGCGTAGACGTGAAAGCTGTCTTTCCACTCTGGCAGGGTACTTGGTGATAGAGGAATTTGCGTTTCGAAGTGCGCTAACTAATAGTGCATGATCTATGAAAACAACAAATCTTCTACTGCCAATGATGCTGATAAAATGCGCCCCGCGTCGAGGATGGGGAGGAAATCTCGGCCAAAAGTGTCCTATCTCGTTTCTACTGGTGGAGAGTACGGGAGTAGAAACTGACAGGCTTCCGAAATCAGTCAATCTTTTGTTCAAAAGTGGCTTCAATAGCGAATCCAGAAGCATCTCTCGTAAGAAGAATTGGTCGTCGAAAGTCTGGATGCGTTAGCATTTTGGCATTTGCTAACGAGTTGATGGCGAGTCGAAGTAATTCCTCGTCATCGGATGATCAAGTAATGATGGAATTCTTGCTAAGTCCTTTTCGATTCCGCAGGTGCCTGCACGAAAGATAAAGTTGTGTTGAAAGGCCTGAAAGGAACTTGCGAAAGTGGTTTAGTTCAGCAAGAATTTTCTGCAACTCGCTAACAGTCTTCGGTGACTTGATATTCCTGATTGAATTCGCTTTTGACGGCAAAGGTTGAATACCTTGTGGCGTGATACGATGCCCTAAGAAGTCCACGGATGTAGTTGCAATCTGCGTCTTGTCACAGTTGATCTTGAGTCCGTGGTTGGATATGCGTGAGAGGACATTTCGTAGATGCTTGGCATGAGATTCTAAGTCTGGACTGAATACCATTATGTCATCGAGATATGACATACAATAAGCGGCATCGTCGCGAAGTATGTTGTCCATGAATCTTTGAAATGTCTGTGTAGCACACTTAAGTCCAAAAGGCATGTAAAGATATTCGAAAAGGCCAAATGGAGTGATGACTGCAGTCTTTTCAATATCTTCTGGTGCTACCGGGATGTGATGGTAGGCTTGTCTAAGGTCAATCACTGAGAAGAAATTGCTGCCGTTGAGTTTTTCAAGTAAGGTGTTAATATTTGGAATAGGATATGCATCAGATTTTGTCACTGAATTTAGCTTATAGTAATCTCCGCAGGCTCTGTACGATCCGTTTGATTTGGAGACTAAGTGCAGTGGTGACGCCCATGAACTTTTCGATGGTCTGATGATTCCCTCTTCCAAAAGCCTTGAGAATTCCTCTTGGACAGCTTTCAGTTTAGCAGGGGCCAGTGGTCGCTTCTTGAGTGCAATAGGTTGTCCTTCTGTGACGATATGGTGCATCGTGTTGGAGACTCGTAGCTCTGACTTGTTAAGATTGAAAAGCGACTTGTATTTTCGAACAGCTGCTGATATCTCTGCTGAATGATGCACTGGGGTGGGCTGAATGACTTGTAACTCCAAACGCTCGGATGCAAGTGTCTAAAAACTTTGCTCAAGTCCGGTAGGGGGGGTCGATGATCTTTTAATTGGCAAGATAAACAATGAGCCGAAGTTTCAAAAGGAAATCAAAGCATTTTTTATTGTGTGAGACCTTGGCAATAATGAAGTAGTGAGAAAATTCACGCCGTAAACCTATGTTGAGTGTGCGATACCGACAGCCATAAGTTGGTATGGGCTCGTCTGTAGCTGTTGCGAGTAGAACGCCTAGCGACATCTCGGCCATTGAATCACCCTTGAGAATTGAGACTGCTGCACCTTGCCAGTTCTGCAATCAAGAAGGTGCAGAAGTTCGGTGGACTGTTTGGCCGGGTCATGGAAACAAGTAGGCTGGTGGTTGCGACCGGCGTTGTCCGTTTTGCCCTCAATGTGACAAATTCGGCGTGGACGAAAAGAGTCGACAGGAATGTCGGATTGTAACTGGTTTCCTTCCTGTGGCGCCGTTGATGCCGTTGATGCGCAGAAAGAACGGTCTTCTATTTTCTGCGCCAGAAGTTTCCCGATCCTGATGCACGACTGCGCCTGTGTTCTGTTGTCCTCTCCGTCAACTGTGGAAATTGACACTCATTCGGAAATTCCACAAATAGCTTACACAGTTGAAGGAGAATCTTCCGCAGTTCAACCTGCCGAGAGATGAGCGCAGAACACAGATGAAATTAGTTCCTTTAAAAAACACGTCAATGTTTGTTCACAGTTTTGTACGTAGCTTCCAAAATTGACATCTTCCGCAGTTGAATCTGTCGAGCACGCACGGTACATTTTTGTACGTAGGATAATTGAATAGAACCCAGAAAAAATTCCGCAAAAGACCACGACTTTAGAGAAAACATATATACCCAACACAATTCCCAGAAGACCACGACTTTAGAGAAAACATATATATCCAACAAAATTCGCAGAAGACCGTGACCAGAGCAAAAAAACGTAAACGCAAATGTTAATCCATTTTTATCCCGAATAAATGAAATAGAAAGTCAATTTTATTTATACCAGAAAAAACAGTACAGTACTCATTATCCTGGCGCGGTCGCCAATTTTCTACACGCCCTATCTTCAAGTAAATGCCGAACGACGTTACAAACTCGGTTAGAGTGCCATGAAATAAAGAGTTAGTACTGTTGGGAGGCCCTTAACAGGGCCGGTCTTGCGTTCTCTGGTTAATGCCGAGAAGGTACCTCAGTGTGATTTTGTCCAGAAGTACTCCTAGTTTCTTGTGACCAGCTCGGGTTGGCTTGGGTTGTGGTTCCTTTTGTTGTGGCGTCGGTCTCCATATCTATATGGTATAACAATTAAATCGACACTTAATTTTTGGCAATCGGAATGCAAAATTTGGACAGTATTACACCCTAACAAATAATCTGGAAAGAGATATACGTGAACAACAGAATGAATCAAATTTACCTGTTCCAGACGATTCTTCTCAAACTTGTATTAGGTTAGAACAAAAGCAATTGATGGAGTAATATATTTGATGAAATGTATTCGTTTACTAGAGAAAAATGTTAAAATGCAGCAGACCAAAATTACAAGACCAGTCAAGGAGCGAGACACTCGAAAAACTGAAAATGGCGCACAATTCAAAATCAAGTATTTAAACAAAGAATGTTCTGGAAAATAAAAATAAAAAATTCTTTTTAAATAAAATTCGTTACAATCAGCCATGGTGGTTTAAATTTATCAGTCAATGTTATTTTACATAAGGCGGAGGATTTAACTTCCTCCACAGTCTCTCTATTTATAGAGCAACAGGATTGGCATGGTTAATATTGTCAATGTTGGTAAAGCAAGGCCACAAATCAGCGTATGTGAAAGGTGACAGACAGCATGTCGGAGATACAGTCAGAAGAAGGCAATCACGACAACTGAACTGCGTGGTAAATTCACCGTGTTTAAATGGCTATGTAATAGCCATATATGGCTATTTGCACATTATTGGTTAACGGCAAGTTTTGCTATTTTCTAATTGGTGCAGCGTAAATCGAATTGAATTTAATTTACGCAATATTTCGGCAATTTCTTTGTGTCGTTACAAATGTAACTTTAATTATTTCGAAGGAAATATCTTCCTCTACACCTAAACCACCAAACTGGTGGATATTTATCAGGTTCTAATTAGGGCCGGTGGCAGTACTGCTTACTTTGTTGACTGCTTCGTGGTGGTGCACTGAAAACATTTTGGAGTGTAACATTACAAAGCAATTGCCCACATATAGCGAAAACTAAATCCAGTTTTATTTACGCTGCACCAATGAGAAAAAAGCGAAACTTGCCTTTAACCAATAATGTGCAAGTAACCATATATGGCTATTACATGGTCATTTAAGCACGGCAATTTACCATGCAAGTCAGTTGTCGCGAAGTGCTCTCTCCTACCTTTCACATACACTGATTTTTGGCCTCGCTTTACCAACAATGGCAACATCAGTAACGTTAATCTTGTTTCTGTACCACTAGAGAGACGAGCCAATTACTGCAGAACTTCAACGAAGTTACTCAGCGAGATTCCAATGCTACAACAGAAGCAATCACAACCAAAGTCCACCCGAGCTGGCCACAAGAATCTTGGAGTACTTCTGGACAACATCACACTAAATGACCTTCTCGGCATTAACCAATGGACGCAAGACCGGCCCTGTTAAGGGCCTCCCAACAGTACTAACTCTTTATTTCATGGCACTCTAACCGAGTTTGTAACGTCGTTCGGCATTTACTTGAAGATAGGGCGTGTAGAAAATTGGCGACCGCGCCAGGATAATGAGTACTGTACTGTTTTTTCTGGTATAAATAAAATTGACTTTCTTTTTCATTTATTTGGGATAAAAATAGATTAACATTTGCGTTTACGTTTTTTTCCTCTGGTCATGGTCTTCTGCAAATTTTGTTGGGTATATATGTTTCCTCTAAAGTCGTGGTCTTCTGGGAATTTTGTTGGGTATATATGTTTTCTCTAAAGTCGTGGTCTTTTGCGGAATTTTTTCTGGGTTCTATTCAATTATCCTACGTACAAAAATGTACCGTGCGTGCTCGACAGATTCAACTGCGGAAGATGTCAATTTTGGAAGCTACGTACAAAACTGTGAACAAACATTGACGTGTTTTTTGAAGGAACTAATTTCATCTGTGTTCTGCGCTCATCTCTCGGCAGGTTGAACTGCGGAAGATTCTCCTTCAACTGTGTAAGCTATTTGTGGAATTTCCGAATGAGTGTCAATTTCCACAGTTGACGGAGAGGACAACAGAACACAGGCGCAGTCGTGCATCAGGATCGGGAAACTTCTGGCGCAGAAATTAGAAGACCGTAATTTCTGCGCATCAACGGCATCAACGGCGCCACAGGGAAGAAACCAATTGCAATCCGACATTCCTGTCGTCTCTTTTCGTCCACAACGAATTTGTCACATAGAGAGCAAAACGGACAACGCCGGTCTCAATCACCAGGCTACTTGTTTGCATGACACGGCCAAACAGCCCACCGAACTTCTGCACCTTCTTGATTTCAGAACTGGCAAGGTGCAGCAGTCTCAATTCTCAAGGGTGATTCAATGGCCGAGATGTCGCTAGGCGTTCTACTCGCAACAGCTACAGACGAGCCCATACCAACTTATGGCTGTCGGTATCGCACACTCAACATAGGTTTACGGCGTGAATTTTCTCACTACTTCATTATTGCCAAGGTCTGACACAATAAAAAATGCCTTGATTTCCTTTTGAAACTTCGGCTCATTGTTGATCTTGCCAATTAAAAGATCATCGACCCCCCCTACCGGACTTGAGCAAAGTTTTTAGACACTTGCATCCGAGCGTTTGGAGTTACAAGTCATTCAGCCAACCCCAGTGCATCATTCAGCAGAGATATCAGCAGCTGTTCGAAAATCCAAGTCGCTTTTCAATCTTAACAAGTCAGAGCTACGAGTCTCCAACACGATGCACCATATCGTCACAGAAGGACAACCTATTGCACTCAAGAAGCGACCACTGGCTCCTGCTAAGCTGAAAGCTGCCCAAGAAGAATTCTCAAGGCTTTTGGAAGAGAGAATCATCAGACCATCGAAAAGTTCATGGCGTCACCACTGCACTTAGTCTCTAAATCAAACGGATCGTACAGAGCCTGTGGAGACTACCGTAAGCTAAATTCAGTGACAAAATCTGATGCATATCCTATTCCAAATATTAACACTTTACTTGAAAAACTCAACGGCAGCAATTTCTTCTCAGTGATTGACCTCAGACAAGCTACCATCACATACCGGTAGCACCAGAGGATATCGAGAAAACTGCAGTCATCACTCCATTTGGCCTTTTCGAATATCTTTACATGCCTTTTGGACTTAAGTGTGCTACTCAGACATTTCAAAGATTCATGGACAACATACTTCGCGACGACTCTGCTTATTGTATGTTATATCTCGATGACATTATGGTATTCAGTCCAGATCTAGAATCTCATGCGAAGCATCTACGAAATGTCCTCTCACGCTTATCCAACCACGGACTCAAGATCAACTGTGACAAGACGCAGATTGCAACTACATCCGTGGACTTCTTAGGGCATCATATCACGCATCAAGTTATTCAACCTTTGCCGTCAAAGGCGAATTCAATCAGAAATATCAAGTCACCGAAGACTGCTAGCGAGTTGCAGAATATTTTGGGAGAACTAAACTACTTTCACAAGTTCCTTTCAGGCCTTTCAAGACAACTTTATCTTTCGTACAGGCACCTGCGGAATCGAAAAGGACTTAGCAAGAATTCCATCATTACGTGATCATCCGATGACGAGGAATTACTTCGACTCGCCATCAACTCGTTAGCAAATGCCACAATGCTAACGCATCCAGATTTTTGACGACCAATTCTACTTACGACAGATGCTTCTGGATTCGCTATTGGAGCCACTTTGGAACAAATGATTGACGGATTTCGGAAGCCTGTCAGTTTCTACTCCCGTACTCTCCAACCAGTAGAAACGAGATAGGACACTTTCGGCCGAGATTTCCTTCCCATCCACGACGCGGTGCGCATTTTATCAGCATCATTGGCAGTAGAAGATTCCTTGTTTTCACAGATCATGCACTATTAGTTAGCGCACTTCAAAACGCAAATTCCACTATCACCAAGTACCCTGCCAGAGTGGAAAGACAGCTTTCACGTCTAAGCAAATGGCAATTTGACACCTTTCATGTCAGACGCCCTTACCAGGCCAGACGTATCGCTACAACCACCTACGCCATCACCATTCACTGTCAACTCCGTGACACACAGTGAACCTGCACTAACGTCATCCCTCCTGCAAACGGAAAAGCGCGGTGACATTCACATTCAAAGATCAATAGCCCGTCACCCAACCAAGTTTTTATGCTGTCTTTGGGAAGTATTACCAATTGTTTACTTCACGGGTATGCAGCTCAACATGCCAGTTCTGCCAAGCAGCCTTCAGAGAAACGTTTTTGACTCAATTCACTCAATTTCTCACCCAGGAAGCCAAGCGATTGTCCGACTTCTCACAGATCGTTTCTCGGGTCACAGACTTAGGCAGAACGCTAAACGATGGGTCTCCGAGTGTGCCATTTGCCAGAAAAAACAAGGTCACACGGCACACTCGTTCTAAGTTGCAACATTTCCGAACTATTTCTCGCCTAGACATCGTCCACATCGACATAGTTCATCTGCCAAAGGTTCACGGTTTCAGCTACTTTCTTACTTTGATTGGTCTCCGTTCAACCGCAGCTCCACAACTGCAAGAGAGTACACTTTCGCAACGACACTGCAGTTGCACCATTACAACCAAAGTATCGCGGTACTTACCCGATTTTGCTCAGACAACCGAAATACTTCATTAAAATGCAAGGCGCGACACCGACACCAGTAAGTAGAGACAAGTTGAAACCGTTTATCGAACCGCCTGATTCTGAGAGCAGTCAACTTCCTACACACGTCTCAGTCTCCATCTGCCCACAATCTCAATAGCCTGCTTTGCATAACGCGTAATTGAGTTTTTTTAACATTAACTTTTCGTTAATCTTTGTATCAAAATTTTTAACTTTACGTTATTTTTGCATTTATGTCATGTGGCATAACAGCTGTACTTAGCTAACAGTTGTGTAGCATTTTTGAATAGTTTGGTATTATGCCATTTGTGTAATGTATTTCTCACACCTGACATCACACTGCCGATTTTGGTATGCCCAGCTACTTGGAGCTAACGCTTTCGTGTAGCAACACTAAGTAGTTATCAGCTTCATATCATGGTACAGGCCACTTTCAATGCATATCTCAACTTCATCAATTGCACAAAGACCACTCTACAAATATCATGACCACAACGTCGAGCACACACTTAGCTCCTTTGGTCGTATACAAACACATTGACGACGATCCAGCCTGCCTAGGTTTTAACTTAAACCTGCAACTTCAGTGGCGATTTACCTCGAAATCCTCACGCTGCGGCTCCCAAATCTTACACTGCTCTATTTTGCCTCACGCTGTATGACCGGCCACTAGAGCTAACAATTTGTGTAGCAATTCCTAGTGGTTACTTGGCATCATATCATTGTTGAAGCAACCAACAAGCATACTTAAGCCAGCATTTATGGTACATTTTTTGCTTAACTTGGTTCGAACTCTGTCATGCATTTCTTATCTAGCCTCGCAGAGAGGAATTTTTTCCTTTTTTTTCAGAGAGGAAAGTGATGTAACGACACAAATAAATTGCCGACATATTGCGTAAATTAAATTCAATTCGATTTACGCTGCACCAATGAGAAAAAAAGCGAAACTTGCCGTTAACCAATAATGTGCAAGTAGCCATATATGGCTATTACATGGTCATTTAAGCACGGTGAATTTACCATGCAATTCAGTTGTCGCTTTTGCCTTCTGCTGTGCGTGTCTCCGACGTGCTGTCTCCCACCTTTCACATACGCTGATTTTTGGCCTTGCTTTACCAACATTGGCAACATCAGTAACGCCAATCTTGTTGCTGCACAACTAGAGAGACGAGCCAATTACTGCAGAACTTCAACGAAGTTACTCAGCGAGATTTCAACGCCACAACAGAAGAAAACACAACCCAAGTCAACCAAGCTGGTCTCAAGAGTCTATGAGTACTTGTGGACAACGCTCACACTTACGGACCTTCTCAGCAATTGCCAGAGAACGCAAGACCGGCCCTGCTAAGGGCCTTTAAAACTACAAACTTTGTATTTATGGCACCCTCTAAACTGGAGGTTGTAACATCGTTCAGCATTTACTTGAGTTGTGTCGTTTACACATTTATTGATAAATTTAAACCACCTAGGCTGATTGAAACGAATTTTGTTTAAAAAGAAATAATTCGTTTATTTTCTAGAATATTCTTTGTTTAAAAAATTGACAGTATATATATTTTTGAATTGTGCAAAGCTGCAAGCAGAATGAGCTTTCCACTGACATACTGTCTAAAACACAAGGACCGGCAAGTTGGCCGAAAAGCAACTAATCATGTGACTGACAATTTTACATGGCAGCATCAACGAGATATTTTTCCTATAAATTCACGCGCCTTTATTGAATTAAGCTCACTTTTAACATCATCACCAAAATTTTTTGGATAAAGATTGAGTTCCAAATAATTAATATGCGCATATTACATTAAAATAAACCTACGAAACCTTTGCCTTTTGAGAATACATTCCATGTAACAATGGACATTTGCTACTTAATAATCCTGTTACTTTTATTTTTAAGTAGCCAAGTATTAAATAACTAATTAAATTGACTGAATATTATTCGATTGTTGATTCGAAACATCACTGCACATTGTTCCTGATTTGTGCCATTTAAGATGAAAAAAAATTAATAATAAAGAGTTCTTATGGGAAATATATTGAAAAGACACTTTTTTTAAATTAAAATAATTCCGTATCGTTTTATAATCAAATTCACTAGTACAACGTAAAGTACTTAATATTTCAATTTTAAACGTTTTAATCACTCTCCAGAAAGTAAAAAATTCAAATAGATTGTTTGTTCACATTATTTTAAATTAATTCAAGGAAGTGATAAGATAAAACTATCTATGAAGGAAAAAGTAAGGTACATCAAGAAGCCGTAACTAATCTATTAGAAATAAATGAAAACTGAATTTTACAGTCAGAATGGAAACGTTTGTTACTATTGCGCAGATATTCATCAATATGGCATTCAATCAATAGATATATACTTCATTGCAGATTAAAGCAATACATGACTTCACCGGGAAAAGGATAAAACCCGCGCTAGTAGGAGCTGTAGAAGGGGGCTCCATTGCAAAGGCTCCCAGACATGCCTCTAAAGGGCATATTTAAGGCAAAAGCAAAAGACGCGACTAGATCAAATAGCGCCGAAAAAGAAGGCAAGAGGGTCAGATTCTTCCTAAGCGGAGAACTGGAAAACTTTGCCGGATTATCCAGCAACATATACATTATTAAAGACGAATTAACTGGACTGGAGATTCTTATCGATACAGGTTCTGAAGTAAGCATTGTTAGGTCAAACGTGGTTGAAGTAGATTGCCCCACATTTGATTATCAACTATGAGCCGCAAATGGTAGTCCGATAGGAGTCAGGGGAATGAAAGAATTGTCGGTGACCTTAGGCTAGAAATCTTCATTACATGGAACTTTCTCGTAGGCAATGTCAAGGACCATGTCATTGGGATAAATTTATTGACGCACTTCAAACTGACCATAGATATCTATACTAGGACTATCGCGGAAGACGTAGGGGTTTTAACGCACACTGATTCTAACAATTTGACAGTTAGAACAGTCTTTTTACCCCGTCCCACGGTTGCACATGACTTTGCCGACATCATCAAGAAAAACTTTGCAGTGTTTCAACATTTCAGTGCCAATAGAACAGGATTAAAGACAGGAGTAGAACACTTAATAGAATTGGTGACTCCGTTGCCTTGTTCACCAAAAGCTCAACCATTGGCACAACACAAGCAACAATTTTTTGTGTCCGAATTTCACCAATTGCGCGAAAAGGGGATTTGAATAAGGTCAAATTCCAATTTTGCTTCCCCAATAGCCGTAGTTATCATACCTGGACCGGGTCATTGGAGGGTTTGTGGAAATTATCGTCTATTAAACTCAGTGACAAAGGGTGATTCGTATTCTCTCCTTAAACAGAATACTCTGTTCCGAGACATTATGGGATATGTGGTTTATTCAACTTAACATCTCCAGGAAGCGTACTATCAGATACCAATGGAGGAAAGTTCTATACCACTCACCACAATCGGATTTCCAGGAGGGGGATCGCATGAATTTATTCGAATGTCTTTTGGTTTGAAAAGTGCCAGTCATACATTCCAGTGTTTGGCTGAAGAAATCCTTCAGAATTGTCCATTTTCGAGGTTTTATATAGACGACATAATAATTTTTATTCGCTCACGAGATGAATATTGTAGGCATTTGGAAACGGTTTTGATCAGGCTGGAACAATATGGATTAGTGGTCAAATGCAATAAGGGTAACATTGGATGCTCTTCCGTTAAGAATCTTGGACATGTACTTTCCAAAGACGGAATTAAACCTTTGGAAGATAAAATACAATCTATCAAGGACGTAACGGAGCCCTGGACCGTGCGCCAGTTGCGAAGGTTCTTGGGCATGATCAGCTATTATCGACGATTTATTCCAGGTATAGCCGGAATTCTAGGATCGTTAACACGCCATCTCACACGTAAAAAGAGCACGATCAAGAAGTCTTGGCCTATAAACTTGAGTCAGGAAGACCGAAAAAAATTCAAGAGGGCCAAGGAAATGCTGAGTGACAACCACACTAGCTCCTGTAGATTGGGAAAAGCCATTCGAGCTAATCACAGATGCCTCAGATGTTGCAATAGGGGCAGTGCTACAGCAAAGAGAAAAGGAAATAGTTAGTGGGATTTATAGCCGCCAGTTTAATGATCGAGAAAAACGATATGATACTTTTGGTTAAGAGCTTCTAGCAGTGTATGCCACTGTGCTAACTTTTGAGCATTATTTTTATTGTCATTAATTTAAGTTATTGACAGATCATAAGCCGTTGATTAGCATACTTGGTAAAAACGCGAGGCTTAATTACTCTCGCAGAGTAAATTCCCACATAACCCGGGTAGAAGAGTTCGATTTCACTGTGTCTCATATTGTTTGTAAAGAGAATGTGGTAAGCTCTGCACTTAGCAGACCGAATGAAGCCGATGTCGAGCTGATATATCAAGGTCTATTGAAGAATCTAGATGATTCTCCAAACAATTTAGTAAATCAAATCGAGGAAGCGCAAGTATTGGATCCCTTTACTTTAGTTTTGTCCAAGAGACCAGGATATGTTCGCAAGCTACTGAGTGGCAAGTGGTTGGTATGCGAGACGTCCAGAAATCAACCACGAACATATGTACCGTTGGAGTTACGTGCCAAAATTATCCAACTGTTACACAACATGGGACATCCGTCCATAAAAGTCACAATTCGATTACTCAACGACAGATACGTATGGCCGCACATGTCTAAATGCATACGGGTATGGGTAAGAACCTGTGCCAAGTGTCAAAAGTGTAAGGTGTGGACACATACGAGAACCGTGATACAGAATATTGGGATACCAACTGGATGGTTCAGACACGTACACATAGACATTGTCGAAATTCCTGAAGTCAACGGCCAAAAATATTTCCTAACAATGGTAGATCGCTTTAGTCGCAAGCTTGAAATCTGAAGATACATAGCATTTAGACCTCGGACTTCTAGTTTTGATTGGAGCTAAACGACTCATTTTATCTCTCAATGCTCCAACAAAACAATCTACTGAACTAGAGGCCCAATCAGGGGAACATGGAGCTACTATTCGAAGATCTGCAGGTAAGCTTAAGGGTTCTCCATAAACAAGTTCTGCTATGGATGTTCCTAACTGAGCTCTGAATCTGTTTCGCATTGCCAGCAAAATTATGGTAAAATCATGTATCTAACTAGGTCCACCAGTGCAGTGTAATGCAGCCTTCAGTGCCTTGTTCAGTCTCTCAACCACGTTATTAGTTCTGGGATTATATGCACCTGTATGTCTTACTTCCATCCCCATAATATTCAATGATCTGATAAATAGTTAAGGCATAAACTGACTACCATGATCAGTAGTTATCCTTACTGGTGCACCATATCGCGACACCCAAGTATGCAAGAACATAAGTACGACTTTTTGAGCTGCCATATCCTTCAGGATTGCTTTCTCAAACTGACGACTGAAACGATCAACAATCTTGAGTAAATACTTCTGGCTAGAAATTTCGGGCATTCCTTATATATCAATATGTATATGCATGAAACAACTCGCTGGTATACGAAGCGTTTTAATTTCAGTTATAGTAAGATGGCAAACTTTACAAGTTTGACATCGGGCACATGTCCTCACCCAAGCTCTTATGTCTTTCGACATCTTATGCCATACATATCTATCAGTGACCATCCTGATAGTTGCCTTAATGGAAGGATGACTAAATTCATGTAGCTTTCGAATTACCTTTTACCTTAATTCTATAGGTACATAGGGTCTAGATTGGCTCCTGGAGATTTCACAGAGTAACCACTTATCTCCAATCTTCCTGTGTGTATATGTAGGATTCTTTGCCAACACAGCTGCTAAAGGGTCAAGACCTTGTGCTTCCATCAATTTCTGGACAAAATCATTAGAAGATACAACAGAGCATACGAGTGACTCCGAACGAATCATATCTTCATCTGATACGTCTGATCTACTGAGAGTATCTGCCACCTGTTCTCTTTTCCTGAGATATGATTAATGGTAAAATTAATTTCTGGGAGTCGGGATATTTGTGAATTCACCCGCCGAGAATAATTAAGCCTATTCGCTTTCCCAAGGATACTTATCAACGGTTTATGATCAGTTAATATCATAAACTGATTTCCATCTAAGTAGTGCTCAAAATGCAACACTGCAGAATAAACTGCTAGTAACTCCTTTCCAAGCGTATCATATCGCTTCTCGCGATCTTGGAGTTTCCGACTATAGAATCCAATCGGCTTGACTATACCATTTTCCCGTTGATGTAACACTGCTCCTATGGCTACATCAGAAGCATCTGTGACCAGCTCAAACGGCTTAGTCCAATCCACAGGTGCTAATGTGGTCATTTGGCTTAACAGATCTTTGGCCCTCTGGAATTTTTCCTTGTCGTCTTGGCTAAATATAATAGGCCAGGACTTCTTGATTGTGCTTCGTTCACGAACTAAATGTCGAGTTAGCGAACCCAAAATTCCAGCTAAACCTGGTATGAACCGACGATAGTAGCTAATCATGCCCAAAAATCTACGCAACTGGCGTACAGTTCTAGATTCTGGCACATCCTTGATTGCTTGTACCTTGTCTTCCAAGGGCTTGATTCCATCCTTGGAAATGGTGTGTCCAAGATATTTTACGGTAGAGCAACCAATCCTGCTCTTTTCTGGTTTCACTACCAATCCATAATGTTCCAGCTTAGACAAAACGATGTCCAAGTGCTCCCGGTGTTCCTCCCTAGATTGACTATATATAATGATGTCATCTATATACACTCTAGCAAATGAACAGTCTTGAAGAACTTCCTCTGTCAGACGCTGGAATGTCTGACTTGCATTCTTCAACCCAAAAGGCATACATAAGAATTCATGCGATCCTCCTCCAGGGAATCGCACTGCTGTGAGCGGTATAGATTCTGCCTCCATAGGTACTTGATAGTACGCTTTCTGCAGATCTAACGTTGTATATACCTCATACACCATTATATCCCTTAGCAAAGTACTCTGGTTCGGTAGAGGATACAAATCGCCTTTCGTTACCGAATTCAATAGACGATAGTTACCACAAACCCTCCATTGACCTTGTTCAGGTTTGGGAACAACCACTATTGGAGATGCAAATTTGGAATTTAAACGCCTACAAATTCCTTCTTATTTTAACCGCTTAAATTCTTACATAGGAACCTGCTGCTTATGTTGTGCTAAAGGTTGAGACTTCGATGAACAGGGTAGTTGTTCCATCAACTCGATTTGATGTTCTATGCCTGTCGTTAAACCCTTGCGCTTAGCATTGAATGGCAGAAATACGGCCAGGTGTTTCTCGATGACATCCGCCAAGTCATCGGCAACGACGGGTCTGGGTAGTCTCACTGACCTAACTACTGAGGTCCCAGTCTTAGCATAAGTAACTATCCCTGTGCCTTGTCCAATGGTCCTAGATATGGGATCTAAAGCGAGATTAAAATGGATCAAAAAGTCCATCCCAATGATGTTATCCTATATAACAGCAAACAGAAAATTCCACGTAAATGGAGATTTCTGCCCCAATGTAACGGACAATTCTTTAACCCACTTAACCTCAATTGGACTTCCATTAGCACCCCATAGATGATAATCAAATGTGGGGCTATCAATTTCCACCACATCGGATCGAACTATGCGCACCTCTGCACCCGTGTCTATTAAGAAGTTTAACTCAGTAAGTTCTTCTGTTATAACGAACTTATTGATGCCATAACTAGCAACCTCCTTAATATTACCTTCCAGCCGAAATCTACCAGATTTACGGACTGTATTACCGCGCGTTTCTTCCATCAAAGCTTCCGAACTTGACTTTGATGATTTTGGTATGCCTCGATTATGCATACCTTGGAGCCTTGCATGCACAACCCTCCCTACGGCTCCTATTAGCGGGGGCTCTACTAATTTTCCGGTAGCTTAGACCAGACAACAGGAAGACTACTTCCTTTCCATCGTGGACCAGCTAACTTTAGAAACGTGCACCCCCCCTCCTGACATTTTCCAAACTCGGCGAATTTACGATGCGAAATGCACCATTCGCGTGGTCCTTGTACACCCTCACGCGATTCGCCTTTTTCGATGCTTAGAATTTGAACTTTGACTCCGAGAATTCACCCTACCTTTGTTGGAACTTTCCTTATTGTTTTTTATCCAACCCACATCCCTGCGGAGGGTACTTAATTCATTCTCTACGGTCAGGAGTCTCTCTGAGATATGTCTGAGTTACTGCTCCAGGCGTGAATCTGCTGTTACTGCATACACCTTAGGTTTCTTCAGGCGATACAGGTTGTCCAACCCTTTGAGCGTCTTTGGCCACTCTAGTCCCAATGTATCATAAACATCGAAAGTGGCTTTTAGTCTAGCAGGCATATCTGCTACAAATATACTGTTTATATCTTCTTCAGAAATATCATGCCCGGTGGATTTTGAAATAAGTCTGTTATAAAATTCAGATAAACGTTGATTTCCCAACTTTTCCTGACGTAACAAGTCAGTCACGCGTTCTATCCACTCGGGTTGATATCCACAATGAAGTTCTTGAACCAGAAGCACAAATGCATTTGCAGGTTTGTTCTCGGTGACAAATTTCCTGAGTTTAAATAGATTCTTTTTGACAGGCTCAAGCAAACACCACCAGGACGCGGGAAACCCTTTAGTAGGGTCGGTCATTCTTCTTATTTTAAAATAAAATTTTGCATCTTCGACACATTCAGAATGGTTGTCCGGTCAGTACATGGTGAGCTTAACGTTGCTATCCATAGATTTGCGACAAACACGATAATCTAAATCACATCTTTCCACATATAGGATCCTGTAGCGTTTGGCATCTTTTGTAGAATTCCTTTGCTCACTACCATAAGAGAGCCTCTGAGATGCCAGGCTCGGATAATCCATATATAAGTATATATATATAGAGAGATATATAATATATATATATATATATATATATATATATATATATATATATATATATATATATATACGTATATATATTTATATATATAGTATATATATATATATATAGTAGAGGCTCCTAACCTATTCGTGTCTGAGAACCCCATAGATGCCAGATCGCTTGTAGTCCTAAAATTTACAGTAGAATCTGATAAGCTTATATTTTCATTCGCATCTGCTAAATTCAAACCTGCAATATCTTGCACTAACTTGCTAGTGTCCTCAAGTTTAAGATCTGCATCCATATCTATGAAATTTAATTTTTAAATCGACACTTAATGTTAGGCAAATCGGGAGGTGAAACCTGTCTCGTACAAAACGCCCAAACAAATAATCTGGAAGGAAATAGACGTGAAAAACAGGATTATTAAATTAGCTGTTCCAGAATGTCCCTTCTATGTGTGCATCAATAAAAATATAAGACAGTATAATAAGGTATATATTGTAAAAGTTGATCAGTTTTTTAATGAAGAAAAATGTGAAAATTGCAGCAGACTAAAGGAAAATACAACCAGTCGAGGACCATGATGCTCGAAAACTGGAAATGGCGCACACTTCAAAGTCAAGTATTTAAACAAAGAAAGTCCTGGAAAATAAAAGAAAAAAAATTTTTTAAATAAAATTCGTTACAATCAGCCAAAGTGGTTTAAATTCATCAGTTAATGTTACTTTAATTTTGGCGGAGGATTTATTTTCCTTCACATGATATATATATATAGTATATAGCAAGGTATATAGAAAAGAAGAAGCAATAAGTGTGCTCACCAGATACGCAGATATCCGCAGATGACAGAACGATACGGTAGTGACCTTGAAAACAGATATCCACGTCAATTACCTTAAGCAAATTTGAGATCCTTCCCAATAATATGTATTAATAACTCTGATAAGTAATGTTTCAATACTTTATTAACTAATAGTGTTAAGAGAGAACCATACGGCAAAGCCTACCACGGAACTCGAGACCTCAACCCGACTCTATTATATTGATCACCATAGATAAGACAAAACTTCGACAAGATGTAAAAAAGGAACTTCCAAATAAATTGCAATATTTTGTTAAGAACAAAATATTGTTTTATGCAACTAGCGATAACATCAAATGTGCAAAAAGTTCTTTGATGTCTAATAAATTAATTAACCTCTAAATATATATACTGCAAAGTATTTAAACAAAACATATTCTAGAAATTAAACGAATAATTTCATTTTTAATAATATTCGTTTTAATCCGCCACGGTGGTTTAAATTTATCATTTAATATTCCTTTAATTATGTTGGGGGAAATATATTCCTCTACATACACCACCTTCTCAAAAAATACGGCTAATAATAGGCGTAATCCTTGTTCTTTGGCTAACGTTGTACTCTTCCTGAGCGAGTTGTGCATAATGGCCGAACGTGCATTGCTAATTCGTCTGACGCCGACGGAATGTCAGGAACTTGTAACTCGATAGAACATTATATCGATGGGGTCTACAACGCGTCTTGTGAAAGGTTTCGGCTTGAATTTTTTCCCTGTGTGATCGGATTGCAAACATCAGACTCGTCCATGGAACGATGGTCATTCAACTCATCGAGTAATTCATTCTTATCGTCAATCTATATAAACTGGGGAGTGCAACGATCCAAAACAACAAAATCATCAATGGCATTTACTTCTATGACGACATTTTCACGACATTTATACGTTATTAGACTGATAATATTCGGACTGGTGGGTTCACCATATTATGTAGAAGTTGTAGTACTATTAACTGATGAGAGCCCCATAGACGCCAGGTCTGAATCAGTATTAGTGAGCTTATAAGAGTCTGATAGGCTAGTTTCCTCATCAATATTAAATAAGTTCATGCATACGACTCCCTTTAACATGCTAGCAATGTCCTCAGATTTAAGATCAGACTCCTCGTTAGTTACATATATATAAAATTAATCAAGTAATAGCTAAAGCACTGTGTGCATCTTATACAACACTGCAAACAGAATGCTTAACCTAGAAAGAGATTAGACGCAGAAAAACAGAATAACTAAATTACCTGTTCCTGAACGTTATCATTATGACAAAATTTAAAGAGAAACTGGTTTTAACATGAATATATCGTGAAGATAAAATTTTGTAAAACCGAACCGAGAAAAGAAAGGACAATTGCATTTTGTTAGATAAAGTCACGCCAGTCTAGTACAGAATACAGAAACTCAAGTTATGCACACTTCCAAAGAATATATACTCCAAAGGATTTGAACAAAAAATGTTCTAGATATTAAACGAATATTTTCTTTTTTAATGATATCCGTTTCAATAAATTACGATGGTTTAAATTTATCCATAGTTATTACTTTAATTTTGTCGGAAGAAATATCTTCCTCTACAGGCCTGTGACAACACTACAATGGCTGGCACACGTTTGACTGGATGCGCAGCAATAGGAAGATTGGTATGACTAACGGATAACTGATTTTGTGACATAGCGTATGTAACGCAAGTATGACAGAAGGCGTAGTTAGTCAGTGCAGCAGAAAAAGTGATAGCAATGTCAGGTAGCAAGCAGGACAGTGTGAATTGCGTAATAAATACATTGCTGTTATATAGATCAAAATTAGCATCTAATTGATTGACAGTTTGCGCGCTCTCATTTGTCTAGCCTATTTAATTAAAACTTATTTTCATTACAAACAACAAACCTGCTGCTGTCTATGATGCTAATAAAGTGACGCACCGCGTCATGGTTAGAATGAAGTTCTCGACAAAAGTTTTCTTATCTAATTTCTACTGGTGTCTGTGTACGTTTCCAAATTCCGTCGCTCACGTGTTCTATTGTGGCAACAATTGCAAATTTGGAAGCATCAGTAGTAAATAGTAAAGTACGTTTGAAAACTAAATGTGTTAGTATAGTGGAATTTACTAACGAGTTGATGGCATGACGAAGCAATTCCTCGGTCTCAGATTATCAAGAAATATTAGAATTTCTACTTCGTCCATTTTGATTTCTCGGGTGCCTATATAATCTGTATAGTTTCTTTGACAGGTCGTGAAGTAACTTGTGATAGTAGTTGAGAACCTCAAATATTTTCTGTTGGTCCTTCAAAGTCTTTGGTGACATAATGTTCTTGTTTGAATTAGTCTTAGACAGCAAAGCCTGTTAAACATGATGTGTGAAACGATGCCCTAGAAAGTCAACGGATGTAATTGTAATTTGCGTTTTGTCACAATTGATCTTTTTTCAGTGATCTGTTAATTATGATTAGACATGTCTAAGTTGCTCGGCATGAGAGTCTAGGTCAGTATTAAATACGTTTATGTCATCAAGATATGACATAGAGTAGTAGAAGTCAGGACGCAGAATGCTGTTCATGAACATTTAAAATGTCTTAATGGCGCACTTTAGACTAAAAGGCATGTGAAGTTACTCAAAGAGAGTAATGAAAGCAGTCCTTTCTATTTCTTCTTGTGTTATGGGAATGTGGCGATATGCTTTCCTGAGTTTTTCAAGCAATTTATCTATATGAGGAAAAAGATAGAATAGAATATCTTTATTTGGATTCAAACCACACATGTTCCATCAAATAATAAAATTAGAAAATGTACAATATAAAAAGATATCACATCACATATATGTGCAATTAGTTGTACTGTACAATTTATCAGCATCAGAAAGTTCAGCTGTAAAGAGTGATAGATTCTTCATCAAAATTAGAAAAATTTAAGATATAATTCGAGTATAACAGTTTGTAAGAAAAAAGGTAACCATGACTAATAATTGATTGTATGCATTGTTGATTAACAAGATGATATAATGCATAAACTTTCAGTTTTAATAATACACAATTTGAAGATAGATTCTCGAGAAATTATGTTGCTGAAACACAATTAATCCTGTCTTTTATTTAACCATGAGAAAGTATTATCATAATCAAAATTAAAAATATCAGCAGGATTGAACACTTTTTCTAGTTCGGCAGATAAAAATTTAAAAGACATTTTAGTTGGATGCGTTTCTCTTTAAAAGAGAGTAGCTTGCTCGTAACATTCCCACCATTGGTGGGTTGACTTGAATAAAATAGAATAGGAAATCTTTATTTGTATTCAAACCTTACATGTTCCATCAAATAATAAAAATAGAAAATGTACAATATAAAAACATATCACATCACATAAATATGTGCAATTAGTTGTACTGTACAATTTATCAGCATCAGAAAGTTCGGTTATAAAGAGAGATAGATTCATCATCAAAAATAGAAAAATTTAATGTATTATTCGAGTGTAACATTATTCAAAAAAGGGAACCATGACTAATAATTGATTGTATGTATTGTTGTTTAACATACTATGTAATGCACAACGTTTCAGTATTAATAGTACAAAACTTGAAGATAGAATCTCGAGAAGTTATGCTGCTGAAAAACAATTAATCCTGTCTTTTATTTAACCACGAGAAAGTATTATCATAATCAAAATTAAAAATATCAGCAGGATTGAACACTTTTTCTAGTTCGGTAGATAAAAATTTAAGAGACATTTTAGATGGAGGCGTTTCTCTAAGCCACTTTGGCAATTGATTGTAAATTTTGAAAATTTTTGAAAAAGAGAATAGCTTGCTCGCAACATTCCCCACCAATGGTGGAGATATTGCAAATTGACCAGATCTAGTTCCAACTTCATGACACTTTCTTATTGGATTCATATAGGCACCAGTCCACTGGTTCAAATGGAAAACGTTTATGCAATAGCACATCCTCCGAAACCATAAAGGATGCTGTGATACAAACTGTAATCTAGTGGCATATATAGTGCAGGAGATAGGACTTATTTGTTTCACAACTTTTCTTTGTACAGCTTCTATCTTATTAGACAAACCCTTTGTTAAAGGATTCCAAGTAGCAGCAGCATATTCTAATATCAGTCTAATCCATATTATAAACATTTTATATTTTATTTCACTCGATAAAATATTTCTATTTATTAGTGCCCATCTGTTCTTGGCACTGCCTACTATCCTTTCAATATGTCTCTCAGCAGAAGCCGTACAATGAATAGTTATACCTAAATCCTTAATTTCTTGCATAAGTTTAATCTCAAAAACATCATTAATCTCAGCATCATGAAAATAAACATAATTGAAATCAGTTCTGTTACCTATTTTCAAAGCTCTCGTCTTTTTACTGTTTATTCTCAGCCCTAGTGTTAACAAGTATCTACTTAAATCATACAAATCTAGTGTCACATTATTTTTGGAGAATTCAACATTTTTTGGATCAATTTGGAAGATTATTTTTTAATCATCAGCGAATTTGCAAACTCGACCGTTAAGGATCTTAGTTTCCAAATGTGCAAATACGATTTTAAACAAAATTGGCCCCAAACTTGATCCCTGTGGAACTCCACTCGTTACTCGTTTCGATTTTGATAACAAATCACTTACTTGAATACTCATTCTTCGATTATATAAATAGTATTTAAGTAATCTAAAAATATTCGGATCAATATTCAATAAATTAATCGCATTCAAAATAGCATCAAAAGATATAGAGTCAAAAGCTTTTGAGACATCTATAAATACAATTAATGCATCTAACGTTTTCTCATCTAATGTAATTACATGTTTCCACATAGAGAGAATATTAGTAGTTGTCGACCTGTCTTTTGTAAAGCCGTGTTGGCACATATCAATATCAGCCGGCAACATACGTTCTAAATGATCTAGTATCAATCGTTCTATTATCTTAAAAAACGAAGGGATAATAGAGATTAATCTATAATCACTGGCGCACTTTGGCTTACTTACTTTTGGCAATGGTTTAGCTACTATCGTTTATATATCGATTGGTAATTTCTCATCCTTCAAAATTCTATTTATAAAATTGCAGAGCGCATTCATAAAATTTAAAGGTAATTGAAGTAGGTTATCAATCGATATGCCAAGGTGATCTTTTGTTTTTGTTGGTTTTATTTTTAACATTAATTCTATCAATGCATCACTGTCAATAACAAGTCCTAGATCCTGGTTTCCCGAAAGATCAGGTAGATCAATGAAATTGCTTTCGTTATGTGGATTACATAACAATTTGCCAAATACTTCATCCAATTCACAAAGAAATTCATACTCAGTTTTACCCACAGGTAATATAAGCTTTAATTTTTCCTTATATTTACTGTAGTCTGTGAGTAGTTTGTATCCCAGTCTAGGACTGCTCTTCAGTTTGGCCAAAATAATTCTCTCAGATCTTTGACGGATTATCAGCAGTGATGAATTAATTTCTTTATCAATCAATTCTAACCTCATTTTTTTAATACTATTGATAAGACTACATTTCATTATATTATCTCGTTTGATTCTTAGCTTACATAACTTCCTATTGAATCTCTTGGGTATAACATCCGTAAATGTAGACGCCCTAAACATATCAGATAATAACAATGAAACAGAAGAAACAAATTCGTCATTATTCATGATAAAAAACATTCATAATCAATAGATAAGCTTAATTCTCTAAAAAGATTCCAGTTGATTCTGGAACATTGAACGTGCGCACTTTCAAAATTAGGTTTCTGTGCTTTGCTACTCCAAAGGTTCCATTGTAAAATGATTTGTTTATGATCCAATTCTTTGAAGTAATTTACTACATCATAACTGTGTGAGTACAACGCTTCAACTTCTAAATATACATGATCTAAGCATTCCGAACCTCTAGTTGGTTCCTTTATAATCAGCTTAAGATCATGGTTAGAAAAAAGATTGATTATTTCACAGTCATGCAGCCTATTAAAATCTCCCACCACAACAATATTACCATGGCAGTCCAAAATAGATTGAAAAGAATTGGTAAACATTTGATCATCATATATATTAGCATACGGCGGTCTGTAAACCGCAGTTAAAATCAGGTTATCAATCTGTATCATTAAAAAATTAATGACAGTATAATATTCACTAGTATGTAACACTATCGCATTTAATATCGATTTACTATAAATAAGTACTCCTCCACCTCTTTTATCCAAGGATCTGTCTTTCCTAAATAGAGAATAATGAGGAATGTCAAATTCATAGTTTTCAATGTCTTTGTTCAGCCAGGTTTCAGTTAAAATTATAAAGTCAAAATTGTTACTTATTATAAAATCACACAGCAAAAAAGTTTTATTCTTAACACTTCTACAATTAGCATAAAATAAAGAATATGTACAACAAAACTCATCTTTACAGTTTCCGATAGTTACTGGTTTAACTTTTTTGGTTTCCTTATAATTCGTTTGTTGGGTATTGTAGCTATAGTGCGTAGCTGTCTGCTGTCCACCACATTCATTAGTGCTACTCCGTTTTTTATGATTTTAGAATCTACTGATACTCCGTCATTTGTGATTTTAGAATCAACTGACACATCCTTTATGGTAACTTGTTTCGGAGTACTTGATCCATTATCTAAATTCTTCTTCAACTTCTTCGCTGCTGACAATTTCCTTTGGAGAAAGGTCTTATCTCTGCAGATGAATATATTGTGGAAGTTATTACATTCTTCTTTCTTCTTATTGATATCTTCCACTTGTTTGTTTGTCGGCCTCTTTGATAGTTTTATCACAACCGGCCTTGGTCGTTCAGTTTTCTTGCCAACTCGGTAGCATTTCGTTATTTCAGCCTCAGTCGTATCTTTGATTAAATCATTTAACTTCTCAACATCATTCGGGTCAGCATTTTCATTAAGATTAAATAATATTAACTGCTTCTGTTTTCCAATCCTAGCAGAAACTTCATTGGATAATATATTTAATATTTCATCTCCTGAAGTGCAGTTTTTTGTTGATGTATCATCATCTACTGTTATTTCAGCTAGCTCAATCCATGGCACAACATCGAGCTTTAATTTATCCACCTTCTCGTTTAACGCCACGGTCAAATCATCAATTTTTGCGCTTAAGTATTCATTTTTCCTTTCCGCTAAATCTAATTTTTCTGCATGTTTACTGACATTCGACTCCAGCTCAGACATCTTATTTTTAACTGCGATGTTCTCCTCCTTTAGTTCCTTTATGGAATTTTGAAGGGCCGCAATAATTTTCTCAAATTCGGTATTCAACATTGTTTACAGAATTGATAATCACTGAAGGCTGAGTATGATGCGCTCACTTTAGATAACAAGAGAAATGGTGATACCAAAGAACGTTTAAGTGGTCTGATACTGTCCTTTACTAATACAATTGAAATTTTAGAAAGATTTCATTTTAGCTGAGGGCAATGGCCTCTTCATAAGTGCGATAGGAGGTCCTGTTGTGTTAATATAGTGTAAGGAATTGGTAACATTTGACTGATTTTCTAAAATCAAATAAAAATGTGTGATCTTGTAGAGGATGTTGAATCCTCCGCCTTATATAAAATGACCTTGAATGATAAATTTAAACCACCATAGCTGATTGTAACAACTTTATTTAAAAAGAATTTTTTCTTTTTATTTTCCAGAACATTCTTTGTTTAAAGACTTGATTTTTTAAATTGTGCGCTATTTTCAGTTTTTGAGTATCGTGCTTCCGGGCTGGTTGAAGATTTTCGTTTGCTGCATTTTAACATTTCTATCCATAATAAACGATTACAACATTATTCAATAAACATCTTTCAACACTTGCCTTGTGTTCTGATATAATATAACACTGAGGAGGAGCCTTGGAACAGGTAATTTTATTTATTATTGTGGGTCACGTACACATCAAAGCAGATTATTGCTGAAGATATAGCTTTCCAACTCTCACCTTCCTAACGCCTTAAGTAAGTGTCAATTTAAGTATCATAATTCTTGATCATGAATGCCGATATTAAATTAGAAGATGTATTTCATTTAGGGCAGGACCTAATGGATTTAAATCTTATTGACACAGATAACAATGTAGGCATTTCAGACTCTACTGTGAATATTAGGACATCTAGTGAACTGGCATCTATGGGGCTTACAAACACCAATAGGTTAGGGGCCTCAACATACATTTAATACGGTCGTATCCATTTGTCGACTATATTGATAATTTAGTAGCTCTGTTGGCTACAAAGTCAAACGCAAGAGGGTTGCATATATGTGGTTACTGTGTGAAATCTCCAGGATCCAAACAAGATCCTATGTTCCGTTAGAACTAAAGTAAAAGTAATTCGACAGATGCATGAATTTGTCCACACTACCAATAATGGAACAATCAAGTTGTTCACTGATAGATATATATGGCCAAAAATGTCGAAAGATATTAGGGCTTGGGTAAGGCCATATGTCCAATGTCAAACTTGTAAATTTTGGCGATACACTATGACTGAACTGAAAACAATTGGTACATCAGCTGGCCGTTTTATGAATAAAAACATCCATATAATAGAAATGTACGAAGTCTCTGGTCAGAGTTATCTACTCACATAGGTTGATGGATTCAGTCGTCAAGACTACTCGAGAAGTCTTACTTATATTCTGGCATATTTGGGTGTCAAGATAAGTTGTATAGGTATGCTTAACTAATGAACGAGTTAGTCACTCTATTTCTGAACTATTAGTCAGATCATTGAATTCCACGCAGATTGAAGTGAGACACACAAGTACATATAATCCCTGAGCTAACGAGATGATTCAGAGGCTGCACAGGGAACTGAAAGCCGCAATATGATGCACAGGAGAATTTTGATGCATACATGATTTGACTATAGTTTTGCTAGCACTGCAAAACAGGTACAGAACACAGTTAGGAACATCCATAAAAGAGCTTATTTATTGAGATCTTCTACTAGATGCTTCAACTTGTCTTGAGCAAACTTCTAGCTCAGTAAATTCGTTTGTAGGAGCATTAATGGACAGAATATGTTGCTTAGTTCCTACTAAGAATGCTACTTCAAGGTCAAAATGCTATGTCTCTACAGATTTACAGTTGGCGTCACATGTATAGATAACCAGCATGAGCAGACAAAATTGTCTGAATCAGTTTTATCAGGGTTAATTCAAAGTTAATCGTGTAACTGATAAAAATGTATTCATAGAAGTGAATGGCACAAAAGAGTTTGTAGCACTAGATCGCTGAGCTCCAATTTTTTTTCTTGATGGAGGAGCACACTAAAGAACAATACTCATCAATGTAGTACGAGGCTGTGTTGTAATCTGACACAAAGATATTGGAAAAGCTAGGAAAGCCAAACAACATGAAAAGAAGTGAAGCAAAAATACATGAGAACGTAAGTTAGAGATCGACAAAATTTGAAATTAAAACCTAACGAAGTACTAGCATGACGTATAGAAAAAAGGTCTGGAAGTCCTCAAGAGAACGAAAAATGGTGACTTCGTCATGTTGTAGCACTCAGGGCCCGCGTTACAACCCAACGAAGGTCAATTTTGACAAATATAGTTCTCCTTAATATCAACTAGTCTAACTCTGTTTTCACACAATGTTTCTCTTAACTGTAATTTTAGCAGCAATCTCTGTTAGTTTTAAGCAGTTTTAATTGAGATTTCTTGAACTTCAAATTTAATTATAATTAATAGGATTTTGTTTAAGAAAAATACACACCCGCACGTAATACGCCGGTAACATGCATTGGATTTATGGGTAATAACGTTCAAAACCAGGATTTATATTTTGGGTGTTTTAATCGTTTATCCTTGAACAGTAACTACCCTGCTAAGACATTCTGGATTTATTTATTGTGTTTATTATGACTTTAATTTTGTGCCAATGCGTACAAGACCTCGTGAGCCGATCAAATGTAGCTCCGCTGAAATCGTATTTGGCGAATGTCTACGGCTGCCTGGCGAACTAGTCCGATCACGCTCTGAAACTGCGTTAACGACGAACGATCCGGTATTTATGTTTCCACTTCGCAGTTACCTTCAGTATAACGCTCAGAATCGGCCGATCTGTCCTACACGTCAGCAACATGCTCCAATATATAAACGCAAAGATTTTGATAGCTGCAAATGGTTCGTCGTCAAAAACGACATGGATAACAGGATTCCAGCCAAACCGAAGCGTGGTCCTTATCGTGTGTTAGATCGACGTCAGAATTACATCATTTTTGAGATTAATGGCAAAGCTTAAGCTGTCTCCAAATAAAGATTATCCCCGGCGGCGTTGATCCAAAGGTCCCGCTGTTCCGCGTAGTTGATCTATCAGGCAGTGAAGAAACAATTATTCCACCTCCAGACAGTCTTGCTGATCACGGGCTGACGCCCGACATCTCACCAGCGACCGAGCCCACTGACGCCGTCACGCCGCCGCTAGATATATATAGGAACCAGTCTCAGTGTTAACAGAGCCAACATCAGTGTTTACTCGTTATGGTAGAGCCATAACACCTCCTGTATGGCTAGCCCCCGTCATTGTGTACTAATTTTCAAGGTCGGGGGGTGTAGGTAACACGCGGCGTTACAACCCAACGAAGGTCAATTTTGACAAATATATACTTCTCCTTGAGGTCGAATAGTCCAACTCTGTTTTTACACAATATTTCTCTAAACTGTGATTTTAGCAACAACCTCTGTTAGTTTAAAGCAGTTTTAATTGAGATTTCTTGAACGGCAAATTTAATTCTAGTTGATGGGGTTTTGTATAAAAATTTACACACCCGCGCGCAATATGCAGGTTACACGCAGTGGATTTTTATACCGCTGTGTTAAAACAATGGATTTATTTATTTAATGTGCATTATCCACCTTCTACACAACTATTAACAGTTCCGTTATGATTATAATCATCCAAACTTCAGGTGTTTCTCAATCTGTTGTCTAAAACTTTATAATTCAATGCATTAATATAATTCAAACATTCAAAACATAGGAAACAGTGGAATAATTATTTGTGATGTTTTTTAAGACTGTTTTTACAAGACTTTTATCCATCAATTATCAGTGATAACATTTATTATATTTCTTCTCATTCATTATCAGTGATTTTAAACTAAATTGTCAATCAGTCTGGATTTATATCATTGTACTTTTTCAATCATTTACATGAGTTCATCACTATTCAGCCGATTGTGTTTCTAGTAATTGTTCGTGCATAAGACATTTAATTTTGTTGACCATATATTATCTTGCTACCGTCAAGAGCACGGAAGTTTTGGATTAACTGTGAATTGATTCATTCAGTGCAACATAACATTCAATAAATGTCTGATAACATGTGTGAGGTTTTTTACTTCACCCTTCGGAAAAAGTCAGGGATTGATCATGGATCGGGTAAGGATAAGAAACACTATGAAATTTTAGGAGTAGTAATGGGACAATTTTACGAAATAGACAGCTACCCCGCAAAACCTATTACAATAACTACAAAACCTCCTGCAATGTATTAGCATATTGCTCAAGCATGAGGGTGTATCTAAGGGTCAAATAATTCCCCATATAAAAATTAATCCATTATTATTTTTGGACATTTAATTTTACCGCTGATTTTATAAACAAAGTAATATTGTCATTTTTTTAAAAATTTCTATCATTAAATCTATCAATAATAGTTTTAAAATCGCACGAATAGTTAGAGGTGAAATTTAGAAAAACTATATTCTAAATAATTGATTATCCATTAATTAACTAATAAGCCTACTAATAAGTCGGTCTTATTCCGATGTTCATATTCTTTTACTTATACTAGCTACAGATTCTAACTCACGCAATAGTCTTTTTCTGTCATTATTCAATGCTGTATTCCAAATCGAGCCTAACGATTTTCAACAGCTGTTTCATTGATAATTTTATCCCTAGATTTATTTTAACAAATTCTCTAATCTATCTCGTCACCCTGTTACGACTATATATTGCTATGCGTTTGCAATCATCCCCATTAATAGTGTGTTCGGTTCCACCTCATGACAAACAGGATGAGATAAAGCAATATGTCCATACTAACATGGAGTTCTGTGTTCACTTTTTCCTACTTTGATTAGGCGCTGAATCTCACCAACATACATGAGTCTACAATCATTAAATGGGATTCCATACACTTCTGATGTTTTCAAGGATTCCATGTCTCTTTATTTTAGTTAGGAAGTAAATCGCCTAGCTTAAGTGTCTGTTTTAAAACTATTGATTGTATTTTCATACCTAATATAGAGTCCAGTATTACCATGATCTTACGCTCTTCCATCCTTTTATCCGCTTTTGTAAACCTCAAATTAGGAGTTAATTTTCTTACAACATCCATCATTGATGGTTCTATTAAATGAAGATGATAACGAATTGTCTTGAATAAATCTCGCACTCTAACTAAATCTAGCATCCTTTGCTTTATATATGTCAAACTACATTTGCGGATACCATACCAAAAAATAGATAGAAAATGATGTAAATTAAGATTTAAATGGATAATTTACTGAAATGTAGTATTATCAATAGTATTAAAAATGAGATTAGATTTGCTTAATATTAAAGTTAATTAATCACTACTAGCATTCTGCTAAATATCAGAAAGTATCATATTGACAAAACTAAAGAGCAGACCTAGACTAGGAAACGAAATTCTAAATGAATACAGTAAATATAAACAGAAATTAAAACTCATATTAACGCTGGATAAAACTGAGTATAAATTTCTCTGTGAATTGGAGGAACTATTAGGAAATTTGATATGTAATTCACAGAAAGAAATCCATATCAATGATCTAACTGTTCTTTGGGATAACAATAAATCATAACTTGTTATTGACAGTGATGCATTAGTAAAATAATTGTTAAAAGTTAAATCTAGAAAACAAAAAGATCACATTGGTATATCGATTGATAACCTAACTCAGTTACTTTTAACTTTTTTGAATGTACTCTAAGTCTTAATAAACAGAATTTTAAAGGATGGAAAATTCCAGTCGATATTCCAACGATATTCTTAACCGTTGCCTAAGGAAAGTAAGAAAATGTGTACCAATGATCATAGACTAATTTCTATTATCCATAATAGAACGACTGATATTATATCATTTAAAATTTATGTTGCAGGTTGATTTTGACACAAGCCAGCATAGTTTTACGAAATGTTAATCGAACATTACTAACATGCTATCCATATGGATGCAAGTAATTACGCTTGGTGAGAAAATGTTGGATGATTTAATAGTTTATATTGATATTTCAAAATCTTATGACTCTATATATGTTGACGCTATTATAAAGGCGATTGGCTCATTGAATATCAACCCGAACATCATTAGATTACTCAAGTACTTTTTACAAAATATGAGAATGTGTATTCTAGTAAATAAATTGAGAACAAACCACTAAAAGTTACAAGTGGAATTTGACAATGTATATCGTCTGCCTTCGAGTCCTATTGAAAGAATAGTTAGCCGTTCTAAGAACAAACAGGCGCTAAAAAAGATAAATATCTTATCGAATGATATGCAATTGCAAATATATATTATTTGGATTATGTCAATACTTGAATATGCCGCCACTTCTTGGAACACAATGAAAAACCTTTGTCAAGCAAGCTAGAATCTCTACAAAGAAAAGTTGTTAAACATATTAGCCCTGTGTCCTGCACAATATAAGTCAGCAGATTGCAGTTTGTATCACAGCAAACTTTACAGTTGCCTGGATGTGCTATTGTATGTAATTATTCTACTTGAATCAGTGAACGGAAGCCTATATGAATCCAATAAGAAAGAAAAATTTAATAGAAACTGGGTCTGGAAATTTGTTGTTCTCTTCTTCTTTAGGGCAAAATATTGCGGATAAGATATTTTCTTTTTCAAAAACTTATAAAATTTACAATAAATTGCCAAATTGTCTTAGAGAAATTCCTCTGAGTAAGATTTCATTTAAATTTCTACGTACTGAAGTAGGATAAATATACGATCCAATTGATCTTATGAATTTTGATTATGATAATACTTTCTCGTGTTAAACAAAATACTAGTATAAATGTGATCAGCAACATATCTTCTTGAAATTGTTTACGTACTATTTGTATTATTATATTGGAAATGCTATGTATTATATTGTAGGAGGTGTTGCGATTATTTTAAAAGGTTTTGCGGGTTAGTTATTTATTTAGCGATGCTATGCTATTCCTACATATACCTGGTAGGTGACGTCGGACGAAATGGGTTTCGTAGGCCGTGCTTATAATCAGTCTCGTGATGTGAGCAGGCTAAGTCGAATTATCATACGTGTATTATGAACAAGGTTGCAAAGTAAATTAAAATTAACTGTTAGTTGGAATTGACCGTGCTATAGACGGCAACAAAAAAATATTGGTAACACAAAGTTAATATCTAGGCACAAAAGCAAAGTCATAATAAATAGAATGGCTTAGCAGTGTAGTTACTGTTCATGGATAAACGATTAAAAACACACAAAATATAAATCCTGGTTTTGAACGTTATAACCCATAAATCCACTGCATGTTACCGGCATATTACGCGCGGGTGTGTATGATTGTACAACTAAAATTACAGTTCAAGAAATCTCAACTAAAACTGTTTCAAACTAACAGAGATTGTCTCTAAAATCACAGTTAAGAGAAAGATTGTCTAAAACCAGAATTCATATATGTGACCCTAAGGATACCGTATATGTCGAAATTTAAATTAGTTGGGTTGCAACGCGGAGCCGCGCGTTACAATATCATCCTATAAGCTATTATTTCAAAAAAGCAATTGTTGGTCATGGTCCTTAATTATGCATTAAAATCCACTTGAAATTTACCTAATTCTTTCAAATTAACGGGTCAGAAAGCCTTGATGAAAAATCTATTATATTTACCATGATTAATTTTTGGATAAATGATATTTATTAAGTTGTTTTGTCCTTATTATAAAAACTGTATCAAATTTGATCGAGTGTACACAGTGATATTACTGCAGGGTGTAATGTGTAAATAAAGCCTATATCAAAATTATTCAGACTTATATATATATATATATATATATATATATATATAAGATTTATACTTTATATTTATGTGATGTGATGTCTTTTATTTATTTTACATTTTCTAATAGTGTTATATACTTCATGGAACATGCGTGGTTTGAATCCAAATAAGGTGATTCTATTTTATTCTTTTCTTTTTTAATTCAACTTAGCGCCAGTAAATTTGGCATGGCAATCGCACTGACACCAGCAATCAGAAAACACTAATGCAAACACCAACAGAACAATGTCAATTACTAGGCCATAATACAGTTCAGATTAAACAAAATAAACGCCAATACAACAAATACACCTAGAATATACAATTCATTGAATTATCAACCAACAAGAACACCACTCTATGCCAAAATTTCCTGATAAATTATCTGCTTATATTTGATCTATAAAATCGGAATATCATTAACTTCTCAACCGGACTTGAAAAAATACCATAGAAACTAGCTTCTAAGCTTTTGGAGTTACATGAAATACAGAAATTAATGGTGCATCTTTCGACAGAAATATTAACAGCTTTTAGATGACATCAATTCTTTTTAGATCTCAACACAATACACCACATTATCAGAACAGGCGACCTATTATGCATAAAAAACCATTTTCTCTGGTCAATTTCAAATTAGCTTAAGTCGAAGTTTCAAGTCTACTTAAAGAAAGCATCATCAAACCATCAAAACGTTCTATTACACTTCTTCTCTAAAATTAAGGGATAAAAGGGAGTTTGCGTGTTCTATTGCATGCTAATTTCTAAGAAAAAGCTGGTGTATACTCATTACTTTCTAAAAACACATTTCTAGAAACACTCAGTGATAGCAATTAATTTTTGATTATTGAGCTTAAACAAGTCTACTTCTCCATTTCAGTAGCACCGAAAGATATAGAAAAGAGTGCTGTCATCACTACTTCTGGTTTATATGAATAAATTTATCTGATTTTTGGTCTTAAATGCACTTCTCATACATTTCATAGATTCAGGGAAAAATTTCTGCGCGACGACACTAACTACTGTATGTCATAATAAGCTTTAGTCCTCACCTAGATTCTCATATTATATCACACTTAGCGGATCATAGACTCAAAATGAACTATGACAAATAGCAAATTGAAATAGCATACATTGATTTCTTAGTGTATTGCACTACACCACAAGTAATACAGATTCCGCCACTTAAGGCCAATCGGATCAAAATCCTTCTACCACTAAAGACGTTGAAGGACTTACAGAAAATCTTGTGAGTTCCAAATTTCTATCCTAAGTGCCTTTCCGGCCTACTAAAATATCTATAGCCGTTATGCAGGCATAAGAAAAATCTTAAAGGACAAAGCAGGAACTTTGTAATTTCTTGGTAGTCTGATGACGAACAAACGATTCATTATGCTGTCAACAAGTTATCAAATGACACTATGTCAATAAATCTGGATTTCGAAAGAATTTTTCTAATCATCACTAATGTTTTGAACTTTGGAACTAAAGATCATAGGATTTTGTAAATTAATTAGTTTTTGCACGTGCATGACACAACTTGTAGAAATTATGTCCAACGATTTTGGTCGAGAATTTAATGCTATCCGTGGCGCAGTGCGCCGCATTATTACCATTATAAGCAGTAGCGAATTTGATTTTTTTAAATCGTTCTCTTTTAGTTTGCGAACTTTAAAATTCGACATTAAAATTTGCAAATTGCCCTACCAGAATAAATAAAAATTTTGACATATAGGAAAGGAAATTCGACATTTTACGTATAAAGAGCGTTTAGCGTTTTATTGCAGATGCGCTTTCAAGGAAAGATATTTAGCAGCAACCATTTTTTGTCCTCTTCATTCTCGATCAAATCTATGATTTTCAACGAGCAAATATTGATAGTAAAACTAATACAAACAGAAAAACATGGCGTTATTCACTATCAGAGATCACTAGTGCGTTCTCCATTATAGTAGGCATTCAAAATCTAGGTGGGCTTATCCATTATATACCTCAAAGGTAAGTGTTCTCACACCAATCTCTATAGAAAAGTAAATGACTCTATTCACTCAATTTCTCTCTTAAGTTGTAATGCGACTGTTAAACTAATAATTAATCGTTTATTGTTCCATAAAATTAAGCATAACGCTAAGGAAATGGTCTCGGAATGTACCACACGCCAAAAGAATAAATTAAACGGAACACAAATACTGAGATTGCACATTTACCGACAATGGTATCATGTCCAATTATTGTTTCCATCGATATAGTTATTCAGGTTCGAGCTTTTATCTACCTTCTACTCATGATTGATGGATTTATTCGATGGCTTTTGCCTAATTACGTGACACTGTTTCTGCAGAGGAAACCTCTTATTGTTTAATCTCTTCACAGATAGCACATGATTATGTTCCTAATGATGTTACTCATAATGGAGTTGTATGCATCTCTTTCAAATGTTTTAGAATTACATTGCGCTCCATGGTATTCATTTAAGGCCAGACCAACGCCAACAACCCATAATCTAGTTGTATGGTAGATAGAATGCATAGGGAACTCAAAGCTGATTTAGTATACTCGTCCATTAATGGAAATTGGGTTTATGCATTGCAATGCGTCTCGTTTAAGAAACTCTATTTGCCTGGCTTGCGTCACTCATCTTAAATTGTATGAAGCTCGATCTGCAGAGTCAGATCCTACGACAACTACTCGAATATATTTTAGTCATATATCAGCCCAGGAGCAAACATGATCTTCGTCTATTCTTTATTCATTCTCAATATCACAGCTGCAGGAAAGTATTTATTCGTAACTATACTGCTGTAAAAAAATTTAAAAAAATAATTTAATGCAGTCATTACTGGATTTTACGAAGTCGACACAAATATTTTGTTATCATAGTACGTGCAGCATCTTCTTGGGTGAGAATAGATAGGATGAAACCTTTCATTGAGCCACCAAAGCCAGAGAATATATAATTCTCTACATGCATTTAAGGCTTCTAATGCCAACAATCTCCACCAAGTCAGTACTTAATTTGCATATCACAAAGAGCCGGGTACAAGTTTGAATCGACTGTATTTCATTGAACCATAGGCGGGATCATCAAAATTATTAATCATCACGAAAATTTATAACGTAGTCGTTAGTAACGGATGCTTCACGCCATACATTATAGGAATATATTTCCTCCGACAAAATTAAAGTGACATTTATTGATAAATTTAAACCACCGAGGCTGATTGAAACGAATATAAATTAACAAGAAATTAGTTTATTTTCAAGTACATTCTTTGTTTAAATACTTGACAGTATATATACTTTTGAATTGTGCGTAAATTTAAGTTTTGGTAATCTATACGTGACTGCCCTAACTTTCCTCAGCAAGCTGCATTTGTTCCTTTTCTCCTAATTTACGTTTATAATTACCCGATTTTCACAATATACACCCGCTATCATTTTTGTTTGTGAATCGTACATACTGGGGACGTTCTGGAACAGGTAATTTAATAATTCTGTTTTTCGAGTCCTATTTCTTTCCAGATTATTTGATCGGGTGTATGGCTAGGTAAGAAGTACACAGTCCGTTGCCTAACACTTTGTTATCAAATTAATATTTAATTTCGACCAGCATGTAATTTAATCTTAAGTTTGAGGAAACAAGCAAATTAGCTCAAGATATAGTAGGCATGAACTTAATAGATGTGAACAAAAATTCTGCCTTATCAGACAAAAATGGGTATAATAAGGCTGAAAACGACTTGGCACCTATGGAGTTCTCATTTACTAATAGGTTTGGATTTTCCACAGTACCACCACAATAAGAAGCAAATAATGATAAAAACAATTCAAGGCGATTAAATGTGTAACGCCTTAAAAAAAATTCGCCGACAAATGAAATTCATATTTAATTTACGCGGCACCAATTAAAACAAGCAAAATTTGCCGTTAAACAATGGCGTGCGAGCTTTCGTTTTCACGCAATATAAGCAATATAAGCGTTTACCATGCTACCCAGTATTCTCGTTTGATTTCTACGGTGCACTACTTGTGCGTCCCATCTCCTGTCATACTGACTTTTCACTTACGCTGACTTCTGGACTTGCTTCACACGTAGAGTCATGTAGTCACGCCAATATTGTCGTTGCACAACTAGTGAGACGGAGCAACATATATTTATTGGATCTTTACGTGTGCCGGTCACCACGGTGTTATCGCAGACCTTCAACGAGACAATACTCAGCATTCACACAGTCTCTTGCCGTTAATGTCAACTCCACAACAGAGGAAACACCAGCCAGTCAACTAGAGACGGACTCAAGTGTCTAGGAGTAGCTCTAGACACTGCTACACTAACTGACTTTCTCGGCATTTGCCGAAAAACACAATTCCAGCCCTAATAAGGGCCACCAACAGTACTAACTCTCAGTTGTCTAAGCACATCAAAATTTTGTAAACGTCGTACGGCATTTACTTGAAGCTAGGGCGTTTTACAAATTGGCGATTGCGCCCGGATTCTGAGAGCAGTACTGTCTGCTAGACTTATTTTTACATCACAAATCTTTTGGCATAAATTCAATCGCCTGTGTTACTTTTTCATCTTTATTATCATGAATGACAGTAAAATGACGTTAGCAAATACGATACTTTTTGTTGAAAAATAAAATCTTTTTTGAGAGACGTTTTTTATATCTCCTACGTGCAAAACTGCGAAACTATAAAACAGTTCACATTAGTGATCTCGTCATTTTTTTGCCAAACTATAATGTGGACGCTAATTTTTTTTTATTTTTTGATAGCACCTTTTTTGACTGTTCGAAACTTGTGAAATGCGACTTGTGATTTCATGGCTACACAATCTTTATCTGTGCGTCGATCCAGATTCCGTCAGTTTCAACTTTAAAAGCAGCTTTTCATTTCGTCAATTTTCTGCATTCCTCAGTGCTCATTCCGTCAATTTCAACTGTGTAAGCAGATTTTGTTTCAAATGTGAAAGCAGATTTTCATTTCGTCAGTTTTCTGCATTCGTCAATGCTTATTCCGTCAGTTTCAACTGTGGAAGCAGATTTTGTGTCAACTGTGAATACAGATTTACATTTCGTCAGTTTTCTGCATTCATCAGTGCTCATCCCGTCAGTTTCAACTGTGGAAGCAGATTTTGGTAAGCGTTTCGTTTCACGTCTTTTTATACATTTTACATTGCTTATAAATTTATGTTTTTAAGATCCTGTAAGTTTGTTAAAATGTCATGTTCAATTTTAGGTATTGATAATCTTGTTCGTGATGGAGATAGCGAGCTATTCTTTATGCGCGTAGATTCCGCTTTCTCCCCGTTTACAGATTATTACAGTCATTAAAAAATATCAAAGGGTTTCGCTAAACTACCTTCAAAATTGCAGCGACGGATTTATTCGAAGCTTGAGGCCATTAGGAAACTACCCAATTCAATTTTTGGCCTCCAAATAAAGTAAAATCCTTGCTGGGTTCCACTGAATCCAAGCATATAGAATAGAATAGAATAGAATATCTTTATTTGGATTCAAACCACACATGTTCCATCAAATAATAAAATTAGAAAATGTACAATAAAAAAAGATATCACATCACATATATATGTGCAATTAGTTGTACTGTACAATTTATCAGCATCAGAAAGTTCAGCTTTAAACAGTGATAGATTCTTCATCAAAATTAGGAAAATTTAAGTCATAATTCGAGTATAACATTTGTAAGAAAAAAGAGAACCATGACTTATAATTGATTGTGTGCATTGTTGATTAACAAGCTGATATAATGCATAACATTTCAGTTTTAACAATACAAAATTTGAAGATAGAATCTCGAGAAATTGTGTTGCTGAAACACAATTAATCCTGTCTTTTATTTAACCATGAGAAAGTATTATCATAATCAAAATTAAAAATATCAGCAGGATTGAACACTTTTTCTAGTTCGGTAGATAAAAATTTAAAAGACATTTTAGTTGGAGGCGTTTCTCTAAGCCCCTTTGGCAATTGATTGTAAATTTTGAAAATTTTTGAAAAAGAGAATAGCTTGCTCGCAACATTCCCCACCAATGGTGGAGATATTGCAAAATGACCAGATCTAGTTCCAATTTCATAACTCTTTCTTATGGGATTCATATAGGCACCAGACCACTGGTTCGAATGCAAAGCTTTTATGCAATAGCACATTCTCCGAAACCATAAAGGATGCAGTGATACAATCTGTAATCTAGTGGCGTATATAGTGCAGGAGATAGGACTAATTTGTTTCACAACTTTTCTTTGTACAGCTTCTATCTTATTAGACAAACCCTTTATTAAGGGATTCCAAGTAGCGGAAGCATATTCTAGTATCGGTCTAATCCATAATATAAACATTTTAAATTTTATTTCATGCGATATAATATTTCTATTTATTAATGCACATCTGTTCTTGGCACTGCCTACTATCCTTTCAATATGTCTCTCAGCAGAAGCCGTACAATGAATAGTTATGCCTAAATCCTTAATTTATTGCATAAGTTTAATCTCAAAAACATCATTAATCTCAGCATCATGAAAATAAACATAATTAAATTCTGTTCTGTTACCTATTTTTAAAGCTCTCGTCTTTTTACTGTTTATTCTCAGCCCTAGTGTTAACAAGTATCTACTTAAATCATACAAATCTAGTGTCACATTATTTTTGGAGAATTCGACATTATTTGGATCAATTGGAAAGATTATTTTCAAATCATCAGCGAATTTGCAAACTGGACCATTAGGGATCTTAGTTTCCAAATGTGAAAATACAATTTTAAATAAAATTGGCCCCAAACTTGATCCCTCTGGAACTCCACTTGTTACCCTTTTCGATTTAGATATCAAATCGTTTACTTGAATACTCATTCTTCGATTATATAAATAGTATCTAAGTAATCTAAAAATATTCGGATCAATATTCAATAAATTAATCGCATTCAAAATAGCATCAAAAGATATAGAGTCAAAAGCTTTTGAGATATCTATGAATACAATTAATGCATCTAACTTTTTCTCATCTAATGTAATTACATATTTCCACATAAATAAATATTTAAAGTTGTACATGCAAAACCTTGGCTCCATTGAGATTTTAATGAAATTTCGGAAACCTTGGTATAAAACTTATATTTCTAATCAAGAGGCTAAGGTTGTTTTTATTATCAATCTTAGCTAGTCATTAAAATTGTTCGCCAGAAAACTCCCCAACTCTCTCTCAATAGATGACTTATCAGAGAGATTCGAGTTATAATTTATGGTTTTGGAACCTAAGTTAAATTCGTCATCCCTTTGTCCTACTCCACAGGATGATAGAATCACCTCTTTAGACAAGACAATAGCAAACACGGCTCAAATTCTAGAAGAATGAGCCATAGGGAAATCCGAACTAAATCAGGTGCACGCATGACCCATTTTTCTAACAAAAACACAAAATAAAATAGGCGGCGATCTAGATTTTTGCAATCGTTTAATAGATATGCCCCGTAGAATTGATGCTATAATCACCAGAAGTTTTTTATTCATGTCAAGTCTGTTTCTGCCGCTTGGAAGAATTTCCAAATGAATGCCAATTTCCACAGCTGACGAGAAAGGCCACAGAAAAGAGGCGTAGTGGAGCACCTGGTTCGGGAAACTTACGGCACATAAAGTAGAAGACCGTACTTTCTGCGAATCAACGGCATCAACAGCGCCACTTGGAAGCAATCACTTAAAATCTGACATTCATTTTGACTATTTTTATCCACGCTAAATATGCCACATAGACAACCAAACTGACAATGACAGTCGCAATCACCATCCTACTTGTTTGCGTGACCCGGCCAAACGGCTCGATGAACTTCTAAATATTCTTCATTTCAGAACTGGCGAAAAATTCATCGTAGACACAGGAGCAGCAGTCTCAGTTCTCAAGTGTGATTCAATGGTCGAAATTTCGCTTGGCGTTTAACTTGCAACAGCCACATAGGAGCCCATACCTACTTATGGCATCCGGTATCGCACACTCCACATAGGTTTACGGCATGAATTAACTCACAACTTCATCGTCGCCAAGGTCTCACACAACATTAAAGTCCTTGATTTCAATTTTAAATTTCTTCTAATTGTTGATCTTGCCAATAAAAAGATCATCGACCCCTCGACCAGACTTGAGCAAAGTTTTGGACACTTGCCTCCGAGCGTTTGGAGTTACAGCTCATTCAGCAAACCCCAGTGCATCATTCAGCAGAGATATCAGCGGCGCTTTGAAAATACAAGTCGCTTTTCAATCTTAACAAATCAGAGCTACGTGTCTCCAACACGATGCACCATATCGTCACAGAAGGACAACCTATTGCACCCAAGAAGCGACCACTGACCCCTGCTAAACTGATAGCTGCCGAAGAGGAATGTTCAAGGCTTTTGGAAGAGGGAATCATCAGACCATCGAAACGTTCATGTGCGTCACCACTGCACTTTGACTCCAAGTCAAACGGATTGTACACAGCCTGCGGAGATTACCGTAAGCTAAATTCAGTGACAAAATCTGATACATATCCTATTCAAAATATTAACACCTTACTTGAAAAACTCAACGGCAGCAATTTCTTCTCAGTAATTGACCTCAGACAAGCCTATCATCACATCTCCGTAGCACCAGAAGATATTGAAAGACTGCAGTCATCACTCCATTTGGCCTTTTCGAATATCTTTACATGCCTTTTGGACTTAAGTGTGCTACACAGATTTTTCAAAGAGTCTGGGACAACATACTTCGCGACGACGCCGCTTACTATATGTCATATCTCGATGACATAATGGTATTCAGTTCAGACGTAGAATCTCATGCCAAGCATCTACGAAATGTTCTCTCAAGCTCACCCAACCACGGACTCAAGATAAACTGTGAAAAGACACAGATTGCAACTACATACGTGGACTTCCTGGGACCTCGTATCATGCCACAAGGAATCCAACCTTTGCCGTCGACGGCGAATTCAATCAAAAAAATCAAGTCAACAATGATTTGAAGTGAGCTGCAGAATATTTTGGGAGTCCTAAACTAATTTCACAAGTTATTTCCCGGCCTATTGAGACAAATTTATCCGTTGTGTAGGCACATGAGGAATCAAACTGTACTCAGCAAGAACTCAAACAAATCTTGGTTACCCGGAGACGAGGAATTACTCCGTCCGGTTATCAAATCGCTAAGAAATGCTACAATGCTAGCGCATCCAGATTTCCAACGACCATTTCTACTCACAACAGGTACTTCTGAATTTGCTATTGGAGCCACGTTGGAACAAGAGATCGACGGATTTCGGAAGCCTACCAGTTTGTTCTTATTTACTCTCCAACAAGTAGAAACGCGATACGACACTTTCGGTCGAGAACTCCTCACCATCCACGACGCCATTTTATCAGCATCATTGGCATCAGCAGTTTTGTTGTTTACACAGATCATGCACCATTAGTTAGCGCACTTCAAAACGCGACTTCAACTATCGCCAAATACTCTTCAAGAATGGAAAGACAGCTTCCACGTCTAAGCAAATGGCAATTCGACATCTTTCATGTCAAGGGAGAACAAAACTTAATTGCAAACGCCTTTTCCAGGCCAGACGTCTCGTTACAACCACCGTCGCCGCCACAATTCACTGTTAATTTCGTGAAACTCAGTAAACCTGCACTAACGCCATCCCTCCTGCCAACAGAACAGCGCGGTGACACTCACATTCAAAGATCAGTAGCCCGTCACCTCATCAAGTCCATATACAGTCTCTGGGTAGGCTTACCTATTGTTTACTTCACGGGTATGCAGCCCAACAAGTCAGTCCTGACGACCAACCTTCAGAGAACAGTTTTCGAATAAATTCACTCAATTTTTCACCATGGAAGCCAGGCGACTGTCCGAATACATACAGGTTGTTTGTGGGACCATAGACTCAGACAGAACGCTAAACGGTGGTCTCCGAGTGTGTCCTTTGCCAGAAAAACAAGATAAATGGCACACTCACTCTAAGTTGCAAAATTTCCTAACTACTTCTCGCCTAGTCATCGTCCAAGTCGACATAGTTCATCTGACAAATGTTGAAGGTTTCAGCTACCTTCCAACTATGATTGATAAATTTACACGATGGCCTTCGGCATTACCTCTTGGCACCATTTCTGCAGACGAAGTAACTAACAGTCTTACATTTGCATGCATATTCCATTATGGTGTTCCAAACGAGGTCATCACTGACAGAGGCAATTCCTTTTCATCGCATCGTTTCAAAACCACCTTGCGGTTCATGGGATGCACCTTACGCCAAACGACTTTCTACCATCCCCAATCTAACGGTATGGCAGTGAGATTGCATAAGCAACTCAAAGCTGCTTTAGCATCCTCATCCATTAATGCCCACTGGGTCGATGCACTACTTTCAGTTCTACTTCCCATGCTTTCCCGTACTCGTGAATATATTCAAACGCCTGGGTAACAACTTTTGTATGACATGGATCTACGCCTGTCTAGTCAGCTTCCACGTCTACTACCCGCAAAGGATGACGCACAAGACGAAGCTACCCGCCTCCGACTTCACTTCGGTAACTTGTCTGAACTACAGCCCAGCCATACGCCTCGTCCAGTCTTTGTTCATCCGCAGTTCCACAGCTGCAAGAGTGTACTCGTTTGCAACGACACTGCCGTTGAACCACTATGACAAAAGTATTTCGGTCCTTAACCGATTTTGCTCAGATAGCCAAAATACTTCATTATCATGCAAGATGCGACACCTACGTCAGTAAGCATAGACAGATTGAAACAGTTTACCGAACCGCCTGATCCAAGGAGCATACAACCTTCTACACACGTCTCAGACTCTATCTGTCTACAATCTCAACCTTGCAATAGAATGCTTTGCATAGCGCATAACTGATATTTTTTAACATTAATTTTTCGTTATTCTACGTATCAAATTTTTAAGTGTATGCGCACCACTTGTGCCCTATGTCATGCAACGTGACCTCTATGAATCCACATGATTCATTTTTCTTCTCGCACTCACTTGTCTCACGTGATATAACCAGCTGTTCTTAGATATTAGTTATGTAGCATTTTTGAACAGTTCCTTGGTAATATACCATCGCTGCGGCAATGTTTGTGTACACTTATGTTGTTACGCTTTGATTCTCATATATATATTTTTACATTGTAACGTATGGCTCACATCTCAGCTCACACTGCCTATTTTGGTATGGCCAGTTACTTAGAGCTAACGCCTTGTGTAGCAACTCTAATTAGTTTTCAGCTTTGTATCATGGTATAGGCCTCTTTCAATGCTTATCTCAACTTCATCAGTTGTACAGTGACCACTCTACGAATATCATGACCAAAACGTCGAGTACACACAAACTCTTTTGGTTGTATTGAAACACATTGACGGCGATCCAGCCTGCTCCGGGTTTCAAATTAAACCTGGCAACTTTAGTGGCAGTCTATCTTGAAATCCTTACACTGCATCTCTCCAAACCTCACACTGCACTATTTTGCCTCTCACTGTATGAACGGCCACTACAGCTAACAATTTGTGTAGCAATTCCCAGTGGTTATTTGGCAGCATATCATTGTTGAAGCAACCAACAAGCATATATCGGCCCAGAATTTACGGTATATTTTTATATAGCTATGAGCAGAATAATAACCAGCTGCTTAACTTGGTTCGAACTCTGCCCTACATTTATTATCAAGCATCGTCGAGAGGAATGTTGTTCTTTTCCTCAGAGAGGAAATTGATGTAACGTAACAAGATCAATTCGCCGACATTTCGCGTAAATGAAATTCATATTTATTTTACGCGGCACCAATTAAAACAAGCAAAATTTGCCGTTAACCAATGGCGTGCGAGCTTTCGTTTTCACGCAATATAATCACCGTGAATTTACCATGCTACCCAGTATTCTCGTTTGATTTCTACTGTGCTCTACGTGTGCGTGCCGTCTCCTGTCGTACTGACTTTTCACTTACGCTGACTTCTGGACTTGCTTCACTCGCAGAGTCATGTAGTCACGCCAATATTGTCGCTGCACGACTAGTGATACGGAGTAACATCTTTTTATTGGACCTTTACGATTCCAGTCACCACGGTGTTGTCGCAGACCTTCGACGAGACAATACTCAGCTTTCACACAGTCTCTTTCCGTTGTTGTCAACGCCAGAACAGAGGGAACACCAATCAGTCCACCAGAACCTGTCTCAATTGTCTAGGAGTAGTTCTAGACACTGCTACACTAACTGGCTTTCTCGGCAATTACTTGAAGCTTAGGGAGTTTTACAAAAGTAAAATCAATCATAGCAAAAATTATAATAACAAGTTATTTTAAATGAGTGATTTCTACCGTAGAGGATCTCGTATTATGATTAAATTTACCTAGATGAAACAAATGACGTACTCTATATCCCTGTAAAAAATCATTAGTTACGTCAGCTATTGCTGCTGAGTCTCCAATAAATCGTGACCGCCTTATTTGTTACTCGGATACCTCGGATTTTCAACCGCGTTCGATTGTAATACATCTTCAGCAAGTCCCACCAATGCCACAAATTTGCAATCGCCTCATCCTACCTCAACTAATATTATGTTAAACGTGTATCTGCATATTTAATCACAAACTAAGATATAATAAAAACACATCAGGGCTTAAGAAAGAATTCTGAACATCCGTCTTTCTTCTGGTAGTGCCTTTATTTATTCCAGTAAATATTTTTACGGTTTTCTCCAGTACCACTAATTGTATAATGCTTCAATTGGCACTATTTAAAGTTAAATAGCGATTTGCCCGGCGTCTTACAGAAAACTAAACGTAAAAACGTATGGCGATAAATTTCGTGTAACCAGAATTTTGTTTGTTTGTCTGTGTTGGTTATTTATTTTGTGTGTTTCGCGGGTAATTTGTCTATTAGTTTGTGCAAAAGTAACTTTTCATATAAGTAATATTAATAATAACTTTTTATTTGGCTAGCAGGGCCATCTGAATTTACATTTGAAAAGATCATTACATGGTTAAAATGTCAGATTATGTATGAATTGTGAACGAGATACCTCTCTGGCAGTGAAAAATTCTTAGTTACAATCGATTAGAATAGAAGCTTGAGAAGAAACTAGACACCAGGTCCAATTCAGGATTTAAACACCAGATAGGATTATCTAGCCGTCCTTATTTCTGCAACGTTTCTAGATAAGGAATACACCAGTATCTTGTAAAATATTCAAGACGACGAACAGAAAAGCTCGTGCTCGTAATCTTTCGAGTCTCCGTTAGTGTAGCTAAAACAAAATTCTTTAATAATATTATTAGAGCGTACCAATAGACAATTGTTAGCTGTATTATTCGGTGTCACTGGCCTAGCAGAAAATAACTTCCCGAAAAACCCGTGAAGGAACTAGAGTTATTCATACCGGCAGCCTGGTATATTACAAGTTGCGCTTTTAATTAGTGTCGCTTACGAATTTATTAATGTTCATTTTAACCACCTTAATCTTCTTATGAGGTAGTAGCTTTCTCCGCGAGTAATACTTTGAAAAAATTGTCACATTGGAGAAAATATATATATTGTAAGGTTGCTGGGCGTATGATTGGATTGGATTTTTAAAGATCAGTATAGAAATCTAAAAGGAGTGTGTTTTGTTGTGTGAAACAGTGACTAGCTGTTGATTATGGATACTTGTAACTATGCCACTTGTACAGATTGATAAGAAAAGTATTGTATGCAGATCTATATCAGTGCTTCGTGTAGATAAATAACGTAGTTATGATTTTCATAAAATCGATGATTCGCTCGGTAGGAACTAAGGGCTAAAATTGCGGAAATCAACAGCACCGATCCCAAGGTATAAGAATCCATTCGAGAAGTTGAATTGTAAATCACCGTTAATATGAGAAATGACAAACGGTCCAACTTTTTGTGTAAAAAGAAAGACAAGGGCCCTTGCTGTTCAACAGTAACTAGCGTAGCGCTGAAAATCCTGTGTTGTGGCACGAGCTATCCATATTAACGAAGGAGCGTATTACGAATTCGGAAAGAACACCTTACGCTTCATTTCGGTGTTATCGTTTAGTTATTAGCCATAAAAGCGCTGGCTAGTTACATTCTTAAATTCTTATTTGGATATGAGTTTTATATCCACTGATATTCCGTTGAACAAGATTGACCTATGGAAAAGGTACGCTTTTAAAAATATGGTTATTGTCGCAATGAATTGTCAGCTTACAGTTGCGCGTGACGTAGGAGCAGAGAAATTCGACAACGGAAGCAGGCTGAGACCTTACAAACGAAGAAGTTAACCATTATGTGACGAAACGACCGTAACTTTATGATAATATTTCCATGTTATAACGGTCTTTACAGAAATCAGTTCTGTAACTTGAATCTAATCTATAGTTGGCCCTTTAAATATTCTTATTTTCGAAATTTAAAACAGGTTCGTTATGCGATTAGTACCTCACAGAGTCATAATGTATTACAGTGACATTAAATATTATATATCGAGCACCCAATTGCACGTTTTCCCGGTTCTGTCATTAATTATATAGCGTAATTAATTTAAACAACAGCATTCGCAGACATTTGAATTAAACTTTAGATTTAATTTTGTCAGTGCACGCACAGATTAACACATGATTAATTGTTATTTAGTGACAGTGTAGATGCTGTCACTTCGTTATCCGAAACACTCCCTGATTCCCGTTCCGCACTTATCAGAGTTGTAACATATTAAAGGCATATTATTTGATTGAATCACAGCATCCGTTTCCATATTTGTCAGTATCCCAATCTAGACAGGCCTGTGGGCGTCAGAAACTCTCCAATATAAAAATAAATAAATATTTGGATAATTAAACTGCCGCTTATTGTTTAATTAAATATGCGGCCCTCTTCTAGCGACATTATAATTACATTATTTCTATAAGATTTCCTGATTTGTATTCCGTTTGACCTAGGAATAAAGGTACCTAATATTTTATCGGCTACCATATTAGCTCACATTCCGGGTCGAACGTGGACTAGCATATAAGCTTATGGCATATTACGCCGTATCGCCAAATATTCTGGCATCTTGCAGTCCTTCATTCTATTGATATGGATGCCGGTATCAAATCGGAGGGAATTGATGGTGAGGTCGTTTAACGTAAAGAAGTTATTATAAGGATTTCAGCTGACGAGTCTGATATGTCACCCTCGATCGACCATTCTATGCACACAAGGCCAAGAGAGTATTATCGGACTCGAATGGGTACAGTTCTAAGAGGTTTTCTTTATATTATAGGTCACGCGCCTCTGCGAAGCATTTCCTAGGCTCTCAACGGTTTTACATGCTTCTTCGAACTTGGGAGTAGCAACGGTAGTGAAGAAGTATAAAACCTTATAATAATTTATATGACTGCGAAAAGTGGATGATGCTGACGTGATAGGTTGGCTTTCTGAAATATGCATAGAATGTATTAATCTAATTAATAATATGATATTCCTTATTTCGTTATATAATCCTCTTCTCCAGGAGCAGTTACACAACTTCAATACTGAAATGAATTTGAAAACAAATGTATGCTTTTTGCAAGTATGCATTAGGTGTTGCGAACCTAGTAACAAATTAGTTCAGTTTTGACCAGAAGGATAAACCAAAGGCAGCATGAACGGAAAGTATAATCTCATGCACATTCGTTTCGTGCTAACTGGCGACTCATCAGTAGGAGCCGGTATTACGCCCTTTAACCACTATATATTTTGGTCAAGAATGTGGGATAATAGGACGGTATGTATGCTTTATCTGAACGATATTTGTGGATAATAAGAACGTTTTAAAAAGGATAAATTTTTTAACGGTAGAACAGCAATGTTTAATTATTGGCTAGAAGAATATCGTTTATGCGCTGGACTAGCAGAACTTTTTATGCACGAAAATTTTTGCTTCGGCGTAGAGTAAATTGTCGTGCTTTTGTAATATTGTCGAACTGAATCAATTATGCTTCCATATATGCCAATTTAAGAAGCTTTTTTGGTTCTGGTTGCGTGTTTTGTTTGACAATTAGTTTTTTAATGTGACGCGATTTGCAAATCGAAACATATTTTTAAAGAAGTTGTGAAAATGCTGGAAGTTCTGAATGGCCACATGTATTATTTACTTACGCAATTATGGTAACGAATTTGTTGTTCTTTTAAGCCGTAGCGACTGAAGGTCGACTTGAGTGAAATTTTCTGAGTAGAACAAGTTGTTTAATGTAAGTTTTAGGAAGTAAGCTTTGAGTCCTACCAATTTGGCTTTGACATTATCAAGCGAAATTATGTGTAAAAAATTGTCGTAGCTTAATAAGGCAATATTTATTCACAATGGCTCATTGCCAAATATATGGTTTAATAAAGTAACGGCACACGCCTTGCAAACTCGTACTGCCAAGGTGTTAGATGGCCTTGGTATCAAAATAACAATTTAATATTATTTAGCTCTACAGAAATCCACGAGGAGGTTTTATACGTGTGTGTGCAACGTGACATTGTGACTGATTGTGTAAGTGCTACCGCATGTTAACAAGTACTACGCCTAATTTGTGCCACGTAAAGTTAAAAAATAAATTTTCTCTTAATTAGAGAATTGTCTGTGATCAGTTTAAAATCGACCATGATGTGCTATCGAGTAGCTTATGGCTGTAAATTGACTCAGCAGGAATAAGTAATTTAATTTTTCTATTTTTTTGTGTAAATTCTCCCTCCAGGTCAAACCTTCGATGTGCAGTTTTGCGCAAAATTTGCACAGTCTTTCGCCTATTACTTTATTAAATAAGCATATAAAGTTTTGATTAACATGGAGGCTAATCTAATGTTTCAGGACACTAATAGCATGGTATTGGGAGTTCCAGGTATAAACTTAATAGATATGTAAGGGAAAACTAACCCATCAGACTCCTAGACTCATTAAGTCTGATACAAACTTGGCGAGTTTGGGGCTCTCATTAGTTAATAGGGCCATGGCCTCTACATTGTTGTGTGTAGACATTTCGATTGCCTTATTTCCATGTGTTATGTATCGCCATTTAAACGGGATCATTCTCTTTCATAGATCACTAATTTAACAGATTTTGTCTTTTGTATGTAAAAATATTTATTTGCCTCCATTTCCTATTTACTCATGATTTTGTAGCGATGGAACATCAGTTGTTAAAGACTGTTTTACAGCTTTCTGTGATGAGGACGATGCACCAGTTATGAATCGCTCTTCCCTTTAACTATTTACGATTACGCTTATCTATGGCGCTCGTGTGTGTTCGTCTTATTAGTATTGCACTTAAGCATCGAGCTGTATGTATGATTTTCTTTTAACTTTTCGTTACGCTAATCAATCCTCTTTTTCTTATAACATTGTAACTGGAGTATCTGTCTAGATTTCTTAAACGAGTCTAGCCGTGATGCCTTAATTATCGTAGGCGGTTTGCTGCAGTCAGGTTGTTTCTGGTGTAGTTAAATATACAAATGCTATGGTTTTACAATTCATCACCCTTCCTACCTTTATGCTATTAGAAGTAGCCCAATTTCGATTTGGCTCTTACCATACTCCTGGTTGTCTAACAAAAAGACCTCTATCCGTCCGCACTGCGAGTGGGTTAATAGGTTATTTACTGTCGTTTCTTTAAAATGAGTATTTTTCAGTTATGAAATAAGGCTTTAGTTTGTAAATGCTGATAGCAGCATTCCATGATGATAATAATTATTATTCGATGATGTATCGATAGTGTCTGTTCTATGATAACAGATTGTGGATGCCATATGAGCTCCACCTAAAAAAATCTAACCGAGCTACATTAGTTTTTATGTGACAGAAAACTGTACGTAGTGTGCGGTAGAGTATCCCCGTGGTTAGAGCACCAGATTCCGAAGCAGATGTGCTCAGGTTCGAGCCCTGTCCGCACTAAAATCTGGCCAGTACGTGATGAGTTCCCAATAAGGACGAAACCGGTCTACTGGATGAATTGCCTTTTCCACACTATACAATACTTAGTTTAACCTGACAAATGTATTTACTTAATAGGACAGGTGTTAACAATTTCGCATCCTTGATTATAGTCCTTTTTATCACCGCACACGCAACCAATGTTTGTTTAACGTTAGATCTTCACGGTTTCCCTGATAATGATTGTCTCGGGAACATCGGTAAATACATCACGGTGTTTGAATAGCTTTTATCTGTCAAATGGGTTTGAATTCACGTCTCACATGGTATTAATTTGCATAGGGAATGTGGCCAATGAAACTACAGATCTTGAAGTTAATCTGTTTCCTTTACTACAAGTGGTAAGTCTGGAACCTTAACTTTGTTTTAGGGATCATCATCTATTGAATTTGATTACCTGCAAAGATTCTGATTAGCTGCCGAATCAGAAATTTCGTAATAATGTGCTACATGATACTAAAAATATACCAATTTGGATATTTATAAGGCATATTGATGAAAAATAAATGAAGAATTATCATCATGCAAAGCAATACAAGTGATTAGTGTTTCACTGCCACATACAAATAGGAAGTATACCAAAAAATACAAGGAACTTCTTATAAATAACGACAAGAATAATAATTGGGGCACAGATTATTAGTGAGATATCCATCAAAATTATAATATTCTCGAATGGTCACAAAGCATCATCATCATGCACAGCATTACAAAAGCCAAAAGTATCTAATGTTTCACTGCCATCTAACCATATCACGTCCTAAGCGCGACCAAACATCGCAACTAACTCTGCCCAAATAAGAAAAGATAGTTATGAAGATGATACGACTAGAACTCTGCAGCAAAATCGCCAATCAGCTCGACCCGATGCCATATCGCGCAGAGTCTCTAACCAAGAACTTTGATGCGCACGTGGACCCTATCCTTGCAGAGAAGTGGGTCCTATATTACCTAATTTGAATGTAGCTGACTTCAGCTGTCTTTAGGTAACAAACAGGAGTGACATAAATTAATGATTAACCATACAAATGATTAAAAGTCAGTGAGTTGTGAGGGGGAGGATCCTGTTAATATGAGTATATTTCCCTTGATAGGACAGAAGTAAGGCAAACTAAACTTCTACACAACAAAAAATTATGGCTAAGTCAGCATTAAAGCAAGGAGACATCAGCAACACTGTTTCCTTGCGGTTTTCGCTGTAGCAGGTCATAACCATGAACGATATGAATTATAATTTTTACAAAAAGAGTATTCACATATGTGGATCAGGTGGATTACACGAACGCAGTTTTGATTTAAAAATGCCACAATTTGACAGGAAGTTGTAGATCCTATCTCAATTAAGAGGGTTCACGTCAATGCTACTACCGTCTTTATCATGTCTCGGAAGGAGAATACGGAGTAATTCGGTCAAATCTTGAAAAGTCGCCAATCTGTTCATCTTTTATAGCCAGTGCGTATCTTAAAAGTTGTTGTTATGCGTTGCGCAGTACGATTATCATATTTAATGTTTTACGATTTCTATTTGCGTGGTTTATTGATTTGCACTCTCTAGTTCCGAAATGACCCGATTGATCCTCCTTTCAAAAGTACGCGCCGTTTTCGGCTTTGTGATGGCTTGGTTCTGCTTCGTTCCGTAACTCCGAAGGCCTCCCCCACCATTCGTACTAACCGCTGGAAATGAAGGTTTATATAGTCTTGGCTGTTTTAAGTTTCGTTATTTCATTTCCAGCACCTTCATCAAATCTGGTCTTGTGAGTAGTGTGCTGGGTTTTATTAGATTTCCGAAGGTGGTACTGGAAATACACTACCCAAACCAAGTTTAGTTCGAGCTTCATTTCCAGTGGTTAGCAGGAATGGTGTGGAAGCCTTCGGAGTGATGACACCACAAAGCCGAATTCGGCGCGTACGTGGAAATGATGATCAATCCGGCCATTGGGGAAATGAAAGTGTTATTCTACCACCCACGAATGAAAATCGCGGATACGTCAATTGCCCAAATTACAGTTGTTGCAATGAAGCACCGGTTCTTAAATACTGACGTGTTGCTGGTTTTTTTAAATAACATGTAGTGAATTTACCAAACCTGTTGAGTTGAAATTTGTGTTTAACATTTTATTTGAATTAATTTACTCTAGAGCCTTGTTTGCTCGAGATTGATGAAACAGCCTCTGCGTGCTCTTGCCAATGCTGCAGTCCACGCCACCTTATCCACGAACTTTTCGTGCTATTGAAAAACTGTTAGACCTGCTTTGTTGTGAAAATTGCTCCAAGGCGTTGCACGAAACGTACACAACCGGAGTTTGCGAGCACGTGCTATGCAAGAACTGTTGCCCTTCGAGAGGTGGTGTGCAAGGCAAACACGCTGCTCGCGGCTCCTGCATATGTCCCGTGTGCAAAATCAGCGTCAGACCGTGTGAGGTCTTGCTGCACCCGCAATTGTCTTCGCTTGTTTTGGTCGCCCGACGTTTGGCTAGGCTGACGTCAGGTAATGCTTTTTCTTCGTCAAATTCTTCCCAACGCAGTATCACATCGAATGAAGCAGGTGGGCACCATTCTTCGTATTCTAGTTATTATTATTATTAATATCAATATTATTATTTTTATTTATATTATTATTATTGTTATTAATACTATTATTATTATACTATTATTTTTTAATTTATATTATTATTATTATTTCTGTTATTATTATTAATAATTCCTATCATTAATTTTTCATAAATACTATTATTACTGTTATTATTTTCATCATTATTATTATTGTTATTTTTATTATCATTATCATAACTGTTGTTATTATTAACATTATTATTATTATCATTATTACTAGTATTCTTACTATTATTATTATTACTCCTATCGTATGTATGTATTATTATTATTAATATTATTGTTATTATTAATATTATTAATATTATTATTTTTATTTATATTGTTATTATTAATACTATTATTACTATTATTAATATTATTATTTTTTTAAATTATTATTATTAATATTAATATTATTATTATTTTTATTTTTATTTATATATATATTTGTTGTTATTATTGTTATTATTATTATTATTTCTGTTATTATTATTATTATCACTCCTATCATTATTTTTTCATAAATACTATTATTACTGCTATTATTTTCATCATTATTATTACTGTTATTTTTATTATCATTATCATAACTTTTGTTATTATTAACATTATTATTATTATCATTATTACTAGTATTCTTACTATTATTATTTTTATTACTCCTACCGTATGTATTTTTATTATTATTACTGTTGTTTTTATTATTAGCATTATTATTATAACTTAATTTTATTATCATTATTATTACTGTTGTTATTATTATTACTCGTTTTATTATCATTATTGTTACTATTGTTATTATTTGCATTATTATTATTATTGTTATTAAGTTCGAGATTTTTAAATTAAACGCGTTATTCCATCAAGAATAAGAAAATATGGTGCGATGCAGTGAAAACTGCAAAGTAGCAGTATTGCCGATGTTGCCTGGCCAAAGTGCTGACTCGGTCATGATGGTGTTTTGTAGGGAATTAGTTTACCGCAGTGTTATCTAGGTAAATATACTCATTTTAATATTTTTTGTTATTAATCTTATTTATATTCTTTAGAATTATTCTTACTAGTTTAAAAAAATTTCTTCTTTATGGTTATATGCTATCAGTTACTATCTACTTTTGTTTTGCTGTCCGTGATGATGCTTATTACGATAATGATGATAATACTAACGTTGATAATGAAGGTGATGGTGATTTATGCAAACAAGTTTGTAAAATGATGCATTTTTGCGTTTTGGTTTAGATTACTGTCAGCTGTGTGTAATTATGCATTATAACTGAGTAACAAATGTCGCGTCGCTCGGCTTTTTTCGACGTTTTTTTGGCGTGCCTAGTCATCATGTCTAGTTAAGACACCACAGTTGAGCTTGCTGCAGTATTGTCTTGAAAGGTGGTCAAAACACACTGCTCTCTATGTGCTCGAGTAAATTACAGATCTAGACTGGCACTTCATTGGCAGGATACAGTTATCCGCTAAATCTGTCATTGGATCAAGCCATAATGTATCGTCACTATCCTTGAACCGCTGAGATGATCGGGAATTGCGTAAATATGTTTGCGTACTGAATGCAGTGAAGAGACCGAGTAAATACTGCCTTATTTGCATGGGCTTTTCTCGAATACGATTTGTGGGAGTTCTACATTATCTATACTAGACGATTACAGGCATTCGACCACCGTTGGTTGGAAAGCATAACCAGTGTAGGTGACGAACAACTAATAAGCAACATTGATATACGTAGGCGTATTTTTGAAGCGGTCAGCAGATACTCTTCGTTAGGCAAACGAAAACTGCCTCATCAACTGCGTTGGCTCGGTCACGTTTTGCATAGGCCTTCAGTTCGATTGCCCAGTAGTGCACCATTCTCTCATCGACCGACAGATTTTGACTTGGCCCAAACAGCTAAAGTCGACTTCAATCAAATTGGATAGTATAGGATCCGCTTGTCTGCCTGGATGTGGTCAACGTGTGTTTTATAGTTCTAGGCTGGAAACCCTGTACGATACGGCATCGAGTCGAGCTCCTTGATTACCCTGTTGGAGATTTCTAATATGATATTAACTTTCTATTCTTAATCGAGCAGAGGTAACTGCGAGGTTCGGTCGTCCCCTAGTCTAGCTTTAACGACTGCCACAGTCCAATTGAAAATGAGAAGACTGTCAACCAGCAAAAAGTTGCTGGCTTGTGTAGCTTCACCGTACACCTCTAAGAAAATAATTCAACAAACGGTGTCATAAAAACGAAAAAAGTTCACAAAAGAAAATAACTTATAGTTTCTACGCCATTCTCTCTTTCACTCTTCGCCATTTTGTACTTGAAGAGTTCCCATTAGGAATGAAATCGGTCTACTGGATGAATTTCCGTTGCTACCTTATACTGACAAATTTTTATATAATGCGATAGGTGTTTATACCAAGCTCGCAATCTTGATTTAAATATTTTTTGTCACAACCCGCGCAATCAATGTTTGTTTAATTGTGTCAACCTTCAATTTAAAAACATTTCGCCAGGCAGTGTGGTTTCCGTTCTGTAATGACAGTGTTAGTGGCAATTTGGAGCTTTAGGTCTAAAGAGATGCCACATACGCTAAACCTGCTAGAGAGGATAAGAAAATACCGTGTGTAATGTACGGCACGGTAAAGTAGTGGATAGCATCACCGCGTCCGCAGTAATATTCTATGCAATATATAATTTATACTGAAAGAATATGTATAAGGGGATTGGTGCTTTTATCTAGCTCGCAACCTTGATTTAAATGCGTGTAATCACCACCCTCGCCATCAATACTTGTTTAAGTTCAAATACAGACATATCGCACCTCGGAACACCAACATTAAATAATCGATGCTTCAGCAACAGAATTTTTTAAGAATCTTCTTTCAACAGCATTTTCAGACAAGCAGCTTGTGGACGGCTTCAGAGTGACGGCACCAGGGAGAACCAATCAATAAATGAAAAGAAACAACCTGTGCTCCTGGCAATGTAAAGGAACCAAGATTCTACTGACCTACGAGTGCTTTCGTTTGTCCCGCAAACGTCAATATCGTTTACATTGGTAGCTCGAAATACGAGCAGCCTAACATACGATTTTTTTGAAGTACGAGCCGGAGTTCGGGCCATATTTTCCTTCAAGATACGAGCCGTGTTTCCGGAGGTAAATGAGGGTGACGTCAGCAAACTCGTCGAAGAACATGAGGAGGAACTCTCAACTGAGGAGTTGAGGGAGCTGCAGATGATGCAAAACACGAAGGATTTTGACGAGATTAGCAGGCGTGAGGTGGAGGAAGCGCCGGCGGAAGTGATTTCTACAGGTGAAATTAAAGACATTCTGGCAATGTGGGAAAAGCTGTCAAATTTCATTGAAAAGAAACACACTCAGAAAAAGTGGCAACTGGTCGTGCTTCAGCTCTTTTTAATGTTCTGCCAGTAGCTTTCGTTTTTGTCCCGATGCCAAGCATAACTTGCAAGGAATGCCGCTCCCTCCTTGTATTGGATCTCAGCTTTCATCATATGGAGGATTTTTTGTTTTTACATGATTTACCAGAATCTGTTGGATTTCTCTGTTATTTGTACGTGCTTGGTGGTATGCTTGAAATTCTTGCAATCAAAAATTCAGAGACGACTATCATGGTCTTGAGCATTCGGTTTAAATAGAGCTTAGGATCACATGACCCATGAAGTAGGACCTCTCTTTTTGGCCAATTGAAGAACTAAAATACGGCAGCAGGGAATCCGTTACTCGTTTGATTGCAAGGTTCAGGCTTCGGCACTCGCGTGTCGCCAGGCCTATGTCGCTCTTCTCTTCTAGTCGAGCCATCGGCCGAATTGACAAGAGCATCATTGTTTCTATCAAATTCAAGTTTCCGAGCTCGAATTCAACACCAATCCCATTGTATTTGACCAGTCATCGAACAACATAACAGAACTACGCATTCCGCAATCACTCGGGCTATTTAATAAGTCAAGAAAATTTTTGCAGCCGAAATTTCCTGTCCAACAGGACTACTAGAGGTCATGGCCGCATATATCTAATTTTGCTTGCCATGAATATATGCATTGCGGTTTGATTCCTGCTAGTCAGTTTTCCGAAACGTCGAAACGCGTCAGTACACGTGACTGATGGTAGTTTTGCTATTTTGTTCGATGTCTGGTCAAAGACAATGGGATTTTTGTTTCTTTCAAGCTCGCAACCTTGATTAAAGAATTGTTATCACCACCCGCGTAATCAGTAACTGTTTAGAAGCATCATTAGTTTGCTTGTATACAAGCCAGAAAAAATGCAACGATTTCGATAAAAAATGGTTTTGGACGGCTGATATTGAGGGAATTATGCCTACGGCTACGAGCCTGCGCGTTGAAGAAATGCTGCTACCAATAGCTCTAGACTCACGGTGTTCCAATATATTCATCATAATTTGTTTTATCTTATTTTCAGGAGACGTCAGTTTGGCCAATTCGCACGAAGTTAATGACAGGTAAGTACAAATTAACGGTCGCTACCAAGGTTTTGTTCTAACCTAGACTTTTTCATTCGACATTGTTGGGCACAAAACAACGCGCTCTTTGCTGTCATAAAGAAAAGTGTAATTCTTTTGGCTAAACCGTTAGGTTTTCATTCCGCTCATTATTTTTTGTAGGCCATCTGAGTGTTCAGTCGGTGACGACACCCCGGAGGAGAACGTGTCAGCAAAAGTTAAGCTTCCTAACTTATCTATTCATTTGGAGTCAATTGATCATTTAGTTTCTGCTTCTTCTGTACCGTATAAAAAGGATGAATCACCGGAACTACCAAAGGAATCACCTGTGGACAAAACTGTAAGTTGATGTGTCTATAGTTTCCCTACTGCTAAATCGAGCACATACGTTTAACCCCTATGCTAGTGACTGCCTTCGTGTAACCATTTACGCATATATATTTTTTTCTGCGGTAAATGTTGCCGGAATCTGTTGATCAATTGCTTCTTCGTACGTCCAATATATGTGCTACCGCACATACATGAGAATTTGTAGACTATGAATGATTTTGTGGAGAATTGGCAATTGATCTTTGTCATCCAACCTCATGATTCTCTGTGTGCTTAATGTGATGTTCATTTTTGCACTGGGAGAATTCTCCTTAATGATACAACTTTATCACCAGGCAATTATTGAGGCCAGTAGGTCGCCTCTAAATTGTAAGTTCAAGAAAATTTACTTGGCGGTATCATCTCTATTACGATTCTGACATGGTGTGATGTGGCGAGCATTTTAATAAGTTAAGATGTTCATTTAAATGTTCATTTCGGTTAATTAGTTTAAGTATCTCTGTTTCCCACAATTTTCCGTCTCATATAACGCATGCGCATTTTATGTGTCATAATCACTTGAAGTCGGTTTGTTCATCAGTTTTCACTTAGTCATGTCTCTAATAAGCACGTGTAATTTTTAATATCAAAATTATATGCTGTCAGTCTTATAGCATAAACGTTTTCTTGGATACAATATCTAGTCATATTCTGGAATTTCTGTGATAACCTATATCCTTTACTGAGAATAGAGAAGGTAAAAACTGAGATTAAAATTGCAATTACAATGAAACGAAAACAACACTTCGTAAAATCAGACACCATCTATTTGAATAGCACAAGCATTAGAGAAGAGTTCTAATTTAGAGGAAGAAGTAAACAAATAAGCATTATTCTGGCGTAACACTGCATTAATGAAACTACCTATTATGTGATAATAGCTAACAAAGCGTAATTGAATGCAACGACAAATGGGCCGAAATTAAATACCAGCCACAGTTCCGCCTCCAGCCAAACCTAGAGGAGCAGCCACAACAGTTCCAGGAGCACCGGCAGCCAAAGCTTGCTGAAAAAAACTGCCTTCTCCACACTATACACTTCTTAGTTTACATTAACGAATGCATGTACATAATGGGTCAGGTGTTTATATCCTTATCGCAACCTTGATTACGGTCATTTTTGTCACCGCCCGCACCACCATGTAACTTGTTCAATCAATGCCAAACATAAACGATCTACGAGTGCCATCAATTGTCCCGCACAAGCAAAATGCGGTAAAAAGCAATTATTAAACTTTCTCCTATGCAGAGATCCTCGTCAAGGGTAATCTTTTTGAACATTTGTTGACCGAAAACTACTGGTGGTCTAGTCGTGGGCGTATGATGCTCCTACGTTGAGAATGTCGCGCTGTTAATCTACTCTTGCATTAATTCCCTAGAATTAGTTTATGCTTTCCTGATACACTAGGGCAGAAATCTGGATCATCATTTATTTTCGAAACGTGTGTAAGTTGTGCATCCGTAATTTATTTCAAGGTTCAAGTCAACGAGGTTTGTACTTCTGGCGCAAGCCTGTTGGCAACATTGATAATATGGTGCTGGCTTCACTGTTGGTAAGTTTATAAATACTCAAGAATGTGCAGGTGTGCAACATTATTGTTAACTGTAGATGATTTTGTTTGTTGTTTAATTACAATTTCATTAACCGGTGTGTTTGATATTGGGCTATCTGTTTTGTAAGACTCTGGGTAAGTGTGCTCCAATGGCAACTCCGGAGAAGTCCTACATGACGGATTACTCGACTGTATTGAACGAATCGGCCCAAACATCGCAGACAACGGAGCATGGACGATTGGAAACTTTACCGAAAACCAAGGATCTTCGACGACCAACAAGTCGAAAACCTCAGGTGGTTGCACATGAAAGTAGCAAAGACGACAGCGATCCAGATAGAACTCCGACTAGGCGCAGTGACCGAGCTAGAGTTAGGCAGTGTACTGTTCCGTCTGAAGATGGTACTGTCGTCAAACCTAATATCAGTGTGAGTTTAAATTTTTTTGGGGATTTATCTTATCTTCCACGTGTTTTTATCGCCACCAACGCATTTGGACATTAACCAATTGTACGTATATATATACATGCTTGCATGCATGTATGATTATATACATATTATCATTGTTTAAATATATGCCTATGTGAATGTATCAATGTCCGTACGTACGTACGCACACACGCACACACGTCTGTGAGTTGGTTATCTGAGACTCTACCGGACGTATTCTTTGGAATTGGCATTTTTTCAGCTAATAAAACGGAATCTTCATCTTACTTGAAATAGGAATGCTGATGAACCAGCAGTGGTCTCCAGACCGGGGTGTGTTAAAGAGAACTTTGTAAAGACTGTTTCGATGCCTTTATTAAAAAAAGGTGGGTGCAGAAATACAACTCTGACGAACGTCGTGGCCAAACTCACAAGGACACTTACTCCGATTATGAGTTTTAAGGTAATACCGCCTTTATGTTCTTTTTTCGAAATGGGCCATTCATTCTGTCGTATATAGAGCTGTTCATCCTGAGATCACAATTTCAAACTTATCTGTAGCTCGATATAAACACCTGACCCATTAATTACTTACGTATGTCAGTATAAACTAAGAATTGTATAGTGTAGAAAAGGCAATTCATCCAGTAGACCGGTTTCGTCCTTATTGGGAACTCATCATGTACTGGCAGAATTTGCCGCGGACAGGACTCGAACCTGGGCAAGTCTGCTTCGGAATCTGGTGCTCTAACCACCGAGCCATTCTGCCGAATCCTGTCCGCGGCAAATTCTGGACAGTACATGATGAGTTCCCAATAAGGACGAAACCGGTCTACTGCATGAATTTCCTTTTCTACACTATACAATTCTTAGTTTATACTGACATATGTAAGTAATTAATGGGTCAGGGGTTTATATCAAGACCGCAACCTTGATTATAATAATTGTTATCACCACCCGCGCAACCAATGTTAGTTTAATTATCTGTAGCTTTTTTTCGCTTGTCCGCCCTGTAAGACGCGGCATATAAGGCAGCTATCTTTGTAGTGCGTGTAAATAAATCCATTTTGTTATCATTCTATTTTTAATAGTCGTATTGGCTGGAAAAGGTCACCGTGTTACAATCAAGTAAAGGTTGCGATCTTGATGAAAACACCAGTCCTATTGTGTGCGTACCTTTGTCAGTGTAAACAAAGAAGTGTATAGTAAAGAAAAGATAATTCATCCGGTAGACCTGGTTCTTCCGTGTTGGGAACTCATTTCGTACTTCAAAAATTTGCCGCGGACAGGGCTCGAACCTGGGCATGACCTTTTTCGGAATCTGTTGCTGTAACTAATGAGCCGCCCTGCCGCGCTCAGTGGTTAGAGCAACAGATTCCGAGGCGAATTCTGGCCAGTACACGTGGATTAATTACCTTTTCCACACTATACACTTCTTAGTCTATGTTAACGAATGTATGTATTTAGTGGGTCAGGTGTTTATATATCAATAGCGCAACCTTGAATGAACTCAGTTTGCACTTCGTCAACGAACTGCAACGCTTTGTGTCTTATCAAATAACATTTTTCATCGTAGCACCAGTTTTTTGTAAACAGTCGTACCTTTTTAAAATTTTAATGCAGAGTAAAACCTCGGAAAAAAGTGAACCCGAAAATAGTGTATGCCATTCAACCAGCAAAGCTACTCAGCAGTTCGAGCAATCCTCCTTTTCTACCTCTTCGAGTATCAGAACGTCAGCTACAGTATGTGGGGCGTCCACTTGTCGTGAAGTATCTAAATTGTCCTCGCCTTCAGCTGATGATTGTGCGAGCACAAACGTTCAGTCGGGACATATTCGCAATGTGCACAAATCTTCAAAGCCGCGAAAACCACTTGGTCAAGTTAACGCGGAGTTGACATCTCCGCGGGGAGCCAAAACGCCGTCTATGCCGTCGCCTTCACAAGTTCGTCGACTAAATTACAAAGGCGAGACCGTTCTTCATAGACTGGCCATTAAAGGGGATGCTGAAGCCTTGCGTAGCCTTCTGCTGACTTCGAAACCGCTGTCCGGCGACGGCGATCAATTTCTCACACCGAATGTTCGCGACAACGCGGGATGGACACCCCTTCATGAAGCTGTCAATAGAGGCCACACAGAGGTCAGCTTATATTCTTTGTTGAACGTTCACGATTTGCGTTCGCGCAAGTGTCATCGCTTTGCACTTCATCAGTTGCGCAAATATCCGACCGATCCCCCCATTTCCAAGCAGCGCATCCGTTTCGTCTTCGTTCGGACTGGGTGCGTATTCGTCCCTTCCTTCCGAAGGCTTCAACATCGTCAGTGCTAGCCGCTGGAAATGAGGTGTCACCTAATCTTCATTGTCTGGCCTCAGAAAACACTCAAAGGTTATTTGACATGCTGTCTTGCCATCACTTTAATCTAGTAAATTCGAAAGCTATTGTCCGAACTTAGCGAACTATCCGCGAACAAATAATATTTTCTTTATTGTTCTTCTTCTTCTTCTTCTTGTGTGAAAATATTTTCTTCCCGATCGGATGATGTGAAATATTTATTAGTTTAAGTTCTTGGGGACACGTGAGTGGCCACGACGACCGCATCAATTCCACGGTGCTTACGATAGTGCGAATGCGGCTCGTGTAATATTGAGGCAGCGTCGTCACTCCCATTCTTTCTTAGCCCACCTGATTCTAGCTATCATCAACGTGGTACGACGGTGTCAACCATGTCTCGATGGCCGATCCTACATGGGCTAACGGGGCTATGGCGGTGGTGTCACCAGGGCGTGGTGGATTTCCGACCGGCAATCGATCTCCAATAAAATACCACATGAGCCCGACGACGGCACCATGACTCGGCGTGTGTTCCCCGCCACGAAAGGGTTCAACAACCACAGGATTACATGGACTCCTGGACAGTACCCCGTACTTCCGAATGGCGAATGAGCTCTCAACAGCCACTGGCAACCATGCAACTTACTGCTGCCTTGCAGACTGCGCTTGGATGTGCAAAGGCTAGAGGTGCGTCCTCGATCAAAAAGCCGAGTGGTGAGGGGACACCACTTGTACCAAATTCCCAAGAAACTCCATGAAATGTCACATGGAGTTGGCTTATCCTACAAAAGGAGGCAGCCGTAGTAAAGTAAAGTAGTATCATCAAAACCAACTGGGACACGATGATTTATCTTTAAATGAAGAATGTGTGTACTCCATATGCACCGGTTTGGTGCATTATAAATCTGTCAGGGCTCGCCATTCTTGTGAATTGAATTTTCTGTCGCAATGGGTGAGAGTGTATGGATAGTATTTTTACTTTATGGTAGGTTATTGATCATAGACGGGTTTGTAGCCGATTCACATTTGCCGTTAATCTAGACTTCAAGGGTTCATTTGACTCGGTAGAGCGCTAAGTTCTTTTCTCTATTCTATCTCAAAGTCGTATGCCTACTAAGTTAGTAAATATTAAACGCGCTGTCGACAATACCAAAATTAACACTAACATTGCTGTAAGTCTTTGGAAGTTAAACTCTGATTTTTTCATAATGACACTACATTTAAGGTCCTTTTAAATTAATTTTAGGTGAACGATAAGCATTTTAATACAAGAACTACGGTAAGATAGAGAACATGAGTTGCTAAGAAATAAAAAATATTAAAATCACGTTGTTCTATAACGTTATAAAATCTAGGTGTATAGAATGATGGTTCTAAGATGCATATACGCATGAAATTGAAAAGTTAATACAAAATGCACTAAATTCTTAATAGTTATTGCAAGTGAAGTATATCCTAGCGGCATACCATGTACAGAACACTATTTTCGTGGTATCACTTAAGTTAATTAGATCTAAGCCATACTCTTGTATTGTCAATAAAACTGACTAGAAAACCAATTTTATACAAATGCATAAATCATACCTGCGACGCTTCATAATCTTGGTTGTATGTAATACCAGATTCAAGACTAACTGGCACAGTCTCGCCACCAATCAATGTCCACGATCCATTTGCGCCTCAGATAAATAATAACCACAGAGCTACCCAAACAACACCCATCAAACCAAATAGATAAAATGATTGAGACCAAAACAAATGCGGACAAACAAGTGTCGCGAATGTCTGACCCACTGAACCAGCAGGTATGAGATAGCTGAACGTGCAACTCCTCTCCAACGGAACAGTCCGCGACAACCGATCAAAACAGGTTGGTAAACCAATTCCTTCACCAACACCTGGGAGGAATCTCAAACATATCAATGCCCAAACCGAATGTGTCAGGTAATTTACAATCAATGTTGAAAGAGTTCATGAAATTACCGCACCAAGAAGTGTTAATTCTCTGCTAAATCTTCTTGTATAATTAGCTCCAACAATAATGCCACCCATGTAGACGACAGAAAATGCACTAAGAATAATTCCTTGTTCATGCAGTGTCCATCCATATATGTCAGATAACTGAATAATTGCTATTGGCAAAATAACACAGTCAGCCGAATTGATGAAGTTGGCGAAGCAACATAGAGCGACAAGTTTGCGTATTTTGATCATTGGAAAAATCATTTGCCGATAAGCTGAATCAGCAAACATTGTGGCTATAAATTTTTAAAAAATTAGAGACATTAAGACACGCTTAACATGTACAAAGTACGGAGAATCATGAAGTCAAATGTTCTTGGCCAAGTATACCACACGATTAGAATGCAGGTGCCGAAGTTCCCTCTGGCGGTAGACTTGTCGATCTTGAGTATGCAGACGCTATTGTATTATTATTATTATTATTATTATTGTTGTTGTTGTTGTTGTTGTTGTTGTTATTATTATTATTATTCTAAAATTGATATTCTGCTCAGGCAACCTTTAATAGATCAGCCGTTGTTGTACCGTCCTTCGGTACGAAATTCGAGCCCCCTCAAAGTAAAGTACTTCTATGAGATCACTCACCACTCATATCAACTCTGCTGCTACGCAGTGAAGATTTGGACGTAGTTGACAGGTTTACATTTCATGATAGCTGTGTCCATACCTCGGGAGTGACGAGGGACTGAGAATCGCGAAAGTTAGACTGACTTACCTCATACATTGCCACTTATGAAGAATGCATCTGTATGTGCAGTCTTATTATACACTATTGAGACTTGGCTCCATGAATTTGATGATTTTAGGCGCTCACAAGCATACGAGTACCGGTGTTTGAGAAGCATGGCAAATATACGTTACCAACGCCAATTAAACAACACTTACATCCGTGGAAGTGTTTTTGGATCGACAATTAAGTGCTCTTTGTGGTACTAATAGATAAAGCTCTATCAACTGTGTTGTTTCAGTCACGTTTTGCTCTCAATTCAAATGTCCAGTGGAGCTCTGCTCTCTCATCCAGCGCCAGATTTGTGTAAGAAACAAGGTGGACAGCTTCTAACATGGTGGGTAGTACAGGACCTGCTCGTCTGTCTGGATAGGGTCTGCGTATGCATCATAGTTCTCGGTTGCAAAACCCTGCGCGATATAGCATCGAGGCGAGCTCATTGGCGTTCTTGTTGCAGATTTCTAGCTGAATCATCATCACAACAAACTTTTCTTAGTTGCAGAGAGGTAGCTGCGAGTTTTTGTTTTGTTTACGTCGCGATACAATGAAAACTACAAGGAAGCTGTATTGCCGATGTTCTCTTACCTCAAAGCTTACTTGTCCCTAGTGATGTTGTGTAAAATTCTAGGTTGACTTATTTGTGTATGTTGTCTGGTTAAAAGTACACCTATTAACTGGTTCCCCCACTTCAAAAGTCATCTTTAACAATTTTTAAATCTAACTTATTATATTTTATCTATATTATTTATTCTTCTTTTTCTCATTGTAATGTGGCAGTGAAGCGTCAGAGACTAACGACTTTTGTATTGTCGTCGATGTTGACGATAATGATCTTGGTGCAGCTTCTGATGATGTCGATAGTGATGGTGATGATGATGATGATCACTATAGTGATGTTAGTGCTTCTGCTGATAAATGTAATGATGGTGATGAAAATGACGACGTTGATGGTTGGTGATGCTAGTGATGATTTTAGTGCTTCTGCCGATAAATTTTATGATAGTTGCAGACATAAATCTTCAGCAATGGGGAGTCAACAAGATCCTGTGCTGATTTGGCACAATTAGCCTGATTCCTCTGGTGGGCTGTGGTGATTTGTGAACTGTTTTGCGGTTGTTGCCTCTCCCTAATGCTGACTTGGTCATAATGGTGTTGTGTAGAGGTTTAGTTTGCCTCACTTCTGTGAGCAAGCTTGAAAAATTTACTCATAGTAACTAGCTACTCTTTCTCCCTTTCTCTTGTAAACCTCACTAATTATTTGTGGATAAACTATTGTTTTTGTCTTTATCTATCTATCTATCTATATATATATATATATATATATATATCTGTGGAAATTCGAGCTTTAATAAAATTGATTGTACCCTACCTGTGTTCAAAAACAAAATGAAATTTTATCAGATATAAGAAAATTTTCTTTCGCATGGTCTTCTCAAATATCTACTCATGAACATATCTTTATATATAAATTGGAAAGCAAAACATGATAGAAATATGTGAACAAAGCGAGTGTGAAAAATAGAAACCAATCAAATTGCGTGCGTCACATCCAGTTCAAGCTCAATGCCTGTACGTGCTTCTTCTGCTTACATAAATCCGGCTGCAATTTGTTTATCCATAAGGCTTCGTATGTGGCTAGCTCCCTTCTGTTTTTGCACTTAGTAATTACTTTGAATGCTACGTCTGGACAAATTTATATATATATATATATATATATATATATATATATATATATATATATATATATTTTACATAGAAAGGAAAAGCACATTAAAAACAAAGAGGATAATGGTCATTTATTTCGAGACTGCTAAACTTCACTTTACAATCTTTCATTTATATACATCCTGGGCTTTCATTTGACTGTGTGTGGCAAAAAAATGTCTCGGTTTTACTTCTATATCTTGTTTCGGCTGATTAGTAAATATATATGTGTATGTGTGAGTGTGTGTGCCTGTTTGCATGTAAAAGTCTTCGCGCTGTATTGAAAAGTGATAACTGAGATCTGGACATTCTTGTATTTATGGATTGATAATTAACCAACTGTTTGCATTGTTGGTTGTTACGTGTATGAATGTTATTTCCGAATGTAGTCTTTCGTTTCGCATTGTTCCTCAACCAATGTTCGTTTAATTATAATTTTGTGTCTGTTCAGTAATGACAGATTGGGGTCGATTAGTTGGAACTTTAGTTCTAGATGGATGTCATATGAGCTCCACGTAGAAGGAAAATTTAACCGAGTTACATTAGTTAGCATATTCTTGAAAATTGTGTGTAGTGCACGGTAGAGTGGCTCAGATGTTAGAGCACCAGATTCCGAAGCAGACATGCCCAAGCTCGAGTCCTGTCCGTGTCAAGTTCGGGACAGTACGTGATGAGTTTCTGACAAGGACGAGACTGGTCTACTGGATGAATTGCCTTTTCTATACTACACATATTCTCGTTTCTCCGTTAAATATGGAGGCTCAAAAGCTTCTAAAGCTTTTGCGATTCTTATATTCACACCGTTACTCATATTGACTGAGTAATTGATGCAGTTGCCAAAATGTCCAGACCCGCAAACTGCTTGCAAATTGTCATCTTGGCGCTGTAACTTTCAAACAAAAGACGTGTGGACAGAATTTTGGTTGTCCAATAACAATTTCATGGTCTGTGTAGTCCAGGGAATGAGAATCGCGAAAGTTAGACTGACTTACCTCATTCATTGCCATTTGTGAAGAATGCATCTGTATGTGCAGTCTTGTTATACACTATGGAAGAGCATTGTTCTTAATGCAATGTGCTAAAAACCAAAACAATTGGGGGAATAGGAACAAACTAGATGGACGCCACATATAATACTTAAGTTGTTTGCCATCTCATTGTGAACCCTTATGCGACTATCACTTCTAATGGAAGAGTTTGAATAATGTTTACCAATTATGCGAGCGGATACATGGAAAATCGGAGCTCATATGTTTTGCACTTGGTACAGCCTACTAGTGCTCAACATTTAGCGACCTGAACTAACTCGAACAAGTTATCAGTTCGCGAAGCTGTATAGGTAGTCTTCATCATCATGCACAGCCATGCAAAAGCCAACATTAGCTAATGTTTCACTTCCATATAACCATAAGAAGCGAACAAAAAACAAGAATATTTTTAGTAATAACGACAAAAATAATAATTCAGGCACACAATTTATTAGTTCGATTTGCGAGAGAGAGAGAGAATATCTAGTTACTATGACTAAATTTATCAGAATAACTCACAGAAATGAGGCCACCTAAGCTTCTACACAACACCATTATGGCCAAGTCAGCTTTAGGGCAAGGCGACGTCCGCAATACAGCCTCCATGTCGGTTTCACTGTATCACGTCGCAGCTAACTCTGCCCTACTAAGAAAAGAAAGTTACGAAGATGATTCAACTAGACATCTGCAACAAGATCGCCACTGAGCCCGATTTCATGCCATATCACTAAGGGTTTCCAACCAAGAACTATGATGCGTACGCGGACCCCATCCTGGCAGACGAGTGGGTCATATACTACCCAATTCGGATGTGACTTCAGCTGTTTCGACCATTGTAGAATTTGCGCACCCTGATTCTTACGCCCACCTGGTGCTAGATGCGAGTACAGAGCTCTACTGGGCAATCGAATTGTCTGTAGATCCTTACGCGACTAAAGTTTCTAATGCAAGAGTTCGTATAACATTTACTAATTTTGCGAGCCTACCATTTTTCGATAGAGTATTTAATGTAACATGGTGATTGAATGAGTAAAATGCCCAATTTAAGTCTAGGAAGACGACTATTGTGGGGCAGCGATATAAATGCATTTGCTCAAGTAATCGCCTTAAGAGAGTCATATTACCTGTAAAAACTCGTCATGGCCGGAATCTGGCCTGTTCTTTAGTTTTCAATACACACGTAGCGCTGAAACGGCGCTAAATAGTATTTTTTAAAGTATACACATTTTACAGAAGCGCTTTCGCTCCATCTTATCATCTGATTAACCGGAGAGGTAAATACGAATAAATTTGGCCCATATGGATATATTTATTCTGTATGAGCATACTGAATTACTATTTGCTATACACAATTGTGTGAAATGTGCAGGTTTGCTGCACATTTGTATCTGTTGTCAATGCACGAATATTTGGATGGAATTCGGGCGGCATCTTTTTGCGGATTTTCAATCGCATTCTGGCAGGCATAACACGGCTGTCAGATACATTGACTAAACTAGTTTTGGACTCGCATTTCGCTTTAGTGTCATGGCCACATGAAAAACATCGTTTGATTTTAAGAATGTGCGTTTTCTGCATCTCTGGAAAACAGAAAAGTGACACTCTACGTGGCTGAATCCTTCTCGCATCAGCACGGAGGTAGAATCGCACAAATGAAGCCTATTGTCAAGTGTTCATGCCAATTATATGCCAAAATATAAACTTTAGTTTAGATGATGTGGTGATAAGGACGAGCGAAGGCTGTTGGATTTCGATCGCACGTATTTTGGCGTGTGATTTGCTTTAATACAAAAAGGTACCGTCGCCAGCCCTCCTTTCATCTACTTTACCTTAAAAATCGTTCAACTGAACACGGCTTTTACGACTTGCACTGTCGGAATAGGCAGACTGATCAAACACTAACCGACCCATGATTTCTGGTTTTCTGTTAGCACTGCCTTTTTCTACTTTTAAACGAATGCGTGATGAATCGCATTAAAACCGTCTACTATCGGAGCCCCAATTTCCGGCATATCTGTTGTAGCTCGTTTTCGCCTTTCTACCTGGCAGTAGGGCTCAACAGATCAGACGACAGTTTCTATACTGCGCTTTGGCTGATGCAATATTAAAGCATTAATTGTTTTATTCTTTTTGATTATCTCCTGACTTTTTGTAGAACTCCAGGTCGCACATTCCTAGTGTAGGTGGATGTCGATATTCTGTTGTCCTTTTTAAAGCGGTGAGAATGTAAAGGTTCATGTCAAATGCATGCTTAGTAGGGGGCTGGTTTCTTAAGACGCATTAACGCCTTTCCTTCCTCTGACAATAAAAGCAGTATCGTCACGCACGGGCTACGGCCGTTAATTGGGTCGTCAAACCCGACACCATTTTACAGCTGCGGAACTGTGAAGATCTATTTAGTCCTGTTGGGTCTCCTTTGTCCTTGTAAGGATGTTTGACACAATTAAATTTAGCACAACAAGAAGCTGACCTACCGTTTCAAAATCCTGGGATGCTACAATGTATTTCACTATGAGAAAACATTGTTGTACCACGCAGATATTTTTGCCAACCTACCTGCCTATCTACCTGCATACACGCAGGCATTCAAACACATACATATAAACAGACGTAAGTACGTATATGCATGCGCGTGGGCAACAGGAAGCCCACGGCGCCTAAGTTGGCGAAGATAATGCTTCTGTCGTAAGGAGGTCAAATTGCTAGGCGTTTCCCTTATATTTTGCATTTCGTGCATTCTAGCGCAGAAAATGATGACGGTCTTGCGCACAGCCGATTGCGCTTTCATAATTTGCTTCTAAATGATATGTGCATTTTTTCTTCTACTAGCGACAAGCTTATCGGTAACACAGACCCTACAATTTTTGGCTGCTATTCGGTGAGATCCGATATTTCCGCCTCAGAAAAACATAACAAAGTGCATTTGTCGTTTCCTCTATGTTCTTTCGTGATCCACATTTCCAAGTACGCGTTGACTGAATTTAAATTAGCAAAAATTTTATATTTTTATGATGGCGTTGTTAATGCGAAAATTTTATGACCGTTTATATTGTCACGTGAGCAGACTTCACTTCTTTAACTCCAATTTAAATTCTTTTGCTCCTCCTCAACGGCGTGCATTAACGTTGATTGTTGGTTTTTTCTTATTATATTTACCGGCTTCCTTAGTCTGCTGCTGTACTACTGGAGGCTGGAGCTGTTGTAGACGCGCCTGGTGGGCCTGATTTGGAAACGCCTTTGCAGGATGCGGTCTGCAATTCCCGTCTGGACTGTGTCCGCCTTCTTCTAGCACATGGTGCAAGGCCAAATTTGGAAAATGCGTCTGGCGTGACGGCCTTACAGACAGCGAGCCAAGTGATTAAAGACGCCACAGCCCAGTTAAGCCACCTTCACTCTGAAGTTGAATTAGAACATCTGTCCAGGTCAAATATTGTTTTCAGAGTCTTGCTCTTGCTCATTTATAAATATTTATATACCTACATACATTACTGCGTACATGAAGGACTACGTCTCCCGCACACATGGTTGCAGATGGAACTTTGCATAACAGTCATAAACCTTCGGTACTCTCTTGTGAACTCTGTGTGTCGTTAGATTTCTGAAAATTTTCACTAATCCAAGTGTTTTTCGGCTAGTGAGAGCAATATGCGGCGTTATCAATCAACCGTTTTTGCGAATAATAGCATCTGAACAATATGGTTGTTTGGCCATCTCTTCTGCGATTCTGACATTTTGCCAAGGGTACATCGTTAACCTGATTTGTGGACTATGTAGGCGCCTTTTTCAAACAACAACCTAGCCAACTCTTTCGGTGTTGAACTATATATATATATATATATATATATATATATATATATATATATATCTATATATATAATGGTAACGGACACGATGGAACAATCAGTTAGAACTATTCGGCTACTCAATTTAACTGGAGATTAATACCTCTTGTTATTCAGCTAGCAGGGCCGTAAAGCATGCCGACCGAGTGCATATGCTCAGAAAACTGTTCAGGCTGTGTAAGATATAGTTAGTCTCCACTTTCTTACCACGCTAGATATATGTTATACTTTGCGTGTCCTTTTGTGAAACCTACACCTAGGGAATATTTGTTGTTTGGTCCTGCTAGAGCCTATCTTTGGAGACCCAGATCTTCATTTACGTTTTAGCAATATATATATATATATATATATATATATATATATATATATATATAGAGAGAGAGAGAGAGATTTTTATCAGATACAGGGACCGCTTCTTTCTCATTTTCTTCTCAAGTATTTACAAATGAATATCTATTTGTTTATAAATTGAAAGGAAAAACAAGAAAGAAAATGTAAACATGGAGAGAGAGTGGGCATGAGGCTAACTCCCTTTTGTATCCGTTAACTTAAACGCCTGTTGCAAATCAAATGGTGAATACTCGCCTGCAATTTCCCAACACATCATTGAAACCTCACATATAATTTGTCCAGACGTAGCATTTAAAATAATTGTCAAATGCAATGACAGAAGGAGGTTCGCCGCATACGAAGCTTTATGGACAAAAAAATTGCAGCAGAATTTTTGCCACCAGATAAAGCATTTTCAGGCATTAAGCTTGAACAGGAGGTGACGCACGCAATTGATTGGTTGTTCCCTTATTTCCCACTCCATGTTTACATTTTTCTATCTTTTTTGCCTTTCAATTTATATATTTTTTCTTTCTTTCAATGTAGTGAGTTAATGTTCGCAATATTGTTTGTTTAGAATGTCAGCTTGGTTGTTAGGTAACAATCAATACTAGTATGTTTCATCAAAACCTGGTGAAACTTTGTTAGCTTAACTAGATTTTTGTCCTTTTAATTTATAAACCTAAGGTATATGGTCATATCATTTAACGGTTTGGCAACTCACCGACACTTATTGTAAACTGTGTCGATGCTGGAGAATTACACGTGTGCCACTCCTTTAGAAATGAAAACGATCTACGCCAGTCTGCCCATGTTTGTCATCATAATTTGTTCGAGCTAGCGTGCACTAGCTCTATGGAAGGTGAGAAGTAAGGCGATTTGTACATAATTCTTGTCATCGCACGCACTTGAAACTGGCTTATTTCGTAATTGATTATTTACTAGCTAAATTGAAGCGCCTTACCTTTTTAATCATATGGTCCCAAGATTACTAGAGGCTATTGTGCGGTAGGTTATCCTCTCGATCTATATTTTAAGTAACTTTCACCATCAAATGGAATCTCTTTCAAACTATAATATTATGCAACAGTTAGATACTGTTTGTGGCTTAGAGATAATACATACGCAACTGTGTATTAGGTGTTGAGCACTTGGTAAAAAATTAGTTCAAATATGACCAGAACGATAAATCAATGCCAGTGTGAACGGGAGGTATAATCTCGTGTGCACATTCGTTTCGTGCTTACTGGCAACTCATCAGCCGGTATTACGCCCTTTGTCCACAATATACTTGGGTAAAGAATGTGGGAAAATGGATGCTACAATCTCCTAGACGAATGTGTAAGCCTGCAGAAGTGAAGCCAACATCATATGATTTCTCGACAATGCAACTTCGACGCTAACTCACCTATAACGTATATATATATATATATATATATATATATATATATATATATATATATATATATATATATATATATATATATATATATATACATATATATACCGAGTCGTAAAGGGACACCAACACTGGTTATAGTGTCAGTACCCGATACCAACATTACGGTTTCCGAGTGCACCATAATTCCTCTAAATAACTCCTATGCTCTATCTGCTCAATTGATTCCCTGTTATGATTTGTAAATTAAATCCAGTCAATTATTCATTATATTGTATGCTTACCGCGCGGATGGTGATAATGCCGCCAAAACACAAAGAAAGTCGCCCAGATCGAGCGCACAATCAAAGGTTAGACCTTGTTCGCCGGCGACAAGTGCCCAGCAAAAGCCAGCTGTCGTAGCCACGGCCAAAGAGCGCAATTTAGCTCAAAGAGCCGCCTTTCTTCTGCCTGTTATGCGAGAGATACTAGCCTGCCTAGAGGAATTCGCTCGCGGTAGACCGATGGGTTCCTCTACAGTGCCAAATCCTCTGTCCTCTGCTCCACTCAAATCTGCAGTGACTACGGCAACAGCGTCGTGTTTGCCTTCTGACAGACCTGTTCTACATGTCGAAACTGCAGGTACGGTGGTTTTTTCTATTTCTACGCATTAATAGTTTATTGATACCTTTTTTAAAAGGATTCTATTTGCCACTTTATAGCCCACTTGCTTTACATAATATGTATTTGTGTGTGTGTGAGAGAGAGAGAGTGATTGGAGCGCCTGGTGCCATTCACTGATATCTGCAGTCGGAGCCCAGTTTACTATAGCTCTATTTCTCACACAGTCTTCGCCTAATTTGGTGTTGAAATTGCCGGTAAACACTAGGATGTCCGAACTCCGCTTAAAACCGGAAGCCACGTCTGATGGCTTCTTAAAGTAGCTCCTCGTCTTATTAGCATTGCAGGTTGAGAGTTGGCGCGTGCACGTTCACAAATTTTGGAACCAAATTGCGTACTTTAATCAAGGTTGCGATCATGATATAAACGCCTGTCCCATTTTGTACATACCTTTGTCAGTAGAAACTAGGGATTGTATAGTGTATAAAAGGCAATTCATCCAGTTGACCGGGTTCATCCTTGTTCAGGACTGTTCAGAAATTGCCGCGGTCAGGGCTTGAACCTGGACACGTCTGATTCAGAATCTGGCGCACAAACCACTGAGTCATTTTTGTTTTGTTTTAATTCTTCACATTTTATAAACGGTAGCTAATTTGAATTGATGCGGGCTGATTGAAGTTGGGCATGAGTAGCTCGTAATTAACACTCACATTGTAATCTGTTGTTGTCTTCAAAACTATTTTCAAAGACAATACACGTGCATAATCAGACTTTTTTTCAATACTTAATTTATCCTGAAACATATTATTCTTTTACTGTGTTTTATGAATTATCTGTTGGCTGTAATTATACTCGAACTTTATACATTCGTTTCTTGTCTCATGAAAGTCAATTAATTGTTATTTTTAGTATCTCGCAAAAATGTCGGCTCCGCTAAACCTAGTATATCAACTGGTATTAGCACCGCACGCAATTGCCTGTCGACCAAATCCACTTGTACACCGTGTGACAGTAGAAGTTCTAGTAGGAGTTCATCTTCAGCTGCCTCTATTAGCCGACATGATGTGGACTCTAAGTACCTTGTCAACGACAAATCAACGTCTGCTTTGGCTGAAGGTAGTGTTAATCAAGCGGACACAAGCACTGCTGCCTTATTCATTGAAAGGCAAGTCTCCTCCTGCTTTACTTCGTATTTTAGCGAACTTTTTAACAGAAACTATTTCACAGCTCCTGTGTGAAATTTTCACTCGAATGTCTATTCGCTTTCTCTAGGATTTTACTCCGAATTACGCGCTTTGGTGTATTGATCTTACTCGATTAGTTTGATGACGGGCGCGAGTCTGGCCAGTCGTTCCACCTGCGCTATCGTTAACGATGCCAATTGCAAAGGAGTACAACTGTCTCTACCTTGAAACAAATTATGACAGCTAACGGCTATCATGATTTTCATCGATATTTATGTATTCCTCATTGATGTGAAATAGAATGAGCACTTATACATTTTGTATACCGTGCCAAATATCAAATTATTTTTCGTAGGGCCAGAGGAGTATGGAAATGTCAGCATGGACAAGCGATATAACGTGGTGTACATATGCGTTTCCTGCTTGCTGGTGACTCCTCACTAGGCGCAGGCACTTTTGAACGGTACAGTCTCTGTTTCGTATGTTTATTAAAGTATTAATAGAGTCAAATTCATATTAGCTATTTAGCTATATGGCTTCAAAGCCAAATAACTGTAGCAACAATATCCGGAGCCTGTAAGGTGTACCAACCTTAATTTGGTTAAATTTCATCGAGATTGAGAGTAACAACCATCATTGATTGCGCGGATGGTGATAACTATTCTTTAAATCAAGTTTACAAGCTTGAAGTAAACACGAGTCCCATTGTATTTAAACAGTCGTCGGAGAACATAACAAAACTACCACCAGTGAAACGCACTGACGCGTTTCTACCTTCCATGATCATCATCAGAGCTAGTCAGTCTGCCGTCCTTCTTTGATTATGATCATGGAGGGTCGAAACGCGCCAGTACGTGTGACTGACGGTAGTTTTGCTATGTCGTTGACTACAATGGGGTTGGTACTTACTCCAAGCTCGCAAACTTGATTTAAATAATTCTGAATATTTTATCCGGCCCTTGTTGTTACCTGAGAGGGTGATTGCATCCACTGTCTTAAATTTTGCTTCTAACATTTGGGCTTTCGATTTCAGAAGCCTTTTCAGCGGGAATGCACATCCCACAAACTATTTATGAATAATTATGTCATTAACTTAACATAAATTCGTGGTAACTTATTATAACTTTCTTCCATAATGAAACATTTTTCTTTTAATTTTAATAACTAATAATTATTTACCGTGGCAGTTTTGCGACCGGGTATCCACAGTAATCCCCCCCCTTATTTCCCGGATGCCACTCCTAAATACTTCATTTAGGAAAGTAAGTGTTAAAATAAGTCCGATGTGTGCAAAGAGGAATTGACATTTATCACTTGCATGTGTGATGCACGTGCAGTTAATTATATGGAAATGATTACTTTTCATTTAGATAATATTTCTGCGCAATATGAAATTAACATTGCACGAGATTATTTGTTCCGCTTATGTTGTCCTTGGTTTACCCTTCTGGTTATATGTAAACTAATTTGTTACTAGATGCGCAACACCTAATACACAATTAATTACTTTTCAGTCCTAAACAGACGCGCACACACATACACTTGCGTGGCGTACACTCAACTAGTGAATCGTCTTTTTTGTTAGATCACTGGACGAGTGTACACGTGCCGTAACTGATTTCTTCTCAATCCAAATCCAAAGAGAGCACATACAAACAGGCATGACGTACTTTCTTCTAGTGAATCGTCAGTATGTTATTAGTTCACTTTAATTTAATTTCTATGTGTTCACATGAAGACACATACACACATACATAACACAAACTTACTTTTTTAATCAAGGTTGCGATCTTGATATACACATCTGACCCATTAATTAATTACATTTGTCAGTATAAACTAAGCATGGTATAGTATGGAGAAGGCGGTTCAACCAGTAGACCCGTTTCGTCCTTATTGGGAACTCATCACGTACTGTCCAGAATTTTCCTCGGACAGGGATCGAACTTGGGCACGTCTGCTTCGGAATCTGGTTCTCTAAACACTGAATCAAGTAATTGTAATCACCACCCGCGCAACACCAATGTTCATTTAATAAGATACACTTACTTGGTAAAACGGCATTTATTCTTAATAGATCTAGCAATAAGTATAAATGAAACAGTTTGAACTGGGATTCTTTATAACAATCATTAAGTCACATGGTAAATTTAGTTTAAGTTCATAGTAGCCTTTCCATGTGCAAAAAGAAAAAGAATTTATATCAGATACAAGAACCGTTTCTTTCTCATATTCTACTCAGGTATCTAAAAACGAACATCTCTTTAGTTATCAATTGAAAGACCGAACATAATAAACAATGTAAACATGCAGGTTGTTCCCTTATTTCATACTCTCTCCATGTTTACATTTTTTCTATTTGGTCTCGCCTTTCAATTTATAAATAAAGAAATGTTCATTCGTAGTCACTTGAGAAGAATATGAGACAAGAACGGTTCTTGTATCTGATATAAATTCTTTTTCTTTTGGCACATGGAAAAGCTACTATGAGTTTAGACTAAATTTACCATTTTAATTAATGATTGTCAAACTGTATGTGAGATGTGCTTCCGGTTGGAAAAGGCTTCTGAATCTGGAAGCCGGAATATACGGACTAAAATTGAATAGAGTGGTTGCAAACACCTTGTTAGGCACATCAAGAGTCAGGTAATTTCAACTATCTTCTGTTGCGCAACATGTTTCGTTTAAGCCATTCTAAACACCTGTTATTCCGGCAAAGCCTTTTTTTTCTAGCTGCGATTTAAAAGAAAAAATATTTTCCTTAATTACATGAACCTGTCACACGGATTGTAACGCAGGTGATTACTAACACTGCCTCCTTATCACCGAAAATAAGTTACACTATCATTCAGTCAACAGGTTCACAGCTGCCTTTTTTACTTATTGTGGGACTAAGTGAATAAGTCTGGATTTTGCCATCATTTCGGTGTACTTGACCGCGTTGTTCCGAAGGCTGAACTCCGTCTCCGAAATGACGGCAATGATTTGGTATGTTCCTTCGCGAAAAGTTTGCTTGTTGCATCATTAAATGATTAGAGGCTGATGAAATTCGTGGTATCGCGCTCAGTAATCACTAGTTTGTCATATCAGCGACGGTAGTATGAACTAACGGTCTCACGCGCTGCGCAGTTTTCTTTCGGTGGTGAATGAGTAATGAAAGAATCCGAGCAGGCGGAAAAGGCGTGAGATCAAAGTTCGTCTGCTGCAGAAAACTGGTCGTTGGTGTTGCAGAACCTGGTACTTCGGGCGGATGTTGCTCGTCGGCCTTCAGGGACATACCAACTAAGCTTAATTTGAAAGTCAACGCTAATCTAGGCTTCTCGCATGGTGGCTTCCAAGGAGCATTTCAATAAGGCCAAATTATCCCAATAACTACACTAGAATTTGGTTTGCGAATGAGCTCTCAACAGCCACCAGGAACCATGCAACTTACTGCTGCCTTGCAGACTGCGCTTGGATGTGCAAAGGCTAGAGGTGCGTCCTCGATCAAAAAGCCGAGTGGTGAGGGGACACCACTTGTACCGTGCAATTATTGAGGCTGGTACGTCGCCTCTAAATGGTAAGTTTAGGAAAACCTGCTTGACGGTGTCCTCTATAGTACGAATCTGCCGTGGTCTGATGTTGACATCAATGAAACGCTCTGGGTAGTTTTTCATTAGCAAAATTTTCCTGAGGTAGCCCAGTTCTTCCTCAATCATGTGTTCAGAGCAGATCTTCCTGATTCTGTTTGCTAGGCTGTTTACTAAGTTTCCTTTGTGGGATTTTGGCACACTACTGTTGTAGTGAATGTATTGTCCGATGAAAGTGGATTTTCTATGTATGGCCAGTGTCAAATCTCCGTTTGCTTCTCGAGTGAGTTTGATGTCAAGGAAGGGAAAACTGTCGTCTTTCTCTACCTCGAGAGTGAATTTGATGTCTGGATCGACTCCATTTGCTTGTTTGAGGATTTCGGAAGGCTCTGCTGCTTCTGAGATGAACAACAAGATATCATCTACATACCTTTTGTAGAGTGCGCACTGGTCAATTTTACTTTTTAGGCTCGTGTTTTCCAGGTGATACATGTATACATCTGCCAGGAGGGGTGCGATGCCACTTCCCATAGCTACACCATTGATCTGGCGGTAGTATATCCCTTCGTATGTAAATTGCACGTTTTTAGTACATGCTAATAGGAGGTCTTTGATGTCATTGGTGTCTATAGGGAAGTCAAAAAACTCATTTTTGATGAGGTCACACAAGATCTCCGTTGTCTTATCAAGGGGTATGTTTGTAAATAAGGATGCGACGTCAAGCGAGACCATTTTATTCTGTAGGATGTTCTTCCCCTTCAATTCATTTGCTAGTTCGAAGGAGTCCTTGATAGTGTTAGCGTTTATGATGCTCCGTATTGGTTCAAGTAGTTTGCAGAGAAACTTGGCTGGTTTATGCTGTGGAGCGTTGATCATTGACATAATGGGCCGCATCGAAGGAGCTCCTGAGGCATAATCAATTGAAAACCCAAAATGTAAAAATATGTATGATTGTATAAGAGATGATTAGTATTAACGAAATAAATGGCCTTTATCCACTTTGTTATTTGTGTTTTCCTAATTATAAGAATACTGTTAAATTAAAAAGGAATGGACATTATAAATATATATATATATATATATATATATATATATATATAAATATATATATATATGTGTGTGTGTGTGTGTGTGTGTACGTAAATGATGCTCTAATATACAATCCAGTGATGACACATTTCTTATATACCAGCTTAAAATACCAAATGTTAATAAGGAATGAATAGAAGTTAATAAGCTCTATATCCCGTTCTATGCCAATAATAACTTGTTGTCTGTACATGAAGAATGGATCAGAAACGAACATTTCGGAATGTCGATATTTTCAGAACTCAACCTTACTTCAAGGAAGCACCAAGTTATTCCTAATTCTAAAAGCATTTATATTAATTTGAGTCAGCGATTATTCGAAAATAATCAATAAACGAACATGCTCAATAACAAAACTGGTCTGAGAAGTGTCGCATTTACGAGCATTAAATCATAAAACAGTAGCTAGTGACATTAAAAAAGACCAAGTATTTTCTGACATTTGAATTTGAATGCAAATGTGAGGTTTTGATAATTTATTTTAACTTCAGACGTCGATTGCGTCCAGTACTTCTCGGTAGTGGGCTGAATCGGTCGCAGAGGGCACTTCTGGCGAAAGTGGCAACACTAATTCATGCCCGCTTGGCAACTAACATAACACCGGATGTAACACATCTCGTTACGTCAGTTTCAATTGCTTCAAGCAGTTCTACGAAAAACAACGGTAGGCTAATGAGCGTGTTCAAAATAACCGAATTTTGCTCTTACTTTTTTTGAAAGTGATTTTTGCGTGTATTTATTGGCGGCCTGCAGCGCCGAGGCAATTGTGGCCTCGAACAGATCGTGCAACCTTAAAAGAATGAAAAATTGCGAAACTGGGTATTGGCAGCCGCCTTCTTCCGCTCACCTATCATCATAAGTTTGGTTTTTTTAACTTGTGATGATAGGTGTACCGACCGCCTAAATATTTTCACGAAACAAAATTGGAATTTAGCCTGTGTTAATCATAAACCAGATCAGGTGATACAGACCATGTAACCATTATACACGTAACGTTTGGTCGCATACAGAACGTCATGTGTTTGTAAATATTTCTATCGGCGCGGGCCGTTGTAAATTTACACTTCCCAACTTCTGATAGCTATCTTAGTGTGATAATAGAATATCCTGTTTTCCATTAAATGTAAGGATGTTCTTAAATTAATACTAACTGATCTGTATAGTGAATAAACTAACATTCTGTGAACAAATCAATAATATATTCTGCACTGTCAATGTTGAATTGCAGGTTCGCATGAAAGAAGTCATCGGACCTCTGATACAGCCGTAGAGATTTTTGAAACTGGACGCAAAATTCCTGCTCGCTCGGTTTAGAATAATTCTCGTAGATTTATTAAAAAAACAATTAAAAGCATGCTGGAAGCTGTTCTTGAAGGTTAATGGATGACAAAAGCTGATGGGATAGAAGAGGTGGTCATATCAGTTAACACATCAAGTCTAAACAAAATTAAGTTACTGAAGCAATATTTGATCGTAACAATGGTCTTATAGACGATAAATATGCGCCTTCTTGATCAGTGTGCATAACAGTTCTGAGAAATCTTATTTTGGCGCTTGCATCAGTCCTGATCCACGCAATTATACCAATATCTAAATTGTGTAACGCGACCGTGACATAGTTACTTAAGCGACGACATCGATTTCGTTGTTTCGAAATAGCTGTCCTACTAGACTCTAAGTGAAGATTTGACCTAGAGGGTCGCAATATTTTCTTGCGCATTCTATCGAAAATTGGTATGCCTGTTCAATTTGTAAATGTTTTACAATCTCTACACAATAATTCTGATAGACAAACCGGTTCCATAATGCCCAATGTGATAGTAGTTATTTTTTATTTTCTTCGTATCGTTCATGGTTATATGTGGACTACAGAAGAACACTAGGTCGGCCATTCCTAGGGAGGATGGTTTGTATTCGGAGTTTTCCTTCTTCTAGATAGTCTGCCAACAAAGGCTGATGAGCACTGTCTGCCCAGACGCCAGTGGCCAAAGTTTCCTTCAGCAGCCGATTCTTGCCCTTCGCGTCTGGCACGCTCCATCTCATTCCGTCACTACACATTTAACAAACAAATGTTACTGCGCAGTTAGTCCAAACTCGAGGGTTCACATGAAATTGGATGATGGCTGTGTCTCTTAGACCCGGCAAGCTTCATACTACCATTCCCGGACTGACTAGCTTGTGCCCGCCGGTCGTCAAACTGGAATTTGTATGGCTAAACAGTTACACTTCCTAATCAATATTCGATGAATTATACGAGGGCCATCTTCGTTGATGGCCTTCGCATCAAGCTACCACTCCCGGACTGACTAGCTTGCGCCCGCCGGTCGTCAGGCCGGAACATCTATAGCTACTGCTGATGTTGCCTTGCTCTAAAGCTGACTTGGCCAAAATGGTGTTGTGTAGAGGTTTAGTTTGCCTCACTTATGTGAATTATCTTGATAAATATATTCATAACAACTAGGTCCACTATCTCTCTCTCTCTCTCTCTCTCGTAAATGTCACTAATAATTTGTGTGACTAAATTATTATTTTTGTCGTTATTTATATAACATTTTTTCGCTTCTTCATGTATGGCTGTGCATGCATGCATGATGAAGATGATTGTAATTAACTTTATCAGTTTCGTCTATGTCAAAATCTGTCTACCTTATTTCTTACGCCAATCTGGCGCTGGTTGAAATAATTATGATCCACCAGGCGATCGAACTGAGCCAGCGCAATTGATGGAGCTAGATTTGTTTACCTAACGGGCCGCGCCTGTTGGTTTATCGAGAAATACGTCCACGTGTGTTGAATTTGCCTACTTTTTGTTGGAAACCTTCATGAGCTGTGCTTCTCAAACATCGGCGTCTAAGATTTCTGTTATAAATGGACAAGTATTACTAGCGTATAACAAAACCGCGCGTGATGATAAATTCTACACACAACATCTACAAGGCGGAGTGAGAAACTCGCGCTTCACCTTGCATGACGCCATTTGAAGATAGCTGCTGTACAGTCATCGCGATTCGCACATTCACTTTGTCACTCATCTGACTTGAGCTATTGATACAGCTAGCATCATATATCACCGTGCATCCGCAGTGGAGTTTAAGCGACTGATGTGTGATCATGTAGAGGTGTATTGTATTCAGAGCAGGCCAATCGCATACCGAAAGAAGTAATGATGACAGATAATCTATTCAGAGTGGCTTTGAAATAATCACGGTCGTCGAATACTAGTGCCATATTGTCAGTATAGTCAATAACGATTAATCTACCAACGGAGAAAACTTCGATGCGTGCATCCCAAACGTATACTTTACTTTACTTTACTGCGGCTGACTCTTTTTGGAGGATAAGCCGGCTCCACATTTCATGGAGTTTCTTGGGAATTTGGTACAAGTGGTGTCCCCTCACCATTCGATCCCAAACGTATGAAAGAGTAGGGCTCATAGTGCAATTTTTAGAAATTTTTTTTAAAAAAATAGGCAGTTGGCATCTTTGATGAACACTGCTAGGAGACCCTTCTGGTTGTTTTGAGTTAGTCAACCATCATTCCCATCTTCATAAAGGCAACATTAATGCGTATGTTTACCATTGTGTTAGAAGCCTGACCTGTAGGTTTGCCACGTTAAATACAGAGGATTGCATTCTTTATTTAACACTCTGATAGTTGATCGAGATTAGCTATCCACGTTGCTTATACAGGCATACCTTCGGGACTGATGCATACACTGGACAAAATTGATGTTTTTTTATGTTCAGCCTACTTTTCATGACTGCTTAATTTATTGGTTCGCAGATGGTTGTTTGCAATCATTTATTGTTTCAATTACTTATAATTTTACCGGGCCTGTTGCGTAAAGAAGTTGGAACAAGCACATGCTGTTCGCTGATTTTTGCGCTTTATATATATATATATATATATATATATATATATATATATATATATATATTAAAGTTATTATATCACATTTAGCCCAGAGAATCATGTGTTTGGAAATCAGCTATTTCCGATCATATATTGGAAACGGGGCACCCAGTCAATTTGACCAATTTCTCAATTCTACATAAAGCAAAATCAGAAATATTATTACCTATTTATGAAGCCCTCTATATAAAACACCAAACACCTGGCCTAAATATTCAAAAGTCTCGTGAACATGATTATCTAATCGACTGGCCACGAATCACACAATCCAAGGACAATTTTTTTAGCTTCTAGGCAAGACCAAACAGGCCCTCGTCCAGAATCAACAAACATTCGATCGGATTGGCGACAAACTGAACGGGATAAAGCAGCTGCACATACAAAGTCAGGAAATTCGAAACAATATGTGCATTCAACACTGCAATCCACACCTGCGCTGTTACCAAGTTGAGAAAATAAAAATACGGAACAAGTGGAAACAAAAGACTACACTGGGAAAAATAACACTCATACACGCAACAGCGAACAATTCGAACAGGTGGTTAATTCTCTAGCCATCAATACAATAATGACCAGATCTCAGACATTACTTTGCAATACAGCGAGAATGACCTTTACTTGCAAACAGACATACACACACACACACAGAGACACATACGCATACACACTTACTAATCACACCAAACAATAAATAGAAGTAAAACGGAGTCAGATTTGTTGCCACCAACACAATCAAATGAAAACCCAGAATGTGTATAAATGAAAGATTGTGAAGTGAAGTTTAGTATTTTCGGAATAAATGCCAATTATCCACTTTGCTATTAATGTATTTTTTCTTCTAAATTTGAAATATACTGTGTAATATTCGAAGGCAATGGATATGATATATATATATATATATATATATATATATATATTTACCAAGTCAGTAAAGGGTACCAACACTATAGCTTTTGTGTCAGTACCAACATTATGGTACGGAAAGGGTGCAGTTGGCTGCGACCATGAACTCTATGTTTCCACATACTGTTGCAATGCAATTCATAATGCTGACTATGATGTTAATGATGCTGCGGACAACGATAATGAGGATGACTGCGGTTGTGATGATGATGATGATGATGATGATGATGATGATGACGACGACGATGATGATTTTGATGTTGACGATGCTGATGCTGATGATGATGATGATGATGATGACGATGCTGCTGCTGATGTTGATGATGCCGATGATGATTATGTCGACGACGATGATGATGACGATGCTGCTGCTGCTGATGATGATTATGATGACGACGATGCTGCTGCTGATGTTGATGATGACGACGATGCTGCTGCTGGTGATGATGATGTTAATGACGATTCTGCTGCTGATGATGATGACGACGATGATGATGATGATAAAGATGCTGCTGCTGATGATGATGACGATGATGATGATGATGCTGCTGCTGATGATGATGATGAGGATGCTGCTGCTGTTGATGATGATTATGATGACGACGATGATGATGATGATGTTGATGACGATTCTGCTGCTGATGATGAAGTTGATGATGATGACGACGATGATGATGATGATGATGATGATGATAATGATGCTGATGATGATGATGACGACGACGATGATGATGATGATGACGATGCTGCTGGTGCTGATGATGATGACGACAATTATGATGATGATGATGATGCCGATAAGAAGGTGGATTGCTGTGTTGTTGATCAAACCTAAACTTGTACATGTCTAAAAAAAAAACGTTTCCACCTCATATGGATTCACGATGCTGTCAAAATAGCATGCCTTATTTCGTTTTCTCTCTTTTTTTCCATTGAAGTAACGAAACGAAAGCCTGCCCTCGAATCCCAGGCAATCGATGCCGAGTCTGCTTCAAAACAACAGAGCTGTCATGCCAAAGAGTGCGCAGAGGAGTCCAAACCGGAGGCTGTGAAAATTGATGACAACTTGGGCGATGCGGATGGCGCCCTGGCCACCTGCCCGAGAACTCTTAAATTCCTAAGTGCTGTGCTCCAGGTAACTGCTTTGTACCGTAGTATAGCCATTAGCCAGATATCTTTCAGGTTGTTTTTTTTTTCAACACAAAGATTGTTGACATGTAACGTGCTAGCAATGAATTGTGTATTCCGATCGTGGGCGCATCATCACAATCAGATTTAGAATGAAAATTAGCTTAAGTGGGCATGTTGTGTATTCAGTGGTAAAATGGCTGCAGAAGCTGTCAAAAAACCCTGGGGTCCGTGTCGGAATGGAGCTGCGGTACTATTGAAAAGTAGGCACACATTTCCAACAGCCCCTGGCGACCATGTTACTAGCGCTGGCTCCCATGTCGCGAACCGGCTGTCGTTAACAGCAGAGCCGAAGACTTTCGTCAGCATCTTAAAGGTTCGTCCCACAGAGCTCGAATACCCTGAGTGGCGGTTAGTTTAAGAGGAGGAGGAGGAGGAGGAGGAGAACTCTTACAATAAATCCGCTGTTACATGATGGCTTCTAGAGAAACTGGAATGCGAAATTCTGCGTGCTATTGCCTTGTTGATCATACTTGATTGTGTAAAGGCTACTGATGCAACCTCGGGGAAGTTGTATACTACTGGGGATATCGGTCGTACAATATTAACAAGAAACGTCGTACTTATGCCAAAGAATCCATAAGAATGTGAAATAGCTCCAACTCAAGCTTAATGCCCGAATATGCTTCTACTTCTTCTTCTTGCATAAATCAGGCTCGATAAACAGACTGCATACATTTGTCAGTATATACTAATAGTTGCATAATGTGGAACAGGAAATTCATCCACTTGATCTGTTTTGTCCTTATTGGGAACTCTTCACGTACTGTCCGGAATATATATATATATATATATATATATATATATATATATATATATAATTATATATATATCAGTATAAATTAAACATAACATAAAGCAGCAAAGGAGATTCGTCTAGCAGATCAGTTTCAGTCTTAATGAAAGCTCGTCAATTACTTTCGTGAAGTTGCTGTGACTGGGGCTCGAACTTTGGCGCATTTACCTCGGAGTCTTGCAATCATACAACTGCACCATCCCTGCCACACTCTCTAAACGCATTTTTCACTGATATACTAGTTTACGGTTTCATTAACTTTTGCTACCCATAGCAACCCATATTCGTCATTATGGAATAGATGTTCTCGGGACTGCGATTGAGGCTCTATTTAGGGTTGATTTGAATGCCAAAAGTACACAACTAAAGCAGAGTAACGCTTAATCTGCAGCTTGGGGCAGCATTCGAGCTTCAGGACCTAATTACAAATGTAACGAATTATTGTTGTTTTACTAAGAGGATGCTTTGTACGAGCAAACACTTATATAGTTTTTCATTGACTTATAAAGTGTGTGGCAATAAGAAATATGGCTTCTCAATCCCCGTTATAAGAGCTGGTATGAATGTTAGCAGGATAATTGAATACCGAAGGATTAGTTAACATTGGAGCTCATCTAGATGTCGAGCCATGTTTACTTGGCCTATAATTCTATTTTTGCACATAACTGTTATCAAGATAAGACAAAGTTGTAAATCCATTTTATTTTTTCTTGGTATTTTCTTCTGAATAGATTATTTATGCCTGTTATCATAATCAAGGTTGCGGTCTTGATATAAGCACCTGAACCATTAATTACTTACACTTTGTCAGTATACAATAAAAATTGTATAGTGTAGAAAAGGAAATTCATTAGTTAAATCAATTGTGCACATCCAATCTTATTTTGTCGGTGGCACAACATAGAAAATCTATCTTCAGTTGCTCGTACTGAGGCGTTTATATCCTTCATGATCATTGTCAAAGCACTCAGTAAACGGACTAACGGGGATAAAACTGAAAATACCCTTGCTTCCATGTTCGTTTCACCGTGGGAGGTCGAAACGCGCCAGTGTGTGTGTATGAGTCATGGGACCAATGAGAACCCATCAATCATTAAAAAAAACCAAGTTGTGCACCTGGAAATGTAACGGATTCAAAATGTTACCGACCTACGAGTGCTTTCAATTGTCCCGCAACCGTCAGTTGTTTTGATATATTTTTCTACTGGTTTAAGTAATAGGGTAGATGACAACCTAAAATTCGCAGAATGTGTTTAAATAAATATTAAGTATGTTTTCAGGTATTACTTGTATTAATATTGGAAAGAATTTCGATTGGTTTACTATCTAACACATTTCATCATCTGTTTAGTCGTGTTAGTCTGGAAAAGTTTGAAGTCAGTTGTCTGCTGCATTTGCGTCACCTTGATTGCTACGGGTAGAATTCAAATTGTGGGCAATTTTAAGTTTTTCCTCTATTCTATTGATAACATTTAAAGTGAAAAACAAAATGGACCAATCAACAATGCTGGATTGAATTTCGCCGAGGTTTTGTTATGCGGGACAATTGATAGCATTCGTAGTTCGTTAAAATCTTTTCCAGGTGCACCGATTTTTGGTCTTGATTCATTGTTTTTCACCTGTCCTTTACTTTTTGCGCCTTCCATCAACTGCTTATCTGAAAATGACATTGGTACCAGATATTCCGACATAGTTTTTCCCGAATTTTCGGGACTGAATTTCTAGTTCCATTTTCAGGGTTGACACCTTACGCGCATGTGCTACAAGTCGTTTTTTCCTGTGCGTATGCTGTCAACCCTGAAGATGGGACTGGAAATGAAGTTCTGAAAATTCTGGAAAAAAAGGAGTGGAAAATTTTTTCACATCGTCATTTTCAGACAAGCAGCTGCTGGACGGCTTCAGAATGAAGGGACAAGTGAGAACCCATCAATCAATGCCAAAAATCGGTGCACCTGTAAATTTTACCGACCTTCGAGTGCTAGCAATTGTCCCGCACAAGCAAAATGGCGGCAAGAATTCAAAACAAGATGGACAACATTGCGCATTTCAAGTCATCATTTAACGATGCTGGATGTAGCACGGTCCAGAGTTTGCCTACGTCGGTCAGGCGATTGGAAATTTCGATGGCTTCTGGCCAAGGTATTTTTCATCTGCAATAGAAATCAGTATTATTTATTAACGTATTTGTTAATTTAAATTTTCGTAGTATATGTAATCATGGTTGTTTCTTAATTTAGAAATGGTGTTTCGTCTGATATTAATATTTTTAGATGTTAATTTTATCGATGAAAAACAATACTTGTCTAGTGATGATTTGACAATGACGGAATATGATAGAAGTGTTCGGATGGGCGATGAACTATCGGCCACCCAGACGCTCATCAGTCTTACCTGGCAGATCATCTAAGACAGGCAACGCTTCGAATCTAGCGTACCTTTCACGTGCTAGGCATTGGCGATGTATTGCAAATTTATTGCTTGAACACGACTGTGTGCATTGAGAAAATATTTATTTTCCGGATACGCGGTGGGAATGAGCTATTTACTAAACTCTGATTTGTTGATGTTTTGATTGGTCGAGCCACGGTTTGCCAATTGGCTCTGTTCTGTGAACTATGATACGAAGAATGCGCTTCCTCGCTGTCTAGTAAACTTGTCTCGAAACGACAATTCCCTTGATAAATTGGTCTAAAACACTATTACACGTCTAGTTACACCTTTTTAAATGCAGCTTGCCTATGGAAGGATAGTGTAGCGTAATTATGGCAGGCGTGCATAACCAACTGCTTTACACCCAACTTGAAGGTATCTGTGTTTCCAAATGATCTGTGTGCAACGCAGTCTACGTCTGCGCTGTAGTCGACTACTCGCTTAGGTGAAATTGATCCGCTTTGTTTGTGCTAACTTTCTCTTTATAAAAAAAGGGCTGTTGGATTGTGTCATTTGAGTGGGCAGAGACATGTGCGCATGTTCAACAACGCGTTGAAGAGGAGGGATTCGAAGTGACAGGCTGCAGCACGGCACCACATGCACAGGCGCCGCGGCGAGCGCGAATGGCCAAGGAGGCGGGAAGCCAGGGTCTCCTTCACGGAAAGCACATCGCATTAACGGTAGGAAAGTGATTGAAATTTAAATTAAGGAATACTACCGCGTGTATTGAAGCGTAGCATTATTTAAAAATAAGTTTATGACGCAACTAATAAATGGCATTTTCTTTTCGCCAGATATCAACTCGACCGCAATGTCTACTAATTTATATTGTTAATGTTGGGGAAAAAATTGATTACGGTTTACTAAATACATATATTATTAAATAATGAACGGGAGGTATAAAACGCATACTCAGAAGTGCTCGAACAAAAAATCACTTTATATTCAATTAACTGCGACAAACATATTTGCAGCCAACTGCTTCTGCGATACGCATCTCCATTTCATTTAGTCTTGTTTAAATAACCTCAAAATCCACTTGGTTGGGAAAACGGTAATTTTATGGTCGGTTGTTGCGGAGAAGTTCTCGTCTTGTCGAGCTGTGTTAAATCAGAAGTGTTCTTTGATTTGCTTCTGTAGAAATCGGCCGGCTCTACCTACATTGGAGATGCGTATCTCGGGATCAATCAAATTCATCCATTCTCCACATATATAACCTTATGAACTTTTGTTCTTGTGTGTGCTTCTGCGTTTGCATTTGCGCTTCCTTTTTGCTGTTACATGAATATATGCATTTGGTCCAAATTAATCCTATTCGCTGGTGTCAACTTACGTTTTAAATTGCCCTCTGTATTGGCCCGTGGCCATAGATATTCCTACCTGACGACCGGCGAACACAAGCTAGTCAGCCCGGTAGTGGTAGCATGAACCGTGCCGGGTCTAAAGGGACACAGCCATTATCCCGTGTCATGTGGAGCCTCGAGTTTGGTCTAACTGCGCAGTAACCTTTTTTGTTAAATGTGTAGTGACGGAATGAGAGTAAGCGTGCCAGACACGAAGGGCAAGTTTCGGCTGTTGAAGTAATCTTGGCCACTGGCATCTGGGCTGATACTGTTCATCAGTTTTGACTGGCAGACTATCTAGAAGGAAAACTCCGAACACAAACCGTCGTCACTAGGAATGGGCGACCTAGTTTTCTTTTACAATACACATATAATCATAAACGACTTCTGGTTACATGGCAGTGAAAAATTAGTCAATTTTGGCTTTTTTATGGCTGTATTGATGATGACGACCTTCCGAAATGAAAGTGTGTTGTATAAACCTGCTTTATAATAATGCTTTGCTGCAAGCCACAAGGTATATATCAATTAACATAATTAATACACAGAAATGACTGAACTCTAAAGTTGAATTAACGAGTTCTGCCTTCTGTTTTATACCTTAGAAAGGTGTACAATTGCCTCCAATTTTCATATAACTTATGCAATATCTAATAGAATTATGCTGATTTGTTATTTTAACGTGTATTTGCATACATAGGGCACCTTCACATTTCCTATGCCGTCGCGAGATGAGCTGGCCGATTTGGCTCGTGGGAGCGGCGCCCAAGTGCACTCCAGAGATACCAACACTGCGTCGGGACTGTCGCGTGTCTGTCGGGACATTTTGCAAAGCGGCACCTCGGCATTTTCGCGTAAGCTACTGCTAAATTTTGCTGCTCTTGGTTTCAAAAGTTGGGTGTCCGAGAAAAAGGAGGCATTAGTGTAAAATATGGATCTTGCTTAGTTGAAGCCACAGCTCGCCAATAACTGTCATTTAAATGATGATGAAATCACTTTTCGTTTAGCCAAAATCTATTTCCTTTTTTCATCATAGTTAGATTTTCGTAAATTTTATCATGAATTTGTGTTAATTCAACCATTTTTGTGTTTTGGCAACATAATTTGAGAGAAAAACAATAAATTTACCTGAGCTGGATATAAATTTTTGGTGTGTGTGTGTGTGTGTGCACACGTCTACCTATGCATAATACTTTTTGCTTTCGGTTTTTTTATAAATCGGACTTAGATCGCGATTGCTTAACTCGCGGTTGCGAGCTTTTTTCATGAATCTCTGAAATGCCGGTGATGCATTGCACAGACCAAAAGGCATATGCGCATATTCGAATAGCACGATGCTTTCTTTGTCGAGTGTCGTCTGATGTTATACCGGTTTAATGTCAAGCACTGTAAACCATTTACGTTGAGCAATTTCGTCACTGATGCTTTTAGCATTATTTATCGGACAACCAACCTGGAATTGTAACTCTGCTACGAGCTCGAGAATCAAGGCATAATCTCCAATCATCAACGTGTTGCCTGGCTTGCATGTGAATAGGCGATGCCCATGGACTAGCACTAGGACGAGTGATGGTGTCCTCCTACATCTGCTCAATAATGTCCTTGACAGCCTGTAACTTTTTCTGGACGAAGGACCGAGATCTGGCGAGAGCTGGCGGACATTTAGTTGCTGTGAGATGCCGCGTAATTAATCTGGCTGGATTTTTTGGATAGGATATATTAATATTCGTGATTTTCGGAAAATTGTTGACGATCTCACGTCCTTGTGGATGAGCAGACTCGAACGAGTCGTTATTCTTGAGTAGAAAACTGGGCGATCCTCACTACCAATAAATGTACGTGCAGCTAAATATATAACTGAGTCTAGCAAGGTACCTTTGGCTATATCAATTAGGAGACCATACTTCGCTAGAAAAACCTAGGCCTACTATGCAATGTGGCATTTCGACAACTAAAAACGTCCACGGGAATACACGATGTAGACCTATTGATACTCTGACGCTCGCCAAGTCATTTGTTTCAATTGACTGGCCATTGGCGGCTTTTAATTGTACGCCGGTGCTGCAGGTTACTGGGAAATTCAGCGTTACTAACGATGACGACAATTAACGACGCGGTGACAGAAGAAATACGTGCTGTCTCGGAGTTGGAGCTTTTCTCTTGACTATATTGCGTGTGGACCGCGGTGGAAATTCAAATACGGTACCATCAATCACCAATTATTAGGGCTGAGCCCAGGCGGACACCTAGTTGACTGTGAGCAACTGACTGGTCTTCTGTACGCTGATCTGTGCATATTATTTGGTTGACACTGTGATTTAGGACGTAAACGCTGCGCGCGGTTGAATGATGACAAGGGACCGGGCGTTTGTCGCGATAACTTACAGGGACCGTACGGGCGATGCGGTAGCAGACCGGAACCATTTATACTAGGACTTTGAATTATTCATCTGAGAACAACCAGTCCATCATTCAAAATAAGTTAGTAAGTAAAAAGTGAAGAATTTCAACAAAAGCAAAAGGCTGTTCAGATGAAATGATGTGATTTACTAAAATTACGTCTATTCTAAAGTTAGTATTACGAGTGACAGTAAACTTGACTGTCACACTGTAAATATGGTCTTGTACATGCAAGAAAATGTGTCCCTAAAAAGGTCTGTATACTGTGTACCTTAAAAAGGACTGTGATATTTTTTTTGAAATGAAACCTTGTCAACTTGAACGGATGTTCACCTTTTTTATTACTATTGCTGGATATTTATGGTTTCTACCTAAATAAAATAATATAATACAAGAGTTGGCTGGCGACACGGCCTACTTCGGTCAGGAGCAGAGTTCTCCTCTCAGGATTCGAGCTGTTTGTTTTTTTCCTGCCATATAGCGATTAGTAAAATATTTTCTTTTGTAATTAATTTTTAATTTTTTTAAAGAAATTAATGATGCTGCCTATCTGTTGGTACTGTACGACCCGCGAGCGAAACAGGCGTCGTCAGTGAAATCTGGCGATACAAATCGGAATCCTAGCGGTGATGATTTAACATGCGAAAGTGCCGCCGTCAATGTTGAACAACTTGTGTCGGATGCGAATAAACGACTGCTTGTCGCGATGGGTGAAGCGCCGAAGAAATCAGACAAGAAAATTGTGCCAGTTCCGGCAAACTGGCTTATTGATTGTATTTCTCAATATCGTGTACTTCCGTTTAAGTAACTCTGATCAGACAAGGAATTGAATTTTTTTTAAATTGTTTCGTTGTGTTACTGATCAATTTGTTGACTTTTTTAAATATCGTTTTTTTCATTAAAAAATATTCCAATCTTTCATTTTAAAGCTGAAGTCGCACATTGGTTTGATGTTAACTAGGCAATGCACATTATAGCATGTATGCATCCAGGTAAACTTATATGTACCATTATGTTTCACGTACAGTGGACTCTAAAAGGAGCCGTTGTCAGTGGAGCAGACTTAACCAGGCCAACACCTCCGCCCCCCCGGCTGGAATTTTTCCGCCCATCCTAAGGTATCTTTGTTGGTAAAGGTATGCTGCCGCGTGATTATGTGACCGATTTCGCGAACAAATCTCCGATAACGAGATTGCTTCTACCAGTGATGCTTACCATTTCAATGTTATGAAATATAATTTATTTATCCATTTCACTTAACTCTCCACAGTACACAAGTATGGTATCAGTGGTACGGTTCACATTGTAATGATCGCTGAAAAGACATTGGTTAGTAGGATAGAATTCCGAGCCGTGTTTCCGGTTAGAGTGCAACTGGTGGTCCTAATGACTACTGGTGAATTGCCCAATAAAGCGGAAACCGTTCTTCTCGATGGATTGGCTTTCAAACTATAACTTCTTCAAGAACTAATCTCATTAGTCCGTTTTATTCTTTAAGCTGGCTTGATCAGGCATAAATTATCGACACTGCTAGTTATTCTATATACAATAGATTTCTGTCATGCAAGCGCTGACATTTCGTGTGTATAAAAAAGCTGCGACTCGTTGGCCTAACAGTTTCACTGAAAATTAACCTTTAAAAGATTGCTTAATGCGAGCGTCATATTTGTGTCACTTCAAACTATCAGTTTTGCAAAGATACGACCGATCCCCATTTCCAAGTAAGCATCCGTTTCCTCTTCTTTCGAGCTGGGTGCGGATTCGTCCCTTTCTTCCGAAGGCTTCAACGTCGTTCATACTAACTCCTGGAAATGAGATACGATCTAATCTTAGTTTACAGCCAGTCAACGAATTTAAATTAATCCAGTTTCGCAAAAACAATTTTCATTCGACAATTGGCTCCTTGCTGTTTTCTCTGTGTCGCTTCATAAATGCGACAAAACCTCTCAGTTAAATCTAGTTAAGAAAATAAAGTTAAGATGACTGAACCATTAATCTGCAACAAGATCGCCACTGAACTCAATTCCATGCCATATAACGCAGGGTTTCAAACCAAGAACTGATGTGCTCGTAGACTCCATTCTGGTAGACAAACGAATCCCGTACTACCAGATTCGATTATTTTTCACTTAAGTTGTTTCTGTCATCAAATAATGTCCATTTTATTACGCCAATCTGGCACCCGGTTAAATGAATACAGCTCTGCTGGGCTATCCAATTAAGGACAAACTTAATGCGTGACCGAGCTAGCACATTTTCTGGTGCCTGATGTGTTTGTCTAACAAAGTTCACTTCAAGAGTTGCTCCAAAATCACGTCCACCAAAGTCGGCGCGGCTTATTCGATGTTAGTCACCTATACTGTATTTAGCTAATCAACTGGTAGAGGTAAAATTTGCATTGGAAAAAGAAAGAAAACGAGAATTATCATTTAGAAATGTAAAATTAAAACGAATTGATCAGACATTAGAAAAAGATAATTATAAAAAAGATACTTATTCTGGTATCTTCTAATCACCCGTTTTAGATGAAAATAGGCATTCTTAAATCCATGATAATAAGAAGTCTTAAAATAGTGGATTTAAAATATAGGGACAAAGAACTGATGAAACCGAACAAAATATTCAGAACAAATGGTTATCCGGAAAAATTAACTGATAAAATCATAAACGAGACGCTATTGCGATTTAGTGGAAAAATAAACCAAGAAAAACAGGTAAGGGATTTAAAAAAACATAATGAAGGTATGCACAGCACTCTGGTTCTACCAGGTTCTAGATTAAATAGAAAAGTTAGGATATTAGCAACGTAATACAACACAAGAACAGTGGTAAGACAATCAGTTTCAATAGACAATAAGAAAAAATATAACCACTCAACATATCATGGGTTTATAGGATACCTTGTAAAGATTTCAAACTCAGGTATATGGGTGAAACCATGCGTCCAATAAAGGTACGTAGAGGTGAACATAAAACTGCATGCAAAGATCATATCTAGCCAGGCACTCAGCAGAGACAGGTCATTAGATAACCTGGGAGGGCTGTAAACGAAAGCGTTATGACTGATATAATTTATCCGTTGAGGGATTCACAGTGTTGCTTGTATGATATTCATATTATATATAAGGTGTATACACTCATATATATATATATATATATATATATATATATATATATATGATGGATATATAGATATCTATAAAACGTGTGGGAAGAACCGACATGGTTGCTTATATGATTATCTACATATGCACAATATATAGCGTTTAAACGTAAATATAAATGGATATTTTTATTAGATGTGGGTGTATATATATGTAATTATAAATAAGTAAATTAATAAAATTTAAATAAATATAAAATATTGCAAATTTATTATATATGTACATGATTTTGACAGATATTTAAATGGAGAAATTAATTTATACAGGATATGAGTATTAATGTGTATTTGGTTGGGCGACTTTTCGTTAATGTAGGCCCCGTATCCAGTCTTTTCTAAACGATTGAATAATACTATATCTTCTTTCAACAGTTTTATCAACCTCTCTCTGTCTTTAACCTATTGCAAACAGGATGGGATTACGTAAACTGGGGTATTTGAGGATTACTGCAATATTGAAATCAAAATTTTGTTGATCTTTCTATGAATCCGGAACTGCAATTAAAAAAATATAAACATCATGGATAGATGTCAATCCATTAGATTTGCTTCAAGTTATTCGATAAATGTCACTTTAGTAGAATACACGTGTTTATAGGTGGTTGTGTGCGGGGAGGGGGACAGGGATAGGTTTTTGTATACATTTGAGTATTAGAGACGAGGTATGAAGACCGGATATTGGGAAGACGATTAAAAGAATACTATTGGAATTGAAATAAACATAAATATATTTGTCTTGAATGAGGATACCGTATTTGCCACAAGTTGTGCTTTATTCCTGTGCCATAATTTGACTTTCTCTTCTCTAGTGTGTGATTTACACGAAGCGCTGTGATGGCACAAAATAATCATAGCAAAACACCCAGATAGGACTGATATCAAGTTTATACACTGACGATGTTCCAGCAAATAACAATTGCTTTTTTGATAATTGGAATGATTTTCGACTCGCTCCAAGCACTCGACACGATTATATCATTCCATTTATTACTAAACGTATTAGTTAACGCTCCACATAAGTTGTTGCCCTCATCCTTGAATAAGCTTTGCGTAGTTTAAGAGATAGGCCTGCATTCCGAATTGCAAATGCCCATAGTTATTTGGGATAAGCCTTCTATATTGTCGATAATGCTATACCTTCGGGAATCATGACTGATGCAGATACACATGAAAATTGAACTCTGAAGTGGTTGAATCTCTGCGATTTACGTTCGCGGTTTGTCGCTTTGCACTAGCAGTTTGGCAAAGATCCGATTGATCCTCATTTCCAAGTACGCATCGAGTTTGGCTTCTTATTGCCTGGGTGCGGATTCGTTCCTATCTTCCGAAGGTACAATATTACCTGCATTGTTTGTAGCGGATCCAATTTTCATCGACAGTAATTTCCCATTTTCATCAAGTCTAGTTAACTTTGATTTTAGAATATATTTACATTTTTTGAATAGATGATTGTTTCCGTTTGCCTAAATTTAATTGTATTTAGTTCTTCGGAAAATTCGAATGCATACCTACAGTGGAAAAGCGAATAGTCCGAGCCGTTATAAGTGTTCCAAAATGAACGACAATCTTGGATACGACCTCGCCGTTTATAACTAATTTGAACTTGATCTATCTGAGTCCACCGTTGTCCGGGGGCTGGAGGACATCATGTGGTGTAACACCTTCCACTGTTGATACAAGCAAAATTTCGCAACCGGAGCTGATGCAGTTAACCAAGAAAATCAATCCTTGAAATGTTCAGCCCACCTATCAAGACGACACATTTGATTGGTTGTTATATGGTTACAATCATTTCGTGTCTTAGTTACACGCGTTAATCGATTTACTAAACCATTCTTTTTTTTTACAAAATGAAACTACATTGGTAGCCAGAAACGTTTCCGTGGATCAAATCTACGCCTGTTTTGGAATCGGTTTAGAAGAAAATTTTACGAGCCAGTAAGCTTTATTCTTCCGCTCTTCCACGTGCCTTATTTTTGCATATCATTAAAAAAACCTCGACTAAACTGTTCGAAGCACTGCCATAGGTGACAGCTAATGAATTCTACTCGTCAGGCCGTAGAGAATGCCGGTGATTGGATGAAACAACCAAAGAAATCGACGAGTACTTTCGTGGTCGATGCAAATGCTAGCCACATAGAGCACGTTCTCACGCGATGTCTACTCGATATACGTAAGACGAAGTGCGAAAAGATCGCGCGAAATTATCGGAAAATCGAGTTCAACAGAGACACCTTGCTAGTCCGAGGAACTCGATCGGCTGAAACCAATCCTTATTTTGCGGTTTCATTCTGCGATCTTTATATCAATTGTTAGAATCAAGTTTGAAAAGTTACGATAAACATTGTACCTAACCAAACGCACACCGTCAGTCGATCAAACTGATGTGGTCTGACATTTCAGGGTCATCGTCGGAGAACGAGGACCAAGTTGGAATGCATATATAAGTCATGGTGAATAAAATCTGTGGCGATCGCATACTTTGTACTATACAGGAAGTGTTTGCTTCACAGTTTCTTTACAGTTATAAAAATAAAATTTTTGTTACATGTATGCAATTAAACAATGAATGATTGTGCGGGTGGTGGGAAAATTTCGCTAAATTGAGTTTGCGAAGTTTAGATAAACATCAATCAAGTTTTATTTAATCACTCGAAGAATATAGCAAAACTGTAATTGTTTATCACAATTTTATAGGAAAGAAATTTGTAAAATATTTAACGTAATAAAATGTAAATTATAGCAATTAGACAAATTTGCTGAAAGAGTTCGTAGCATCGTATTGCACATAGTTCGTTGATTCGTTATTTAGCCGTATAATGAAGTTTACCAGCAGAAGCTGTTATCGATCTACGACAAAATTGGTATTGGAGTAATTGTAGCCTTCACGGAATCAAGCACGTCTTTATAGTTGATAAAACCAGTTGTAGCTATGATAAACTCCACGTTACCTAAAACAAAGATGTAAAAAATAAATCGTTTCAGTTAAAAACAAATACTAATTTACAAGCTGGAACGAGAAAAGCGCAAATCCATATGCATAAAACAGAATCATTAAATTAAGTTCGCGATGTCGGTATTAAAGACAAATTGGAGCAAGAGGTGAGTTAATCACATGTTTTCTTGGACATCCAACTCCAAGTACGTACACTTACAGTAAGCAGACGTATCTCGTTCGTTTCACGCATTTCATTTTTAAAACGGCATTTGTTAATAAGCAGTGTTGGCTAAACACTGTTTAGACATTACATAATGTTTTGGGCCAAAGCTGGTCAAACGACTTCTCATAAAATAACCGATTGTTGCTAATTTTCTACCTCTCCTTATTATCACACCATGTAATAATACAACAGCACTTAATGATTAATAACTCGCCGCAGCAAAACTAATAACTTAAAACAAGAATGGCATATGAAGGGGTGCATCTACCTGTTTAGATGTCACACAGAAAAGAGGAAATTTGGATATCTACACAACACCTGACCTAGTACCAAGTCAGCTCCAAAGTAAGGCGACGTAATCATAAACAAGACCAAACCTCACAGTTAGCTCTGGCAATCTAAATCCAGACGGCTAAGAAGATGGTTACTAAAACTCTGCAACTAGATCGCCAGATAGCAGGATGTCCAATCAAAAAATACGATGCGCACGAGGACCTCGTTCGTCACATTCGCTGTTTGTGTCACGTAAAAATCTGTCCACCTTATTTGTTGTGCCAATACGGTACTGGCCGAGAAAATCGAGTAATCAAACTGGAAGCATATGAAAAGCGTGGCTAAGCCAGCGCGGTAGGCGAAATCTTATTTGTCTATCTAACCGGCAGTATTACTTGGCCGATCTCAAAATACTTCTACACATGCCAATGTCGCTTATCCGTTATTAATAACCTAAATCGGATCGGCTTCTCAAAAAAGCAGTAAATGCCCGTCTGTAACCGTCTACATGCCTCACTCGAAGCAGTCTGCGAACATTTCATGGTGTCCATGCGATTTCACACGTTTTCTTGTTTACTGATCCGAATTGTGGATCAACTAGTATGGTAGAATTTCGATGACGTGAAACCTTTTTTGGCGTCTATTGCTGTTCGATTGTTGCAAGGGCCCATTTCATTCTCTGAGATTTGTTATTTGAAAGTGGGGATATTTGTGTGAAATTCAAATGACTATCAACCGCAAAAAGTGCATTTGGCAACATCAGCGTGCTGACCGAATTAGCGTATGCTCATCTTTGGCTGAATTGTTGGCTAAAGCGATCTCATCTCGAATGAGATTGTTACAAATGTTGGTATACCAGCTCTCTTGGATACGTATATTTCCGACACACCTAAGCATATTATTCAATGAGAAAATTAAATATTAAAATCAAGGAATTTGCGTATAAGCATTGATTAAACACTAGTTGATTGCGCGGGTGGTGCGAGCAATTCTTTAAATCAAGTTTGCGAGCTTGAAGTAAACACCAATCCTATTGTATTTAACCAGTCATCGAACAAAGCTGCAAAACTACCGCCAGTCGCACGCACTAACGCGTTTCGACATTCCATGATGATGATCATCATCAGAGTACGACGGCAAACTGACTAGCGAAGTAGAAAAAAATGCTTCCAAATACGAGAGACTATGGCGTCCATTTAGCATCGGCATGGCATATTCTTACGCTGCCAAGAGAACAGACTGTGACCCGCTGGAAACAGCCAAACGACTCATACACACACACACACATATATATATATATATATATATATATATAATGCCCGTGACTGCATAGAAATTGTGCAGCCGACATTTCCAGTCAAGTTCAATGTATGCGAGACTGCTAGAAGTGAGAGCGCATATCTAAATTTGATTTCCATATATATTCAATGCGTTTGATCCTCGATAGTCAGTTTGACGTCGTACTCTGATGATGATCATGGAAGAGCCTAAATGCGCCAGTGCGTTGCGGGTTGGCGGTGTTTTGGTTATGTTGTTCGACGACTGGTTAAATACAATGGGATTGGTGTTTACTTCAAGCTCGCAAACTTGATTTAAAGAATTATAAGCACGGATTTTTAAGCAATGACGATGCATCAATAACTAGTATAGTTAATGTTATATTTATACGTTTCAACTACATAGTGGGCCTTACTGAATAAAATATATATTATTACAATAAACATATATATTCACAGTATCCTTTCCATGTGCAAAAAAAAAGAATTTTATCAGATACCAGAACATTGCAATGTAATCGCCTGTTTTAAATCAAATGGTGAATACAAGTCTGCAAATGCACAACACATCGTCGAAACCTCACACGTATGTTCTCCAGGCGTAGCATTTAAGGTAATTACTAAATGCATACGAAGCCTTATGGATAAACAAATTGCAGCCGGATTAATGCAAGTAGAAGAAGCATGTTCAGGCATTGAGCTTGAACTGAAAGTGACGCACGCAATTGATTGGTTGTTCCCTTATTTCCCATTCTCTTCATGTTTACATTTTTCTATCTTGTTTGGCCCTTCAATTCATATATAAAGATATGTTCATTTATAGATACTTAGCTCAGAAAGAGATCGTCCTAGATTAAAATCCCGGTCTCGGAAGTTGTGATAACTACCCATTATTACCCAATAATGGCGAAATAAGTCTAATAAATAAATAACATTTTCTATCCGAATTAATATTCATTTCATACCGACAAAATAAAAATAACAAACTCCGCCATTTGACTTTTGTACTATATATATATATATATATATATATATATATATATATATATATATATATATATATAGCAAGAGTAAACTCAATTAAATGCACATTGGCTGCACGGGCAGTGATTATCAATACTTTTAATCAAGGTTGCGAACTTGATACAAACACCTGACCCATTATGTGCATACATTTGTCAGCATAAACTAAGTATTGTACAGTGTGGAAAAGGAAATTCATCCAGTAGACTGGTTTCGTCCTTATTGAGAACTCATCATGTACTGGTCAGAATTTGCCGCGGACAGGGCTCGAACCTAGAAAAGGCGATTCATCTAGTAGACCTAGTTCGTCCTTATTGGGTATATATCACGTACTGTCCAGAATTAGTACGGCAGGGTGGCTCAGTCGTTAGAGCACCAGAAACAGAAGCAGAAGTGCCCAGGTTCGAGCCTTGTCCGCGGCCGTTTCTGGCCAGTACGTGGTGAGTTACCAATAAAGACGAAACCGGTCTACTGGGTGAATTGCCTTTTCCACACCATACAATACCCAGTTTATACTGTAAAATTTATGTACTGAATGGGTCAGGTTCGCAACATTGATTAAAATTAATAGTGTAAACTCAATATTGTATCAGCTAACAAACGTAATTCATTCCAAAATACCGGTTTCGTCCAGAATTTTCCGCGAGCGGGAGTCGAATAGGGGCACATTTGCTCCAAAGTCCGTGACTCTAACCACTGCGCCACCTGTCCAAAACACCGTATGCAATTGTTAGGCTGTGCACCACATTTGAGCCTATTTGGAATCTCTTAAGACATGAAGTATTAATTAGCCAACGCCGATCCGTCGTTGTGCAACAGACATTGCACCAGGTATCACATGTTATTCATCCAATGAACCGGTGACGTCCATGTTGACACCTCTTCAAGCACTGTCCAGAACCTGCCGCGGATGGAACTCAAACCGGACTCGACACACTCTCAAGTTGGTGTATGGCTTAAACTTGCACAGTGTATGCGTCGCGGCTGGCGCAATGGCTAGAGTCGTAAAAATAAACGTGCCTGATTCGAGTCCTGTTCACGGAAAATTCTGGACAGAAATTGAAGAAATCATAATAACGACGAAACCAGTCTAATGCCTGATGCATGTTGAGTTTATACTGACAACAAATGCATAATCAAAATCCTGTCATTATACACCAATTCCAAATACCAATAGAATGGAAAGAAATTATTATGCCGAGATTCGATCAAACTGAACATTAGATATGACAAGAATGCAATTCATTAACAGGACCTGTGTTGTACTTACGGTGTACTTCTTAATAGAAGGCAGAATTGCTCCGACACGTGAGCGTACCACCACGAATTTTCTTTGCAATAACTTAATTCGTCATTTCGGCTGGGGGAATGCAGTTATAGCTAGTACCGATGAGTGCCAAATGAAAATAAAACATTTCTAGACCGACGTAATGAATTTGCCATTTTGTGCAACACCTGATGTATGCCAACTATACAGGTAATAAACGCCTGTCGAAAAGCTTAAATTTGGTGCAACTTCATCAGTCGGCATTGTGCCGATCTTACGGGGACTGCAAGTTGAAAGTTACGCCAACGATGATCCAGCCTAAACAGAGACTAAGCAAAAACAGCAGTTAACGTGGACTGAAAATTGCACGCCATACACGATTGGCGTGGCGCAGCAAATGAGTTGTACGACGACCACACACAAACACATACACACACACACACAACTTACAAGCCATGTTCATACACACACTCTTTCTCTCTCTCACACACACACGCGCGCGCATAAACGGAGTGTCAAGACTTTCACGTGTTGGGTCCCAGGGCAGCTCATTTCGACAAGGCAGAATTCACCTGGCCTCTGCTACACCCAGTTTACAGATGGATCTCATCAAATATGCGACAAATAATGCGGCGCGATCGTGAATACTTGTTTTGCTTATTCAACTGCAGAGAATGAACTTCAGCAATTTCCAATTTCAAATCATGGTTAGTAAAGAAAGGTAAATTTTTGCTGATTACCTGAAGCTCTTAGTTTCCGTTTTTGGTCTCCGCAGCTAAATATAGAAAATAAATTTGTGCAAGAACTAAGCACAAATTATTGATCTGTGCGTGGGGGGCAGGGGCACATAACAGTGATTCGCGATTTCCGTTGGATGATTGAATTTTAATTCGACCCCGAATTGTACATCAGCTTTGCCAATCATACTACCGAGTGAATCTGTACTCACCTGTTGGTTCTCAGACGTAGTAAACAGTTTAATTACGACGAAATGAAACACCACAACTAAGCACCGTTTCGCACAGAACTTTGGTAGCTCGATGAAAATGGCAGTGCGGGAGCAAATGACTTTCATTTGCACAAATCTGGACAACGTCTACTCATAGCAGCAGCCATCGAACAGAGAAGAATGTTCGCACACCTAGTCTTAAGTAAGATTGAAAAGCATTGCGTTGGTATATTGCATACTCCGAATGAAAGTGCAATGCCCATCCTAATTTGAGCACACCAAGTCGGTAATTGCTCCGACAAGCGTGAATTCAATCTTCTACTGCATCTATCCCAATAAGACTGCACACGTTTACAATATACAATTAGACGAACATTGCTTGGGCGCGTGTACAATTTCGATGGTAGATAACGCTTGATTCAAATTGCACACCAAGTAGAGGATGTTCGTTGGAGCATATAAGCATAACTAGGTCAGCTGTCAAACTATGTACACGCAAATATGGAAAAAAATCAATCTTTTATGCCTTCCCATTCTAGGTGAACGAACGATGATTTATTATCTGGTAGACATACGTTCACAAAAGGTTTTACCATACATTCATATTTCCACTTGTCTGAAAAATATGTTGCGTAACTGTTAAGGATACGAGTATTACGCGCACCAACAATCTCAGACTGCAAACATTCAGACGAACAAACACGCTGTCTTGTTAGACAATGTCTGAACTGAGCATTATTCCATTTCAAAGGGAAGTATCTGGTAAAATGCAAATAATTATTCATGATATATATTGACCCATTTCTCAATTCTACATAATGCAAAATCAGAAAAATTATTTTATATTTATAAAACCCTTTATAGTAAACAATAAAAATCCCTGGCCAAAATATTCAAAAATTTCATCAACATGATATTCTAATCAACTGGTGAGGGATAACAAAATTCAACAACAATATACTAGTATCCAGGCAAGACCGAACAGGCCCTCGACTAGAATCAACAAGCATTCAATCGGATTGGCAACAAACTGCAGAGGATAAAACAGATGCAATTACGGTGACAGAAATTTCCATAAAATATAAGCATTCAACACTGCAATCCGCACAAATGCGCTGTTACCAAGTGCACAAAGAAACTGCAGAACAAGGGGAAACGAAAGACTACACACGGAAATAAAGCATTGGTACACGTAACAACCAAACAATGCGAACAGTTGGTTAACTCTCAAGCCATCAATAAAGGAATTACCAAATCTGAGACATCACTTTGCAATACAGCGAGAAAGACCTTTACATGCAAACAGGCACACACGCAGACACAAACTTATACACACTTAACAACCAGCCAAAACAAGAAATAATAGTAAAACAGAGTCAGATTTGTTGCCACTCACATAATCAAATGAAATCCCAGAATGTTTATAAATGGAAGATTGTAGAGCGAAGTTTAGTAATCTCGAAATAAATGGCCATTATCAACTTTGTTATTAATGTTTTTTCTTCCTATATATATATATATAAAATTGAATAAACGTGTGTGTGTTATAAGACGTAAATTTAACTTAGTACATAATTACCTCCTTCAAAACGAGATATTGTTCGCAGGGCTGACACTTCTGCATGTGTAATCCCGCCGATTACTGCAACCATTATTACTCTGGGTCTGGCCAAATAATCGCCTACGTCATTTGGTACTGCCATCATGCCAACCGAAACGTCAGACTGGCAAAATTAAATTGCAGCATAGAAACATAATTGTAAATAATCTGCACGTCATTAAGAGACAACCACAAAAACGTTAAGCAGAAAATGACACGAGGCGGAACAAAACTACCTGTTAGTGTTTCTAACGAGTGGTAAATTTTCAACTGCGTTTCTTTCTTGCATATTCATCGACCAGTTTTGTCTCAAGTGCTCTTCAGGTTCTCGTAGTAGCATTTGTAAAATTTGGCACTTCACCTTTTTACTGATTTCGAAATCTCATGCACAGTCATACAAAAGCCAAAAGTGATTAATGTTTCACTGTCATATAGCCATAAGGAAAACATATACATAGCGAAAAAAATAATAATTTAAGCACACAAATACTAAGTGAGATTTACGAGAGAGAGAGAGAGTACCTAGTTACTATGAGTATATTTATCAGGATAACTCACAGAAATGAGACTGACTAAATCTCTCCGCATCCCCATTATGGCCAAATCAGCATTAGAGCAAGGCAACATCAGGTATACAGCTGCCTGCGGCTTTCACTGTACCACGTCATAAACAAACCCAACCCCGCAGCTTACTTTGCCCTACTAAGAAGAGAAAATTACGAAGATGATTGTACTAGACATCTGCAACAAGATCACCACTGAGCTCGATTCGATGCCATATCGTGAAGGTGTTTAAACCAAGAAGTATGATGCGCACTAGGACCTCATCCTGGCAGACGAGTGGGTCCCATACAACCCTATTTGGATGTAAGTGACTCCACGTCAAAATCTGCCCACCTTGTTGCCTACGCCAACCTGGTGTTGGGTGAGAGAAAAGAGCTCTACTGGGCAATCGAAATGAGGGCATACGCAGAACGTGACCGAGCCAACGAGGTTGATGGAGCCTTATTTGTTTTTCTAACTAGGAGCACTTGTTGGCCGATCCAAAAATACGTCTACGTATGTCAGCGTTGGCTGTTCGTTGTTGGTAACCTACATGTGCTGTGCTTCTCAAAAACGATGCTCGAATGTCTGTAAGCCTCTAATCATGAACAGGTCGTAATTATTAGCCAATCAGAGAGTCGAAATATATGCAATGAGAAAGAATGAATGACGGAAACACGGCAGTCGAAGGTAGAATGAGTTGGCTCGTAAATTGTGTTAAAAAACGAGTTAAAACAACCGAAACATCGAAAAAGTTTATGCTTACAGCATATAGTTGGGGAAAAAACGTTGAATCTCGCATGGCATTAAGAAAGATAGACGAAGAGGCAGTAGAACGATTTTAAACTTATATAGTGTAAAGCTTGATATCAGCATTATTATCATAATAACCATCGTCATCATATCATTATCATCATCCTGATCTTAAACAGCAGTGCACCAGCTTTTAAAATGATTTCACCACTGGCGGACAACCACGACGGAATATTTAACTACGCTTGGACTGTTAAAGCAGACCAGCTCGCTCAGTTCTAGTAATTAACAGGGCATGGAGGGCATAATTTCTCGACAGACCACTGTACGTGTAATTGCTAAAGTTTTGCAACAGCGACGTCAACAGCGGTCTTTCGCCTAAATTGCTCACGATTTGCTGCAAGTAGGCACGGCGATTCATAGCAGACATCGGAGAATGCGACCGAAGCAGAAACATGTGCTTCCGAATACGAGAGATTATTGCATCAATTTAGCATCGGCATGTTTTATTATAAAACTGCAAAGAGAACCGACTGAGAGCCGCTGACTAGAGCCGAGCGACGTTTATGCCCACGGAACTTTAAACATAAAAGCATTTTCTGACAAAGCTGCATTGCATTAAACATTGATTGATTGCGCGGATGGTGGCAGCAATTCTTAAAATCAAGTTTGCGAGCTTGAAGTAAACACCAATCCCATTGTATTTAACCAGTCATCGAATAACATAACAAAACTACCGCCAGTCGCGACGCACTGACGCGTTTCGACCTTCCATAATTATCATCGGAGTACGACGGAAAACTGACTAGCGAGGATCAATCCGCCGACAATTTCAGTCAATATACGCGAGACTACTAGCTGAGAGGGCCACATACCATATTTTGCTTTCCATATGATTAATCCTCGCCAGTCACTTTTCCGACGTACTCTGATGATCCTCATGGAAAGTCGAAACGCGTCAGTGCTTGCGACTGGCGGAAGTTTCGCTAAGCTGTTCGACGACCGGTTAAATATAATGGGATTGGTGTTTACATCAAGCTCTTAATAGAAGAATGTTTACACCTTGCAAGCTTGCAGATGCCAAACAACGTGGATGATGCCAGCAGACGTTTCGTGCTGGCATTGAGTTGACAACTTACTTACCGACAACTTCATATCAACAGGCAGTGTATTCGTCGTGGCACTTGTTTGCAGCTCAGTTGACTCTGCTCCAGGCACCAAATCAATCACCTCTTTGGCTAGACACTGTGCATCACGGGCCGCCCCATTGTTAGGATAGCTGCCAGCGGCACCGACACCAATTCCACCGGAAAGCAGTGAAGACTCATACTGACTTTTTGGAGACGCGTCTTCTCCACCGAATAATTGGTTAGAACTACCTCGCAAACCAAGACCGATCAAACGCTTTCCGGCTGACAAAAGAGCGCCTCTAGATTCGGGAGATCTTGACTGGTTAAAAATAAGCATCAATCATAAATTCCGACGTAAATACATGTCCTAGAATTCTTGTTAATTTTAATTCTAATCATCCAGTTCAAATGAGGCCTGGAATTGCATAACCTAAGACAATAAGGAGCTTAATGATTTGCAATTCTAAACATAGATGACGCGAGATATTTAATTATACAATAAGTATTTAAAAATAATGATAAATCAAAGGAAGTAAAAGAACCGATGAAAAGACAAATTATAGACAGATTTGATTTGGAACTCAACAATACGAACCAAACGAAAATCAAGATGACTGGGAGCACACGGTTGTGCTCGATTCAACGATGATAAATAAATGTAGATCTTCACCTGCCAAAATAGTCAAATCGAAAAGGCGACATCATTGCAAAACAAGTGGAAGCTGTGAAATATTTTGACGCGCCGTAATCGGGTGGTTATGGCAGAAACCTCGCGATCGCTTAGCATTAACAGAGCAGAACAGGAACAAATCAGATCTGGCTCGTCAATCGTTATAAACTGAGATGATCGCACATTGTTGGTGCTTCGCCAACACACAAGTTAAATAAGATTTTATAGGAAGTCGATTTTAATAAAATCAATAGAGAATATAACAAATTATGCGTCGGTTGAAAAATCAATAAATCCAGTGCTTTACAAAGTATTGCAAATGGCTAGGAAAATGCTTTTCTCTGTTCGTCAATCTAATTCGACCTCCTGCTAATTATACACATTTGATTGCTGAAAACAAAGGTATACATACAGTCCTATTCAAACTATCTTGTCACTGGGTACGCAAAAGCCAATATACAATCTAATTTTAACTCTAATTTGGCAATTTGCACTCGCAAGATCAGCTAAAGTAATAATCCTTTGTGAAACGCACATCCTTAACGTAGAATGTGCATTGAAACCCATTATTACCTCTATAAATGATACTATGTGTAAACATGAGTTGTCACAATTATACGTAAACAGGCCAACAACGGAAGAACTAAGTTTTACTTTACAAAATAAAAAAACGTATAGTACAGAAAAGACAATTCATTCAGTAGACCGGTTTCGTCTTTATTGGAAACTCATCACGTACTGGCCAGAGTTTTGCCGAGGAAAGGTCCCGAAACTGGGCACGACTGCATCAGAGACTGGTGCTCTACTCACTGAGCCATCCTGCCGCACACTACACACAATGTCCAGTCATACACTGTCTAACGTTCCTCGGTTAGAATATCCTTTATGTGGCGCACATATATGGCATCAATGTAGACCTACGGTTCCAACTAACCACACCCAATCTGTCATTGTAGAACAGACACGACGATACCTGTGTAAATGGTATGGAATTGAAAATTTATAATAAAGCGAACATTGGTAATAATTATTTAAATCAAGGTTGCGATCTTTATATAAAAACCATTCCCTATATGTACATACATTTTTCGGTATAAACTAACCTCTGTATATAATTCACAAATTAATGTATATAATGGGACAGGTGTGTATAACAAAATCACAACCCATGAAATACCTGCCCCCCGCGCTCAATTTTCGAATACTAGCCACTCATCCCCCGCATGTAATGTGGTGTCTGTTCAGTAATGACAGATTGTGGATGGTTAGTTGGAACTTTGGGTCTAAATGGATGCCATATGAGCTCCACCTAAAGGAGAAATAGACTAACCAAGTTACATTAGTTAGTATATAACTGATAATTGTGCATAGTGTGCGGCAGGGTGTTTCAGCGGTTAGAGCACCAGATTCCGAAGCAGACGTGCACCACATACGCCGGCTAGGACGCCTTCTATTTCTAACCAAGGCCTTTACTAAGTAGAGAGAAAGAAGTTCAGATATGGCCTTGGCTATAGGTGGCATTAATGCTCAAGTGTGGCGCTTAAGGATCCGGAATTTCATTTAGGCGGCAAAAACACTGCAAAAACTCACTGCACAACGATAAGAACGAAAGAACGTTGGATAGTTGTGCAGAAAGTTGTTTACACCTGAGTAGCACAAACTTCAGACTAAGCGCAAGGCCAGCGTCCCATCGCGTCACTCAGCTCCAAACAGTTGTGGACCTAAATGGATGGTCTAGAAACAGGCTACAGGTAACGCGGTTTCATCCAGGACTGCCGTTCGTTTGGAAACACGTATGCCAAATCGGACCAGGCGCGCAGACTTGGTTGACTTACACTCACATTTGCCGGAAAGCAAATTAAGAATACACCACCCAAAAATAAATCTGCCCTGTGCAACGGCCTTTGTCCCAACAGGAATTTCAAATATCTCTAAAATCAAAAGCAGCTAGCTGGCCATGAGGACGAAAATCTGAACAAAGTCTAAACGAAAGCAAAAACCGCTAAGCTATACTTCTCCATGTGGCATTGTAGTTTCCCGAAAAATTAGTCATTAGTCAAGTCTGTAAAGATTATATAATCTAAGCAGCAACTACCTGCTAGCTCGACATACAGCAGTACTCGAATATATATATATATATATATATATATATATATATATATATATATATATATATATATATATATATATCTAAAACGCGCATAGATAACCCTGCGATCCAAACAAATTAGCTGGAAGGTAGTGCCGCCATTTACTGATGGATCAACAATTAGCACAAAATGCATGTTCACATGAGGTTCCAAGTTTTGTTCATGCTGGCTTTAGCTTATCCTTCTGGTTCTATTTAAAACCATTTGTTGCTATGCACGTAACGCCTATCGCATAATTGCGTATATGGACGTCCTTCGCCACCATGATTATATAATTACTATATTTTGCATTAAATGCTGTCATAGCTGACATTAAAATGTTGTGGTCGGAGCATATAGAGGATTAGCTTCGGTTGCGGATGGCTAGATTGGTTCTTATTCTCAATTGTGGAGAATTTAAAAGTTCGGTGTATATCATGCATAGACCAATTATTAATTTAGGTGAGGTCCAATTGTCACACACTCTTCAACCAAAGCTACAATGGGTAAGATGCGCAATCGCGGCTCCTACTGATGAGTCGCCGGTAAGCATGAAACGAACGTGCACACGCGATTATACCTTCCGTTCATGCCGGCTTTGTTCCATCCTTCTGGTCCCGTTTAAACAAATTTGTTACTAGATGAGCTCGTCTTCTTTGCACAAAACTAAAAAATTAGAAGTTGCCAAATTCTAAAATGCGAGAAAGCAACAAACAACAACAGCCTGGGAATAGCATGACAACTGCACAATATTGGCCAATATTTCATGTAGATTTTTGTCAAACTACCAAAATTTGACTGGCACCAGCGTACAAACTGCTGCTTGCAGAGGCCAGAATAGCCAGTGCGTCGGTGGCGCTGTGATGCGTTGCCGATCCAGCCGCGAACTGGCCTCGGCCCACGGCTGACATCGCTTGCACTACGCGAACCAGCATGGGAATGTAGCCGCAGTAGATGTCGGTCAGACAGGCGTCCAAATTGGGAGACGCCGCCGACTCGTGTGATGAACTCGCATTCGGCTCGACAAGTAGATGCAGCTGACGTCGTAGGTTGGACTGCGCAAACGCCACGCTCACGGCTACAGCGCTCGACGTAGCATCTATCGGTAAATAAATAACATGCATTGGCTCAGCTAAACAGTGCGGAACTCGATTGTTATTAGACAGAAAGCATAAATAAAAATGAACGCCGCTGAACACGCGTGAACGTGAAATCGGCTAGTCGGCTGCAGTAACAGTTTGTCCATATGCCCCCGACAGGAATTGATCTCTTTAGGTCAGACGTTTTTTACTGTTCTAGATCACATGGCTAGGCGGTTCTCGCGTATGCATGAAACTCCGTCGGTACCAACAATAACAACATCGACATAAACACTGCTACTGTTAACAGCCATATGGCAAAAAATATAAAACCGATGCTTCACTGACGCAATAGCATGCATCCAATTTGGATGCCGCGAAACGAAAACTGATAAACTGGTGGATATAGACGAGATGGAGTTACCTACCCACTTACACAGCACACACCAACGGATCGTCAGAACATCCAATAGACGCATTAACTAGGACTAGTTAACAACAAATCAGGAACCAAATTCCATGCAAATGAGTGGCCTTGGTTTCGTCCTTACTAGAACCTTTTCACGTACTGTCCAGAATATGCCACGGACGGGGCGCGAACCTGGGCACGACTGCTTCGTAGTTTGTGGCTCAAACCACAGCACAACCCTACCGCACGCTACACGCAATTTTCAGTCGTATACTAATTCTGGTTAGCTGTCGATGATGCCAATTATTTAAACCAAGATTGCAATCTTGATATAAACTCCAAACTTACTACGCATAAATTTGTCCATATAAACTAGCCTCATATAGTAGAGAAAATGCAATTCATCCAGTAAACCGGTTTCATCCTTATTGGGAACTCGTCAAGTAGAACGAAACCAGTCGACCGGGTGAAATTGTCTTTTCTACACTATACGATGCTTAGTTTTGTTATTGCGAGATAGAACTGGTGTGCACTGGCTAGAGCAAGCAACTGAATAATTGGCTGAAACCTCTGGTGCTGGTACAGGATCTGGCATTTCCAACATATATAAATATTACCAATTAGCATATGCAGAAATATGCAGGGTATTTGACTGTGTGCACTTAAAATTAATCATTTAAACAAATGACTCGTCTTTAACAATAATTGATTGCGCGGGTGGTGGTAACATTTCTTTAAATCAAGTTTGCGAGCTCGAAGTAAACACCAATCCCATTGTATTTAACCAGTCGTCGAACAACATAACAAAACTACCGCCAGCCGCAACGCACTGACGCGTTTCGACCTTCCATGATCATAATCAGAGTACGACGGCAAACTGACTAGTGACGATCAAACCGCATTGCTTATATATATATGGAAATCAAATGACTTGTCTACAGAAAATTGACCAATTAAATTTGGAGCTTTGTTTACCCGATAAACATGGTAAACTGCGGCAATGTCAATAAGAATTGATCCAAATATAGATAGGCAAAGTGGCGTAGATATGCGTATGCTTATTATAAGCATGTGAATATGTGTGATTAATGATAGCAATAAGTGATTCAATGCTGATAGAAAATTTTATTGTGACTCATATAAAGAAAGGTGTCAACGAAGAGAGAATTGCTTGTTTTATTTCCTTGCATATTCTACGTTGCTCTTTTTTGCCAGGTTGCACTTGTTTGAGGATGAATTCGGCAAAACAAATTCGACGCGTGAGAGGAAGCAAATCATCACGGTAATGTTAATGCAGGACCACATTATTTATAATGGTATCCCGATAATTTCGTGGCGCACATAAAAGTTCAAGAGGACTTAGATAGGTAAAAAAAAATCAGGAATCTAATAACAGTGTAGGATGAACAGATCTTGCGAATTCTGAAGCAACCCAAGCGTGAGTACTATACCTCCTGTTATTTATGTATGTATTTTTGTATGTATATATGTATGCATGTCTGTATGACTGTATGTTTGTATATATTTATAAAGGTATATTTGTATGTATTTATGTAGGTATATTTGTATGTATGTCTGTCTGTACCTAAGTATTTATGTATGTTTGTATGTATATATGTATGCATGTATGTATGACTGTATGTTTGTATGTATTTATGCAGGTATATTTGTATATGTATGTATGTATGTAAGTATTTATGTATGAATGTATTTATGTATTCATGCATGTATGTATGTATGCATGTATGTATGTATGCTTATATGTAAATATGTATGTTTGTATGTATATATGCATGCACGTATGTATGACTGTATGCTTGTATATATTTATGTACGTATATTTGTGTATGTATGTATGCACGTATGTATGTATGCGTTAATATATGTATGTATGTGTGTATGGTTGTATGTACGTATTTATTTTTTTGGATGTATGCATGTCATCATCATCATCATCATCATCATCCTCATCATCATCATAATCATCATCATGTCATATAACTATAAGAAGCGAACATTGTAACTCGCACTGTTCATTGTTATATGTATGTAAGTATGTATGTATGTATGTATGTATGTATGTATGTATGTATGTATGTATGTATGTATGAAACAAATTTTTTTCTTTAAAAATTGAAATCGGATTCGGTTAAGCAAAAAAAAATCAAAGTAACCCTGCAAACTGTCCAGTCCACTAGTCGTCGGATTCACAAATCCCGATGCCATCGACGAGGCCGTAGTTTGTATTCCTGAGTTTGAAGGGCTATTGTTCTGAAAAAGGAGGCCGGCTTGCTCCAAGTTGACAAGCGTCAGAATGTGCTGATAACCATACATCTGAGGTGGGCATTTGATTGTGAAAATAACCAAAGAGAGCATAATTAGTCACAAAGACATACACCTCAAAATAACAAAGTGAAAGCTAATGCGAATATTAAACAGTTGTGTGAACCCAGTAGCGCAAGTTTAACGTTTTTATTAAAAATTAAAAGCGAAAACTGACTAATGTTGCACTACCATAAGTTTAGCAAATAGGACTGCGGATACCAGTGACGGGAGTTAAGAATGTTTTAAAGAACAAACTGAGCAGCCTTGCAGTAATCCAGCACTGTTTGTTGCTCGAATTCCCAGCCCATTTTCCAGTGACTAGACCCAGCTACAAGTTAAGACGAGCAATTTCTATATCCCCACACTCGAACCTCACCAACTGAATGACTGGATTGAGAAGCTGGATACACAGTTTTACCAGCACGTCATACACCGTCGGAGAGATAAATTATCTATCGCCTATCTCAGATTGGATAAGAAAATTAAAACAGAACTACGAGGCCAAGTTCCCGACTGGCGGAACAAACATCAACATTAAAGATATTTCATTGACGCTCTTAAGCGAAATTAGGACATTAGTGTGGAAGAGCGAGTGCAAAGACTGCATCAAGATTTGCAAATAGAAGATCGTCGTGCTAAGCAGTACTTCCATTACTTCCATCAGATTTATGGAGACTGCCTATGACCACGCGACATTCCGGTTGCATCACCCTCGGGCCTTGCTACACGCGTTGTAATTTTATAATTTCATTCTCAACGGACGAAATGACGGATGATGAACTGGCAAGACCAAACTGAACTCTGCTGGGACATGTACTAACCAGTCATAGTTAAATCGCCATTATTACTGGTTAATGTAGTGGGTAAGCATGACGTGCTGGTCGCAGATTTCAAGACCTTACAATCGCAATTTGTCGATTTAGTTGAACGACCCAGTACAGATGGTTCCCCTCAGTCTTCACACCGTCCGTAGGGTTCTAAGCACTCATTGCACCACCAGAACCACATAAAACGCAGATCAACACCCAGAAAACTTGCAAGTCGTCCACTGTCATCTCGGCATACTCCCGTGGACATTCCAGAGACGTGGTGCAGGAATCATGCTAAACGGACACATGCCACCAGAAATTCCATACATACTTGCCGAGATGGCACTCAATGTGAATTTCCTCGACGGCCCAAGAACGCAGACCAAAGAGTATTTAATAGTTTGAACCCGATCATCCACGATTATGTGAAATCAGTACAACTAGACTGACTACGCGGCACAATATAGCAAGCAAAGGCTCGGCAGACTTTGCCAGAGCTCGAACCTTAAACCAGTTACAGGCTGCGAAAGCCATTTTTCATCATATGTTATAGGACAGTATTATTCGACCTAGTTCTAGTCCATGGACATCACCGGTACACAGGCAAACGATGCAACACGTTGGTGATTAGAGATTATGTGGTGAGTATCAGGCCCTTAACAGAATTACATAATCATCATCATCATCATCATGCACAGCCATACAAAAGCCAAACGTGACTAATGTTTCACTGCCATATGAACATAAGAAACGAACATTGTAATTCGTATTCGTCATGGCTACACATTGACTGTAAAAGAACACTAGGTCGCCCATTCCTAATGAGGATGGTTTGTATTCGGAGTTTTCCTTCTCCTAAAATTTCCAACGCCGACAACCACTAAAGCATTGCGCTGATTTTTGGATATGCGTAATAACTTTAGGTAATTTATTTACATGATTGCACAACCGCAGGCAAGGCTGACGAGACATCACCAAAGCCTGAAATCGTAGAAGTCCAATTCGCGTCTGCACTGTGACGTCACCGATCACCTGATCTTAGAACGAATTAAAAATGTACTAGCACAAAAATACTGTATTGCATGCTATAACACAGAACGCTCCAATGAAACTCCCAACAGACGCATATGGCGTTGTTCTAGGCGTCACAACGAAACAAGACGAGGATGAACTGCGAAATAGCGCTTTACTACATAAAACTGAAGCCGGCAGCAAAACTATATTCGGCTGTGGAAAAGAATTCTTAGCCTCGTACGACGCCTGTCTCCACTTTAAACGATATCTCATATTGCATATTGCTTTGTATTGCTTATATATATATATATATATATATATATATATATATATATATATATATATGCGTGTGTGAGTGTGAATTATCCGAGCCTGGCATCTCAGAGGTTCCCTTATGGTAGTATATGCATATAAACATATCTAACAGACCTTCTCTAGTTAGTAGGTTGTTAGCACCATTATGTTAAATTAAAGATATCCCAAGAAATCAGAACACCTAGGTGTTTGGCGCACCAATTTATAAATTGACAACGCTACACGGTATCATTAGTTAAACGCCTTTATTAGAAACATGACTAGACGAAACAAATGAACAAAGAAACATCAATGTTAATGTCATAGACAATAGAAATGCGTTATACGTGACAGCAAATTATGAGAAATAGACTGTCATTAATCTGTTAAGTACTGTAAGTAAAGGTAAATTGTGCGTGTGACGAAGTACACGTTAAATAGGGCACAACAAATGCTTGAGTGTAACAGTTCATTGTATCATGTCAGCACACTGAAAAAAAATTATCGATTAGATAATGCACGTGGCGGTGAACTGATACACATGCAATTGTGTATTAGGTGTTGCTCACTTATTGACAAATGAGTTCAATTGTGACCAGAAGGATAAACCAAAGGCAGCATGAACGGAAAGTGTAATCTTTTTCACTTACGTTTCGTGCTTACTGGCGACTCATCAGTAGCAGTCGATACTACGTCCTTTATCCACTATATATTTGGGTGAGGAATGTGGGAAAATACATTGTAAGAAGGTGATCTAGTTTTTACTTACATCACGCATATTGCTTTGTATTGCTTGACTATCAGGCAGTGGGACATCAATAGGCTAGTCTGGTGAAATTCTGCTTAGTGGCAAAAACGATTTCAGACTTTACTGTCGGAAAAAAAACAAGGCCTGCCTATGATTTTACTTCCGAACGTTCCACATTCTTTTTGGTACGCGGACGGCTGTAGTTACAGATCACTCAGCAACAGGACAGGCGTCTCTTCCGGCTTCCGTCCAATTTATACCCAGTTTTTTAGGCAGATATTCTTAAGGAATACAGGCGACCACATGGAGCTGATATTTACGAGATTCTGGCGGCCATAACTCAGTGATAACATACATTAATTAAACCAGTACAACACCCTAGATGCACACATGCTTCTTAGACAGAGAAACCCATTGTCCGTTTATCAGAATTTGTTCGATGCGAGTACGATAATACATCACCGTCCCATTTCGGCAAGAGGCTATCTGCGGCACTGGAAAGCTGAGTTAACCACGACCAGGTTAAGTCATGGGGCCAAATAGGAGAGCTTGATGCCTGTGTCAGAGCTATTTTGAGCTAGCATCCATCTACCTACAGTGGTAGGATAAATTAATTAAACCAGTAGAACACCCCGGATGCACACATGCGGCTTGTCCGCTTATCAGAATTTGTTCGATCCGAGTACGATAATACATCGCCGTCCCAATGGCGTGGATCAGACCGCTATGCATTACGGAAAGAGCCTATCTGCGGCACTGGAAAGCTGAGTTAACCACAACCCGGTAAAGGATTGAGCCAAAATCGGTGAGCCTGATGCCTCTGTTAAAGCTATTTTAGGCTAGCATCCATCTTCCTACAGATCCGTGTCCCTTGCAGTCCTGAACTAACTTGGCGTTAAATAAATGGAAAGCACTACAAAGTCGAAACTCCGGTCAAGTTCAGGCGTCAAATAAGATCGTCCTTCAAAGAAACCAATTTCCACATTAGCAGAAAGGTGGAGTGTTGGCGCGCGCAAAACTGATTTCGAGAACCAGTTTTTTTCTACGCGAGACTTAGCATAGGTTAAAAGAGAGTTAATAGTCGCCTAGTCAATTAAAGCTTTCTCAGTAACACCGGATAACATAAAGGCGACACAATACCTACTGAGGCGCTTTAGAATTAAACCGAGAAAGCACTAGGCGTGATTGAGACATTGGATACCACGCTTGTGCAATTAGCCAATGGTAGACTACTGACTAGTGCGCCTGGCACAAAGGCTAATGGATAAGCTAGATATGGGCCTAGTCGAGACACAAGGATCGTGAAAAATCTGTTTGAATTCCACCTTGTGTGTGTTAGTGTGTTGATCTTCAGAGCAAAGGAGCTGGCGTTACCAGTCCTCTTCCTGCTACTTAATCCTGGAACTCGCGCTTAGTAGCAGGGCTTTTAACACCGTCTACCAACGAACCAGACAGGCCTATCAAGCAACAACTGGTTGCTGATTACCATTTTAAAGCACAGTGTCTATTTGCTCTCTGATGCGTGGGCAGCAGCACTAGCTCTTCCACCTTGGGATGCCAACTTCTAGCCACTCCGACGAATTTTAAAGCGCTTGACAGTCAATGCACTAGGAAACCGTGATTTTCAATAAAAAACGCCAGATAGGTGGACGATTTTAACCAGTCATCTTTTACCGAAACGGCCTCCTGCCTTAGGCAAATGAGCTCCATTTACGCATGGGTTTGGTTGAAATGTCATCGTCTTCGATGATCTGCCGCCGAAAGGTGACGAACATCATCGTCTAAAAACATCTTGTTTCCTATTAAGAGGTCAGTAAACGCATTTGTTCCTTCTCCTGTTGTTGAATGCACTCAGACAACGTGAAGGCCATAAAGTGAACTCTGACGGTCAGAGCCGTGGGAGACGTAAGTGTCAGAAAATCCTATCTGACACCGCCTTACAATACTTAAAAATATAATTGTAGAATACGCTAGCAAATTATCAAATAAAAATAAAATCCATCCTTGACAGAGAAACACTTTAAAGTTAAACTTACCTGAATTATTTCGTGCTTATAATAATCTAGCAGTCGCTGTTTTAGGCCGCCACTGACAAAAGATTGTATACAGATAAGTCGTAAAACCTAGTGCAAAAATGAAACAAATGATAAATGTGAACACGTTGAAGAATTGAAGTGATAAATCCTAAATGTAATTCCTCATCTGTGTACCAAGATGACAATTAGAGGAATCTATTTTCAGAAACATACACAAATACCTACAAACATGCATACATACATACCTACACATATACCTTAACACATACATACCTACACACATACCTTAACACATACATACCTTAACACATACATACCTACACATATACCTTAACATATACATACCTACACACATACCTACACACATACATACCTACACACATAACTTAACACATACATACCTTAACACATACCTAAACACATACCTTAACACATACATACCTACACACATACCTTAACACATACATACCTACACACGTACCTTAACACATACATACCTACACACATACCTTAACACATACATACCTAAACACATAACTTAACACATACATACCTACACACATACCCTAACAAATACATATTACACACATACCTTAACACATACATATACACACATACCTTAACACACAAGAGATATATATATATATATATATATATATATATATATATATATATATATATAGCAAAACTACAGAAGAGTCGCATGCACTGACGCGTTTAGACATTCCATGATCATCATTATCAAAGTACGACGGTCAACTGACTAGCGAGGATCAAACCGCATTGCATATATATGGAAAGCAAAATTAGATATGAGGCTCTCACCTCTAGTAGTCTTGCATACATTGTACGTGACTGGCAATGGCGGCTGCACAATTTCTAGGCAGTCGCGAACATTAGCAGTTTGTAGCTTCCTGCACACACACACACACACACACATATATATATATATATATATATATATATATATATATATATATATATAGACACTACAATTAAGCAATAATTGATTGCGCATGTGGTGGTAACAATTCTTTAAATCAAGTTTGCGAGCTTAAATTAAACACCAATCCCATTTGTTCGACGACTGGTTAAATAAAATGGGATTGGTGTTTACTTCAAGCTCACAAAATTTATTTAAAGAATATTTAAATATAGTTTGAAAGAACTATAAAATTGCGAAATGGGATTAACTTAAATTACCTGAGCTGCGTTTTGACTAACCCAGTTTGGATTCGAGTTGTTTTGTGTCTTGAATATATTTCGACGTTCTTTGTCGGATGTCTCCTTCAGTTCATCCATCATTGTTAGTTTTAAAAACAAACTAAGAAAACCAGCGCGTTATTTACCAGTTAGATACTGTTTGTGGCGAAGAATTTATATATATGCATGTATGAATTAGGTGTTGCGCACCTAGTAACAAATCAATTCAAATAGGACCAGAAGGGTAAACCAAGGTCAGCATGAACGGAAAGTTGAATTCCGTACACATTCGCTTCGTGCTTACTGGCGACTCATCAATAGGAGCCGGTATTACGCCCTTTGCCCACTACATATTTGGGTGAGGAATGTGGGATAATAGGGCGGTACAATCTCCTAGACGAATGTGTAAACCTGCAGTAGTGAAGCAAACATCGTACAAAGTCTTCAACAATGCGACTTGAAAGCCAAATTAATATATATATATATATATATATATATATATATATATATATATATATACTGAGGAGTCGGGCAAAGGGTACGCAAACTGTGGGCTATTGTGTCAGCATCCGATACCAACATTAAACTACTGAAAATGTACATGTTACTAACACTATGGTCGGAATTCAATATACGCTAAAGCTCACCAAAATTGATAATTAAAACTACTTCTGAACAGCTGTTACACATGGGTTTGGTTGAAAGTTTATTCACTTCAAAGATCTGCCGCTGAAGGGTGACGTACATCATCGTCAAAATTAACTATTTGAACTAATTCGTTACTAGTTACGCAACACCCAATACATAATTGCATATATGCATTAATTCTCCGCCACAAATAGTATCTAACTGTTATAACAGAAAAGCTTTTCATTCATTTCTCCGCTCGGTAGCAGAAAAATGAGTGTATGCACTGCGATGTCCTTAATGGAATACATTTTCCAGACTAAAATTTATTAGCTAAGTTCGGCAATCTTCGCCATATTCGAAAATTGACAGTAAGAGTCACACAAGCTATAGGTTATCTGAATCACAAATTCCATGCACACAATCTGCTTAAGAGACTGTAGACATAAACATAGAATAGGTTACATAATTAAACTAGCATTGGTTGCGCGGGCGGTGATAACAACTACTATAATCAAGATTGCGACCTTTATATAAACACCTGATTCATTAAGTGCATACATTTTTCTCGGCTACGTATTTCATAATAGTTGAATTGGTTAAATTTTATTAATGTTCATTCGATCTTTCATTTAAGAACAATATATGCGATATTATTAGGGCTGACGGTCACATCTCAGCCTTGCAACACATAATAAATGACCTTATAGTTTGATCTCCATTAGTTTTACAAAACCGGTCGAAATGTATCAGTGAGTGGAACTGACGGTGGATCTGCTATCTCGAACAAATATATTTACTAAATGTGTAATTGGTGCTTATATCAAGATCGCAACCTTGATTATAGTAAATGTTATCACCGCCCACGCAAACGATGTTCGTTAAATAATATAAATGTTGATTTCAATGCCAATTCCTCATGTAGTGTGGTGTCTGTTCAGTAATGACAGATTGGGGATGGTTAGTTGGAACTTTAGGTCTAAAAGGATGCCACATGCGCTCAGTCTATAAGAGAAAATGACCAACAGAGTTACGTTATTTAGTATATGACTGAAAATTGTGTGTAGTGTAGTGTGCGGCAAGGTGTCTCAATGGTTAGAGCACCAGCTTCCAAAGCAGACGTGCCCAGGTTCGAGCCCTGTCCTCGGCAAATTCTGGCCAGTATGTGATGAGTTCCCAATAAGGATGAAACCGGTCTACTAGATAAATCGCCTTTTCCACACTATACACTGATTAGTGTATACTGAAAAATGTATAGTCAGGTGTTTATATCAAGAAAGCAACCCTGATTGTAGTAATAGAATGCGTTAATTACTTCAATTAATCCATGATTGATTGCGCGAGTGGCTATACCAATTGCTTTTAGACCAATTACACATTTAGTAAATCTATTTATACGAAATAGCAGACCCACCGTCAGTTCCACTCACTGATTCATTTCTACCGGTCTTGTAAAACCAACGGAGATCAAGTTATAAGGTCATTTATTATGTGTTGCAAGCCTGAGATGCGACCGTCAGCTCTAATAATATCGCATAGATTGTTCTTCAATGAAAGATCAACTGAACATTCATAAAGGTTAACCCATTTAACTATTACGAAATAAGTAGTCGAGACAAAAGTCGTTAAAATCAAATTTACTAACCAGTAAACAACACCACATCCAAATTACATTTAATCAGGTGCTCGCAAAAATCTGTTCATTACCTCGTTCAATGGAGCGCCGTTTAATATGCAATCATCAATGTAGGGATGCACCTTGTCAACTTCAATTCCTCGTAGAAATTCTGTTTATTATTTTATTGCGTATCAAGAAAAGATAAAACGACATCAAGAATACCATGTAAACTAAGGATCACTTTGAGTTGTGAAACACATACACAAACACAGGGAACATTAACAAAAATAAATCTTAATTATAAAGCCAGAATCTAGTACTTTATATGGAAAATTTTAAAAAGCAATATGGAGTGTTTGATTAAATGCCTATTGCAGACGGTAACAAACACCATATGTGAAACGCGCTTGTCGAGTCTCATCATGGCACACACACACAAACGCACACACAAACACACACACTTTCAAATTTATTCTGTCTATTTTGTTTACATAGAACGGATTTTTAAATTGATTGCTTCAGCGAAACATAACTAAATTTAATTCGCCTGCTTTGAAAAATATCTGTACATCAGTTTAGTTTAAAGGGTGTTCATTGTAGGCCGTGTGTTCGACTATTGCACAAGAGTTTTTTTTCCATTTGACAGCTTGCTTTTATTTCAAATGTGATCGGACAGTTCGACTTACCTAGAGCACTGAACAGTTATTGAATGTGTATAGGCAGACGTTGGTGAACCAATCGACTGCAGGAAGCTTGCCTTTTAAATTTATGCTTAGCGAGCATTTAGTTGATTTGTTTTAAATATCGGGCTTTTACTGGGCCTCCGAGTAGTTACTACCCTTGGTGTGCTGGTCTTAGGCTAAACGTGTTTATTTGCGCCGTATAACCTTTGAAAGTTTGCGGAGTGCGAGCTTCCAATGTTGACTCCCCGCCGTATGCGTTCGCAGGATGTCGCTTTGCCCTGTCAGTTTCGCAAAGATCCGATTGATCTCCAATTCCTAGCACGCATCGATTTTGTCTTCGTTTAGGTTGGGTGCGGATTCCTGCCGTACATCCGAAGGCTTCAACATCGTTCATACTTGCCATTAGAAATGAGGTGCGATCTAATCTTCAATTATCAAGGCGCCGGCCATATCTCTAATTTATTCATACGATCAGTTGTTTTGACCACAATATAATTAATCATCGCAATGAATGCATAGACGATCGAGCGTAATAACTGCGACCTACACTGTAAGAAGCAAAACGAATATCGGTTGCGCGGGAGGTGATAACAATTGCTATAATCAAAGTTGCGATCTTGATGTAAGCACCTGTCCCATTAAGTACATACATTTGTCAGTATAAAATAACTACGTGAAGAGTTACTAATAAGAACGAAACCGGTCTACTGGATGAATCGCCTTTTGTAACGCTATACAATGCTTAGTTTACACTGGCAAATGTATGTATGCTTAATGGACCAGGTGTTTATGTCAAGGCCACAAACTTGATTTAAAAACCTTAAGAAGCTGTCTATAGTGACTGGTGCTCAGCAGGTAAATTTCACGATACAAACTGAGCTCATTCGTGGGTGGTCGATTAGCACTCTGTGTTCCGCAATAATCCGATTGACCCTCATTTAGAAGTACGCGCTGACCTCGGCTTCGTGGTGGTTGGGTGCTGACTCGTCACCTCACTCCGGAGGCTTCCACGCCATTCGTACTGACTACTGGAAAGGAAGTTCGATCTAACCTTGGCGACGTTTCGGTACTTCACTTTGAGTACCATCTTCAGAATTCTAACAGCACATAGTACACTGCTCGCAAACAACGTGGATATGTTAAATTTGATGATCGCACAACCAAGAGCAACAACTTCCAAGAGATATCTGACGTCATAACTGACTCATAGCCATAGAACATTCCAGCCTGGCGACGTCGAGCTCCAGCTATTCCTGTTCACAGTATTATCACGAAATTTTCCAGTGCTAAATTGACACAACTACTTGACTTCTGTAAGCAAAATTATTATGCCCCAGTTGATCCACCAATGATGTCACCACTAAACATTTAGAAATGCACCTCCTCAAGAGGGTTTTAAAAGACGCAACAAGCGATTGTAACTCTTCAGAACCGTAGACTAGTTTTCCCCAGCATACGTCCATCTGACTAGCTTGTGCATTTATCAATCTTCGAGTGGTCTCTTGAAAAAACCTAAAGATAACTTTCGGATGCGCGACCCAGAATGGGGGATTCTTCAATGTCGGTTAATGTATTCATATCCAGAAGACATCCGGAATACCTGGAACTCCAGGCCTCGGTCTGCATCAGTCATCACATTTTCATGACACTCATGACATCACCATCTAACCATAGGGATATGATTGTGAGTACCGTAAACAGCAGCAATTCGCACATTTTTACGAGATACTTGCTTAAATCCGGTCATTTGATTAATGTACTGCGTGCCATCAGATTTATGAAGGTGGTACCAGAAGTGAAGTACCGAAACGTAAAACAACGAGGAGTAGATGGAACTTCATTTCCAGTGGCTACTACGAGCAGTGAGGAGGCCTTCGGAGTGACGTAACGAGTCAGCACCCAGGCACCACAATGCCAAACTCAGCGCGTACTTGGAAATGTGGATCAATCGGATCATTGCGGAACTGAGATTGCTAATCGGCCACCCACGAAGGAAAATCTTAATTATACATTATTCCGGCGGAGAAGCGCCGCCAATACGGCTGTAGAAAAACTAAAGCGGAAAAGATCACCTCACAGATGTTATTCAGGTGTTGAGAACTTATTGAACACAGGTTCGGAACATAATATAAATAGTTAAATGGCTTTAAAGCCGTACACGTCAACAGCAAGTAAATTATACCAGGTAACTGAACTTCATTTCATGGTATATATATATATTCATAATTATGTTCATAGCTTTCTAATATTACACATTATATATCGTGTTAGGAAGAGAAAACACATTAATAGCAAAATGGATAATGGTCATTTATTTCGAGACTACTAACCTTCAATTTACAATCTTTCATTTAAATACATCCTGGGTTTCAATTTGATTATGTGGGTGGCAACTAGTCTGATACGGGTTTACTTCTATTTCTTGTATAGGCTGATCAGTGAGTGTGTATGCTGGTCTGTGTGTGTGTCTGTTCGCGTGTGACGGGATTTCTCGTTGTAATGTAAGGTGGTGTCTGAGATCTGGCCATTGTTGTATTGATGGGTTGAGAGTTAACTAACTTTTCGCACCGTTTGCAGTTACGTGTACGAAAGGTATTTTCCCGAGTGCAGTGTACCGTTTCGCCTTGTTCCTTATTTTTGTTTTGTCCCTTTGGTAACAGCGCAGGGAGTGCGGATTACAGTGTTGAATGCTCATATTGTTTTGAAATTTCTGTCGCCGCATGTGCGACTGTTTTTACCTCTTCAGACTATTGTCAATCCGTTCAAATGTGTTTTATATATATATATATATATATATATATATATATATGTATATATATACATGAGAAAAAAACACCATACTCCATGGAATAACATCTATTAATAAATCTTATTTCTAATGGTATCTACAACCATTGTTCTGTATTCGTTAGTATATTCGTTCATCCAATCCCAACTGTACATTTGTCGTAACCAATTCCCTCTTCGTTGTCTCTATTTATTTTATGCAATTTAGACCTTAACGAAGAGGGGATTGGATGACAAAATTCTCTTCAAATGGCTGTACTCTGAGCAGTAGTTGATATCATGTGATTCCATGGAGCGTTTTGTTCTCAAAAAAAAAATATACATATATATATAGCACATTTGAAACGCATGTGTACATGAGGCCATAAATTTTGTTCATACTTATGTTGGAATATCCGGCTGGTCCTATTTGAACTAACTTGCTATTGGCTAAGCCATACCTAATACAAAGTGAGGCAAAACTATATTATGCCGATGCACTGTCGTTTATGATTGTGACGCAAGTAGCACTCATATTTCAGCAAAAGCATTCAGAAACGGGTAGCCATTTATGAAATTATTTCATCAGCTCGAGGCATTCACATGTAGACACGTACACTGACTCACCCTGTTGAGCGGCGAGACTCTGGATGAACTCATCGGAACTGACAAATGAGTGCAGTTTCTCGGCAATAACGGTATCTAAAACAAATAAAATTACATTGTGAAATTTAAAGCTGTATCTTTTTCCTGCATGCCGAGAAGCTTCAGACAACTAATTCACTATCGGCAGTAACAGCCGAATCTTCACACAGAGGTGAAAATAGGTAATCACAGAATGAGTGCAAAAAAGTGCTCGATCAAACAAAAATTTATTGCGTGGGTGGTGGCAGCAATTCTTTACATCAAGTTTGCGAGCTTGAAGTAAACACCAATCCCATTGTATTTAAACAGTCGTCGAACAACATAATAAAAAAACTACCACCAGTAGCACGCACTGACGCGTTTCTACCTTCCATGATCATCATCAGAGTACAACGACAAACTGACTAGAGTAGGTCAAACCGCTTTTGATATATATATATATATATATATATATATATATATATATATATATATATATATATATATACTCTGATGATGCACATGAGTTCTAAACACGTCGGTGCGAGTGAATAACGTTAGTTTGGTGATGTTCGACGAATGTAGTTCTAAACACAACAAGGGGATTGGTTTTTACTTCAAGCCAGCAAACTTGATTTAAAGAAACATACTCAATCCTAGGAAGGAGTTTGAGGCGGTGAAGTGTAGCAGTGCAACTAATTACAGCACTATCATCTCTAGCAGGTGTTAAACGATAAATAGGTTATCTGTAGTTACAAGAAATAGATAAGACTGTAATACATAAAATATTATGCGTAACAAAAGTATTGATTGAAAAATCTACGTAATAGCGTTACGATTTCGTGGCGCAAGTCCAATCATAATTCATTTTTTTTGTTTTAAAAGAAACATGGTGCACCTTGACAGGGCATAGATTAAGTACCTCTTCATTGATGGGCGCAACAAGGTGTTTGCATCCACAGTTCTCCAGAAGATTCCCAATATTTCGACATCCGGTTTCGCAAGGCTTTTTCAACGGAAGGCGCATAAAACAAACAATTTGACAATCAATTTCATTTTAATCCAGGTTGCGATCTAGATATAAACACCTGACCCATTAAGTACATACATTTGTCTGTATAAACTAGGTATTCTATAGTGCATAAAAGTCAAAACATCCAGTAGATCAGTTCAAGCCCTGTCCGCGGCAAATTTCGGCAATTACGTGATGAGTTTCCAATAAGAAATGAAACCGGTTTACTGGATGAATTGCCTTTTCTACACTATAGAATACCTAGTTTATACTGACAAATTCTTGTACTTAATAGATTAGGTGTATATTAAGACCACAACCTTGATTATAATAATTGTTATCACCACCCGCGCAACCAATGTTCGTTTAATTATATAAATGATAATCAATACGTAAAGTGGCAAATTTAGTTTAAACTGCCTCATTTATATTTTTTGTTAGATCTCTTACGCATAACTGTCTTTGCAGTAGGTGAGTGTATTTCAAATTAGTGTGTGTATGTGTCATACATCGCAATGAAATTTCAGTAATTTAATAACACTTACTGACTACTCACTAGATAAGCGTACGCCATGCCTGTGTGTATGTATTCTCGTTTGTTTTTTATTGAGGAGTAATCAACTACTGCACGTGTACACTCACCCCAGAGAAATTACAACGATTTAACAATATCTGAAAATTCACTAGATATGCGCACGCCACGCCTGTGTATGTGTATGTGTTTGGGGGTTTGTTTAAGACTGAGAAATAACCTGTTACATATAATTAGCGGCACGTTTATCACTCATTCAAGTGAAACTAAAATGATAAATGTCAACGCACTATCAGATTCGCAAATATCCGATTGATCCTCATTTCCAAGCACACATCAATTTCGTCTTCGTTTAGGCTGAGTGCGGATTCGTTATTTTCTTCCGAAGGCTACAACATCGTTCATACTAACCACTGGACATGGAGTCCGATTTACTCTTCGTTGACTGGAAACGTTTCGATCCGATATTTCCCGTACCATCCTCAGGCCTCTAATCACACACACACACACATATATATATACACACAGAAAAACGCAAATATAAACTAATTCTAGAGAAAACTAAAATAAGATCCATGTTACTTACCTATTGCACGCGGATGACTTTAAATGTATAGAGAATTTTACTGATGGCGCATGTAATAGAGAGATAAAATAGGTTCACATCAGACATGAAAAAAAGGTAGGAAATTTGGGCATCTATAAACAGACAAAAGTTAAGACTTGTCCTGTTGTAACTAGTCGAGTGTTAAATCTATCTAAATTTAATCTTAATAAGAATCAGCTGGAAATGCTTAATTGTGGTCTGAATACAGCTATCCAAATTGAGAAATCACTAAAAAATGAGGCTGTAAAAACAGCACGATTCCACTCAGACAAAGATAAGGTTAGTACTTAAATGTTGAATCTTTTTGCACAGTGCTGTCCTTCTTGTTGTGAATTTGACCGCATTTTTCTTGTGCGGGACAATTCATAGAACTTTTAGGTCGGTAAAACTTGAATAAATTTATACAGGATATGAGTTTAAATGTGTATTTTGTAGAGATACGATTCGTTAATGTAGGCTCCGTATTCGGTCTCTTTCTATAACCTTTTGCAAAGAGGGTGGGACTAGGTAAGCTGGGGGTATTTAAGGATTACTGCAACATTCAAATAAAAAAATTTGTTGATCCCTATACGCGTCCGGTACAGCAATTAAAAAAAAGGAGATATCATGGATAGGCGAGTATGTTAGCCCATAAGGTCTGTTTATAGTTATTCCAGAAATTTCACTTTAGTGGAGTGCACATATGTGAGTATGGCTTGTTGTGTGCGAGGTGGGGTGAAATGGATAAGTCTGCGTAAACATTTGAGTATTAGAGATTAAGCATGAAGACCGGATATTTGGGCAGAAAATAACAAATACTTTAGGAAATAAAATAAACATAAATAGATCTGTCTTGAATGAGGATACCATATTTGCCACAAATAGTTTTTCCCTGTTTGTATTGTGTCAACCCTGAAGATGAGACTAGAAATAAGGTCTCGAAATATATGAACAACAAAGGTGGAAAAACTTGCTCCAACGTCATTTTCAGACAATCAGCTGATGGAAGGCTTCAAAAAGAAGGGACAAATGAGAACCCATCAATCAAGGCCAATAATTGGAGCACCAGAAAATGTACAACATTCAAGATTTTACCGACCTACGAGTGCTATCAATTGTCGCGCACAAGAAAAATGCGGAAAAATCCACAAGGATAAGGCTAGGTTTGAATTAGACGTAGCCGCAGCTGTGCTAACGCACGAAGTGGAACAATATAAACCGAATTATGAAATAAAAGGTGTCAGGAAAATGTTAATAGCAAACAGTATATGTTTGAAAGCAGACAAAAGAGGAGCGACGGTTCTGATGAGTCAATCTGATTATAATAATAAAATGTATGACCAACTAGACAATAAAGGGGTCTACGTTGAAATGCATAAAGATCCTACGGATAATTTGAATTATGTGTCAATAACATGATTGCTAAGAGAGAATTAGATCAAACGCATGGTAACGCTCTTATACAACGAGATACCGTCGCTCTTAGTGTTTATGGTTTAGTAAAGATACATAAATCAGGCAACCCCTTGAAAATTATTGTTAATGTCAAACACTCCCCAACATATAAAATGTCTAAGTTCCTATGCCATAGAATAAAGAAATATTCGTACTTCTTAGACCATACTTTGATGAATTCATACCAATTTGTTGAGATTGTCGATAGATGTGAGCTAAATGAAAACGGTAGATTGTCGAATTTAGATGTGGTGTCAATGTACACCAATATACCAGTATCCAAAGTCCCAGACTATTTTCATCGTTTCCTGGTTGATCATCTCGTAATGTTAGGAAGCAAAGTAACGATGAGACATGTCATGGAGATGATTAACATATGCATGTCCTCCACTTATTTTAAATTTAGGAATGAATTTTATAAGCAGATTAGGTGTTCCAATGGGACATGCATTACATGAAGAAAAACCTCTTAGATATAACACCCCTAAATCTAAAAGTGTATGTACGATATTTGGATGCTATTTTAGTTATTTGGAATAACGGGGAGGATCAACTGATAAACTTCTTAAACATATCAAATCTGGTGAACGAACTGAAATTTACAATTGCAAATGAATCATGTGGCGAATTACCTGAAGAAAATAGAACCGTTAGACACATCCAGAGTATACGAAATTCCATGTACAGACTGTAACCTTATGTATGTGGATGAAACCATACGCTCAATTAAGGTAAGAAGAGAGGGAACATAAAACCGCATGCAAGTATGGCCATGTTAATAGATCGGATCTTGCACGCCATACAGTAGAGACAGGACACACAATTAATTGGGATGGGTGCAGACGTATATCAATTTGTAGCCGTAGCAGATCGACTAGACTGATTAGAGAATCCATCGAAATTAAATCGAGAAATGACATAATTAATGGAACAGCCGCAGAAAAATCACTAGGTCCTATTTGGAATGCAGCATTAAATAATAGTAGGAGGCGAAGGTTGCACGAATCAGAGTCAGAAACGTGTTCAAGTAAAAGAATAAGAACACTTGAGTGCTATTAATTTACGGAAGTGGAGAGTGAGTAATTCAATATCTCCGAATTTATTTTCAGATTATTTTATAATTTCATCCTTGATTACTTGTTATCCTATTTTATCAATTATCTAATGTTCTGTTGTTAGTGTAGCGCCTTTTAACAAACATTTATGATTGTATGATGGAAAAAGGCAACTTTTCTTTGCACTATTACTATTGCCTTTCTTAATCAGACAATTTTCAAATTTCTTTTATGACCACTTTTTATGTTTTATTTTAACTTTCTATTCTTTTAAAACATTTTAATATAATTTTGCTAACTCAACTATTTACTGTATTCACAGTATCTCGCCCCCTCCTCACCGGGATGCCACTCGTAATTACTTCATTTAGGGAAGTAATTGTAAAAATAGGTCTGACGTGTGCAATTAGGAAATGACATTTATCATTTTAGTTTCACTTGAATGAGTGATACACATGCCGCTAGTTATATGTAACAGATTATTCTCAGTTTTAAACAATCGCCGACACAAATACACACACAGACGTGGAATACGCCTATCTAGTGAATAGTCAGGTGTTGCTAAATCGCTGTAATTTAACTTTGATCAATGTACACGTGCAGTAATTGATTACTCCTCAATTCAAAACAAATGAGAACGCATACAAACAGGCATGACGTACGCTTATCGAGTGAGTCGTCAGTATTTCTTATTAAATCACTGCAATTTCATTTCGAAGAGTGTACAAATGCGGACATACACACAAACCAACTACCTTGCGAAAAGGCAGTTATGCTTAAGAGACCTAACAAAAAGTATATATGAGGCAGTTTAAACTAATTTTTCCAATTTACACATTGATTGTCAAATTGTTCGTGTGATATGCTTGCCATTGAAAAAGATTTCAGCATCAAAAAGTCGAAATATATGGAATAATCAGGTAGACAGCGTATGCAAACATCTTGTATCGCAACAAAATGAAAAGGTAGCTTACAATAGCAGATCTAATCAAATGTGGTAAGCTCGTTCCGGACCTCATTTCCAGTGGTTAGTATGCACGATGTTGAAGCCTTCGGAGGAAAGGGACGAATCTGCACGCAGCCCGAAAGAAGACAAAATTGATGCGTGCTTGGAAATGGGCATTAATCGGATCTTTGCGAAACTGATAGTGCCAAGCGACAACCCGCGAACGTAAATCGCGGAGACTCAAATAAAAAATAACATATTGCTAATATATTACATACCAAAGGTAAGTCGTAGAAGCCCATCTTATTGCTTACATGTAATTTTTATAAATTTATAAATATGTATATGGTTTGGACACAGATATTTAAATGGAGAAATTAATTTATACAGGATATGAGTATAAATGTGTATTTGGTTGAGATACGATTCGTTAGTGTAGGCTCCGTATTCGGTCTTGTTCAAACGATAGAATATTACATAATTTCTTTCAACAGTTTTATTAACCTCTCCCTCTCTGTTTCCTTAATCTTTTACAAACAGGATGGGATTAAGTAAACTGGGGTATTGGAGGAGTACTGCAATATTGAAATTAAAAATTTTGTTGATTCTTTTACGCGTCCGGAACAGCAATCAAAAATAGACGCGTCATGGATAGGCGTGTATGTCAATCCATAAGGTTTGCTTAGAGTTATTCTAGAAATGTCACTATAGTAAGGTACACATATGTGTTTATATGCGGTTATGTGGGGGAGGGGAGGGGTGACATGGATAAGTGTGCGTATACATTTGAGTATTAGAGACTAGGAATGGATACCGGATATTATGACAGACAAGAAAAAAAAACCTTTGGAATTAAAATAAGTATAACTAGATCTGTCTTGAATGAGAATACCACATTTGCCACAAGTTGTGAGTATGGTGTCAACCCTGAAGATGGGACTGGAAATGAAGTCCTGAAAATTCGGGGGAAAATGTCGGAATATCTGGTTCCAACGTCATTTTCAGACAAGCAACTGATGGAAGGCGTCAAAAGGAAGAAACAAGTGGGAATCCATCAATCGAGGCCAAATGAAATCGATGCACCTGGAAATGTAAAGGATTCAAGATTTTACCGACCTACGAGTGTAATCAATGGCCCCGTACAAGGAAACGGCGGCGAAAATACAAACAACACTATGGTTGCCAAGTCGGTACATGGTACCAAAATGATGGATATCAAAAGAATACTAAAGTTCACTAACATATTGAGTTTCACAATTATTTCTGAAAACCTGTTACTCCAGTAAATCTATACACTCTGGCCTTGATCGATGTCAGTTATCACAAATTAGCCAACTACGCGGTGCGTGGCGTAGTGCCGGTTCCTAGCGATGAGTCACCAGTAAGCCAAAAACGTATTTTTGCATTTCGTTGCTCGTTTTTCTATGTCGACTTCGGAATCTCGCGTGAATCTGAAATAAAAATAAATATATCGCCCCAAAAAACAAAAAAATACGCTAAGTAAAGAAGAAGATCACACACAACTTACGAACTTCCAATGCGGCTCTAGCTTCTCTCAATTCTGGCAGTTGGTTGACCACCAGCCTGATAGCCTCAATGTCGGATGCCTCCTTGGTTTTCTAAACAGAAAAGTTAGATTTTCACATAGTGAATTTAGATTTTGACATATAAATTTTGCGCAATTGAAAGTATTGCGTGATATTTCCTCTGGCCATATCAGTTATGACTCAGATTGACGTCTCACTAGATAGTTGCTCGTCACATATATTTGTGTGTGTGTGCATTGCCGTAATTGTTATTCTCACCTAACTAAGTGAGACTACAGTGGCTGAATAAGAATTTTTCCATTTACATTTGTTAGACTATTTTTTTTATTTAGTCAAATGACGTAACTGAGATTGCCCTCACATTTTCTGGAGGGATAGACCAATAAATCAGACGCACTCTTCATAACCACGTGCCGTTGTAACACGACGCACGATCGCGTCGAGTAGATAAAAGAGGTCAACCAGGACTTTCATTTTGCCAATACTGTTTGGTGATTGCAATAACCAAGAGAAACTACTGCCTTGATGCTTTTACACCAAACAGTATTGGTTTGCGAGCAGAGAACTTCTCTAAAGTAGTTAAACAAGTTAAATGCTAAACGGATATGCTAAATGCGCCAATCCAGATAGTAAAGAGTAATACTTTAAATATCGCAAGTAAAATTAACACACAAAGCCTGTTAACAAAAAATAAAAATGAAAAAAACAACGCGGTAAAACAAAAGTTAGCGTAAATCGTAGCATGGCTAAATATTTATTTTTTTTAATTATGAGTATCTTTAGAGCTAATTTGCGGTGCTATGAAAACCACAAGTAACATTTAATTTAATCAGTTACAACGCAGGTAAACGTCAGTCAGTTGCAAGTTATAACAATAATGGATGTCGTAAGAAAATTTAATCATAATTTGAGGTACGTAAATGCTGATAAATGGGAGGAAGAGCGTAAGATCATGGTACTAAATAGAAAAGTGAAATAAATAGCTTTAAAATACAATATAAGGACAGTCCTTTAAACTAGGCATTATACTGCCTAACCAAAAAGAAAAGTTTGAAACCTTGGAAACAACATGCAATAATTGGTCTTATGTAGGTTGGTGAGACCGTGCGCCAAATCAAGGCGAGAATAGGTGAACATAGAACTGCATGCAAGTATAGACATATTGCTGAATCAGATCTTTCCTGTCATATAATGGAGACAGACACACTTTCAACTTCGATTATTGCAAACGCATAGCAATATGCTATCGTAATAGGGTGACGAGATTAATGAAAGAATTTTTCGAAATTAAATCTAAGGATAGTATTATGAATGAACCAGCTGTTGAAAAATCGTAAGATTCGATTTGGAATACCGCATTAGCTAATGGCAGGAAAACATGATTGCATGGATTGGAAACTGAATCTAGCTCCAGTAAAAGATTAAGAACATCGGATTCAGACTGACGTATTAGTGAGCTTATTATTTAATTAATAGATAATCAATTATTGAGAATACAGTCTTTCTAAATTTCATATCCACGAATTCGTTAAGTTTTAAAGCTCTTAGTGATTTTAACGCATATTAAATGGCTTCTATCCTCTTCCTAAATAATGCTTATTCATTATTCAAATAATTTTCAAAATCTTCTTGTCTAATCACAACTTATCATATTTCAGATCTTAATAAAGCTAAATTTATTGAATAGGATTTTTGTGAATTTTCCCCCATCTTTCCTATCGATATCACTACAGTAATACAGTATTTAAAACGTTAAGAATTAATAATTAGTCTGACGCGTACAAAGAGTAAACTAATGTCTGTTGACTGCAGTTTCATTTAGATGTACATGCATGTATATTAATTATATTTGTACTAGGTGTTGCGTACCCAGCTCAATTATGACCAGAAGGATACACTAAAGACAGCATGAACAGAAAGCGTAATCTCGTGCACAGTCGTTTTGTGCTTACTAGCGACTCATCAGTAGGAGCCGATATTACGTCCTTTATCCACTATATATTTGGGCGAGGAATGTATGAAAATATGTAGTGGGTAAAGAGCGTAATACCGGCTCCTACTGATCAGTAAGAATAATATGTCAACATCAGACCACGGCAGATTCGTACTAGAGAGGATACCGGCAAGCAGGTTTTCCTAAACTTACCATTTAGAGGCGACGTACCAGCCTCAATAATTGCACGGCGGCTGAATAGAATAACTAAGGACAACTTTCCCAGTGTTAAAGTTAATATGACATTTAGTACACAGAGAATCATGAGGTTGGATGCCAAAGATCAATTGCCAATTCTCTCCAAATCATTCATAGTCTACAAATTCTCATGTATGTGCGGTAGCACATATATCGGACGTACGAAGAAGCAATTGATAAGCAGAATCCAGCAACATTTGCCACAGAAATTGATTAACAAAGGCTTGCCACCGTCAGGAAAATCAGCTATTTCCGATCATATATTGGCAACGGGGCACCCTGTCAATTCGACCAATTTCACAATTCTACATAAAGCAAAATCAGAAAAATTATTATTTATCTACGAAGCACTTTACATAAAACAACAAGCACCTGACCTTAACATTCAAAAGTTTCATCAACATGACATCCTTATCGACTGGCCAAGAATAACAAAATTCAACAACAATCTACTAGTATCCAGCCAAGAACAAACAGGCCCTCGACTAGAATCAACAAACTGAAGTGGAAATAACAGAGGCGCATACGATGATAGAAGTCTCCAAACAATGTGAGCGTTTAATACTGCAATCAACACTGGCGTTGTTACCACGTGAAAACTTTGCGCAACGAGGTGAAACGATCAACTATACCGGGAAAAATAGCACTTGTATATGTAACAGTGAACAATGCGCACAAATGGTTAATTCTCAAGCTATCAAAACAATAATGACCAGATCATAGACATCACTTTGCAATACTGCGAGAATGACCTTTACATACAAACACGCATACACACAAACACAAACGCATACAGACATACCAACTAGTCAAAACAAGAAACAGCAGTAAAAACGAGTCAGATTTGTTACCACTAGCATAATCAATTGAAAACCCAAAATGTATAAATATGTATGATTGTATAAGAGATGCTTAGTATTCACAAAATAAATGGCCTTTATCCACTTTGTTATTTGTGTTTTCCTAATTGTAAGAATATATATATTAGTTCTTCGTCACAAAACAGTATCTAACTGTTAATTATATTTAACGGAATCTTTTTAGTTATGCAAACACATACACATGCACATGTTTGACGTGCGTCTATTTTATGATATAAGAAATGTTATCAAATAAGCCTATTCTAAATACAACCTGAGTGGTTTGATTTGAAATTTAACACTTGCATTGGTCGTTCGGATTTCCATTTTTGTCACTTACAGCGACATGTGGTTATGACGAGTGTTTCTGATTTATTGGTATTCCTCATATCCGAACATGTAACGGCGATCTCAGTTAGGTCATTTAACATGGTGCGTATAAAACAAATAGTCTGACACATGTAAATATTAAGTTCTTATTCAGCCAGTCTAGCCTCACTTAGTTGGACGAAAATAACAGTGATGGATATGTGCACACATACACACACACATACACCTAACACGCAACCATCTAGTGAAAATTCAGTCTGGAGTATAAATAATCTAGCTAGAGAAATATCGCGCCTGCTTCATGATATTGCATTTTAAAACTTATAATAATGAGTGAACTGAAGAAGACATCCGCCGAAGGATGTCGAAATATCTTCAATAAGCAAAGCAACTGGAATTCAGCCTGTGTTAGTCTAAACGCAGATCAGGTAAATCTGATTAATCCGGTATTGGAATTTTTCATTCTCTTTAATAAAACTTAGAGTGGAGTACCTAGGGAAGAAGCCTCAGCACACTGCCATATTTAAAACGGATGTAAATTATTTTTAATTTGGCTTCAGAAAGCCAACTTAACGATATTCTATTTAAAATTATCAACTCTAACTCCTCCTAGAGCTTTAACTCTACAGATGCCAAACTCAGCCCAGCTCTTCAGACTGATCTCGCCGGGTGTGCCATATCTTTTCTAACTGATCATAAAAATGAAGATTAAAAATCAAAAAAATCCCATAGACTTACATTGAAAAGCCTCTGCTCACCTGAACATTCAGTAAACTCTATCTATCTAAATTCAGTGTAAATATTTACCATTGGTAATGATCGCGGTCGATATGCACGATATTATTATTTTCATTTACATTTATTAATTCATGTGCTTTATTTCAATATTCCAAAATGTAAATATTGACAAAATTTTAAATCTTTGCAAACTTTTTCAAACTTTCTAGTCAGACTTTCTCAAGCCAACTTAAAGTTTGTCTTGACGAACTTTTATCTAGTTTTAAATTACTATAAAATTTATAATTTATAAAGAGTACCTTAGTAGATGAATTCAACTAGCGATTCTAAAATTACCGAAAACTAGCACTTATGCTATAGATAGCTACCGCTGTTCCGAGCTAACAACCGAAAACTTAAAAACGACATGCAGGAGTAACAAAACTTCACGAAGTGTAATCAATTGGTAATAGTCCCCATATCGTGGCTATCACAATTAGCACTCAAAATTGTTAAGAAACCGGAAACTGTAGCGCAATTCGTAGATCAAGCAGTGCCTATGAAAATAACAGGGATAGGGCAGCCGGGCCCACAGTGTTTGAAGACCATCACCTGTTCAATCACCCGAAACAGTAAGACGTAACGAACTCATCTAGCCGTGTGTCAAAATCTAACATCATAATAGTGGTCATTCTACAAAAAGACAACACAAGCGCACCAAATCGACGAGGTACAACACTTTTAGCATTTTCAAGCTGTGCTCAATACTCAGCTAGCAAAAGCAACGTTGATAAATAGGAAATGGTTCCGCGACTTTATCACACAATCGACTGACAAGTTACAACTCATGATGTCATGATAAAGACCAGCATTCCTCGACGTTGGCAGAAAGTCGAATCAAGTTATTAAGTGCAATTGATGTAAGTTTACAAACTTTTACTGCTGGAAAGAAGCACTTAAATTGTGCCTATTTCAATTCTGCAAATTTGATTTAGATAATAGTCAATTAACTCGGGTGATGATTAAACATAAATCACCTTGCCCACCCTACCAGGTTGAATATCGTTTCACATGGAGCTGGCACAGCTTCATGGTGATTCCCGTGCTTGATCAAATTAGATTTGTCAGCACACTGGCGGACAACGTCCATTCATAACAATAGGCTCCAAGTCTGGTAGCATTTTCGCACACATAACCCTTAATTGGTATTGAAGATTAACGTGCATGTCCGACGCATTTGTCGCATGACAAGACACGTTGAGCTATAGACTTGCGTGCAATATCAAGCTTAGCTATTAGACGCCAAGTCGGTTAATTAAACGAACATTGGTTGCGCGGGCGGTGTTAACAATTATTTAAGTCAAGGTTGCGATTTTGATATAAGCGCCTGACTCAATAAGTCCATACATTTGACAGTAGAAACTAAGAACTGTATAGTGTAGAAAAGGCAATTCATCCAGTAGACCGGTTTCGTCCCTATTGGGATCTCATTATGTACTGGTCATAAATTGCCGCGGACAGGGCTCAAACCTGATCACGTCTGCCTCGGAATCTGGTGCCCAGGTTCGAGCCCCGTTTCATGTGAAGCCTCGAGTTTGGTCGAACTTCGCAGTAACACTTAATGTTAAATGTGTAGCGACAGAATGAGAGCAAGCGTGACAGAAGCCAAGGGCAAGTCTCGGCTGCTGGGATCTGGGTAGTTAGTGCTCATCAGCCTTGGTTGGCAGACTATCTAAGAGAACGAAAACTCTGAATAAAAACCATCCTTACCATAAATGGGCAACCTAGAGTTCTTTTCAAGTCCACATATAACCATGAATGACTTATGGTTATATGGCAGTGAAACATTAGTCCCTTTTGGCTTTTGTATGGCTCTGAACGATGATAGCCCAAATTCAGTCTGCAGTTTCTTAACCAAACCTTTTCCCCTTTCAATTCGCGTATGCTGAAATGTAAGTATTGCCTTGTCTACGCTCTCCGCGAAAATGTTCAACTAAACACAATTCATGTTATGATTTAATTAGAAAATCATTTTAACACAATTTTGCCTGTTTTGATGACGAGTTTTGCCATTTGTTTACCAGCTAGAACGAGTTATGCAAGAAAGCATTTTGCTGATCTGGTTCAAGTCGCGAGGCATTTGTCCAAGGTAACATTTACGAGAAAACCTACGCCATCCTGTTGTTTCGCGACAAGCCCTCTTTGCGGAATCAGTCTGCAGCAGCACCGCCTAAGTAGGTCGCCTACAAACCACTGCAGCCTCTTCAGTGGATAGCCGGAGCGATAGAACAAGTAGATTAGCGCCCTTCTGAGTGGCGAGATGGCTAAGCGGAACCACATTCTCATTGAAAAGCGACAGAAATAGGCAAACATTTGTCTGCGTCTCACCATCAGACAGGGTCCAGATAAGCGGCTTGGCTAGTTGTGCCGCACTGGCATAAGATATTTTACTTACTTACTTTACTTTACTGCGGCTGACTCCTTTTGGAGGATAAGCCGGCTCCATTGATGACATTTCATGGAGTTTCTTGGGAATTTGGTACAAGTGGTGTCCCCTCACCACTCGGCTTTTTGATCGAGGACGCACCTCTAGCCTTTGCACATCCAAGCGCAGTCTGCAAGGCAGCAGTAAGTTGCATGGTTGCCGGTGGCTGTTGAGAGCTCATTCGCCATTCGGAAGTACGGGGTACTGTCCAGGAGTCCATGTAATCCTGTGGCTGTTGAACCCTTTTGTGGCGGGGAACACACGCCGAGTCATGGTGCCGTCGTCGGGCTCATGTGGTATTTTATAGGAGATCCGATTGCCGTTCGGAAATCCACCACGCCCTGGTGACACCACCGCCATAGCCCCGTTAGCCCATGTACGATCGGCTATCGAGACAACGGTATCTGATTGTTTATGCATGTATAAATGCTTACCTATAATTGAAGCACAATAAATTCTTAATTTAATAGCACAAGTAATTCGAACGCTTGGACAATATATGCACAGTAGAAACAGAAGGCTTACGTTTACAATTGTTGTAATTTCTTTGGACCGAGTCGATAACACGCTGCCAACGGAGGAGAAATTTCTGTCGCGTAAATCGGCGAACAATTCATCGTTCGAACTTAACTGGACACGTTTCAAATTTACATTTGCTGCATCTTCACTGTCCGGTACTCGAAGCACACCTTTTGGCGGCACAAAATAAAAACGCGTTGAAACAAATGCGGAATTAAAATTTAAATTAAAATTGAGTAGTAAAGTTTAATCAAAACTAGATGTCTTCATAAATATAAAAAATTAAGCAATGATAAACCGATCAGTATCTCTCTCTTTATATATATATATATATATATATATATATATATATATATATATATATATATATATATAGTGGTACCTCGAGATACGAGTTTAATTCTTTCAGAACCGAGCTCGTAAGTCAATCTGATCGTATCACAAACGAATTTCTCCCATTTTAAATAACTGAATTCGATTTATTCCGTTCAGGAGCTATAAAAATTTTCTTTTAGTACCTTGCTCGTCTTGAAGGCCCGAAGATTTTCCGAACTTCACAATCACCGCTAGCAGTTGCACATACTGCAAGGGTCAGACGGTCCGTCATGGGCTTCTGGCCTGGCATCATCTTCTTCTCTGGTGTGATGTAAGTCCTCCATGGCGTTTTCTTCCAAAATAGCCTCGTTTCATCGCAGTTGAACACCTGTTGCGGGTTGTAGCCTTCCCTCGCACCAAGCGCAGCGAACTTTTGGATGCGCGTATCGGCTGCTTTCACGCCCGCACTAGCAGCTTCTCCATGCTTCACCACTGAATGGATGCCAGTTCACTTCTTAAAATTATCAAATCAGCCATGGCTTGCCTTAAACGCTTCTTCTGATGCCTCTTTAGAAGTTGATGCTTCTTTCTTCACTAAGTCGGCATAACTACTCCGTGCCTTCTCGCATATTACCGTCTCCGTCAGTGGATCACCTGCCAACTCCTTCTATTTCACCCACCCAAGCAGAAACTTCTGCATTTCCTCGTGGTTATTGCCCTTAATCGGGAAAGAATTGTGGCTCCTATTGCCGGTGTAGCACTCTTGATGGCATCATTCTGCGTCAATACCGTAGAAATAGTCGGTGTACTACGCTCATAGATCTTTGCGAGTTCAATCTCTCGTACGCCACGCTCATGTCTTTCTATTATTTCTTGCTTTAGTTCTATCGATATCATCCTCTTCTTCCTGTCACCCTTGTCCTTAGCACTCACTATATTCGGCCCCATGATAACACATAAAAAGTTCAGTAATCACGCAAAAAAGAGTACAGCGCATAAGATACACTTTGACTCAAGCGGGTAACACGTGCGAGTGAGCTAGAGATTCTCTCAGATGATGCTCGACCCTGCGCACCAACTAGCAGGACGCTCCGGACACATGGCTCGTATCTTGAACGAAAATATGGCCCGAGCTAAAGCTCGTATCTCAAAAAACTCGAATGTTAGGCTGCTCGTATTTGGAGGTACCATTATATATATATATATATATATATATATATATATATATATATATATATATATATATATATATATAATAAAATAAAAATAATTAAAAATATGTCATTAGACTTCACCAGATGGTATGACCTCTGCTTTATGGTAAAAGATCGAGATTGTCTATTTAAAACTTTCGGTCTTACGAGATACCAGAGAGGTTCCGCCTGGTGGAAAGACGAACCAAGAACATACCTTGGTTTATGTCTTCAAAGTAGACAGTGTCGGAAGTGACGCAGTCAATAGTCCCAGACTCCGAAACAAATCTGCTTCGGTACGTAGCCCATCCACGGAAAATTCTCGACAGTAATTGATGCATTTACACGCAAAACGAATCAGTCTACTGAATGATTTGCTTCCGCAATCTGATGGAGTACTTGGCTTATACATTTCTATTTAATATATCTTGCACGAGCGGCACGATGTGTATTGTATAATGACAGGTCATGCGAGATTCCAAACAGGTACCACCTGAAAAACAGAATCACCAAAACCATAAGTTAGTATATGACTTCAAATGCACTTCGTATGCAACACGGGTGATGCAGTGAATAGAGACCAAGATGCTGGAGCCCATGTGTTCAAATTTCTATCCCGTTCGCGGCAAATTCTGGACAGTACAAGGAGAGTTATCAATATGGACGAAACAGATATACCGGGGAAATTTCTTTGCTACCTCATGTAATATTGAGCTTATACTGACAATATATATATATATATATATATATATATATATATATATATATATTTCCATAAGACTTCAATTGAATATAACTTCCCGTAGCCATAGAAATTCCGGCCTGACGACCGACGGACTCAAGCTGGTCAATACGGGATTGGTAGTATGAACCTTGCCGGGTTAAAAAGGGACACAGCCATCATCCCAGTTCATGTGAAGCCTCGAATCTGGTCTAACTGCGCAAAACGTTTTTTTAAATGTGTGGTGACGGAATGACAGCAAGCGTTCCAGACGTGAAGGGCAAGTTTCGGCTGCTGAGAGGAAACTTTGGACGCTGGCACCTGGGCAGATAGTGCTCATCAGCCTTGGTTGGCAGACTATCTAGGAGAAAGAAAACTCCGAATACAAACCATCCTCACTAGGAATGGGCGACCTAGTGTTCACTTTTACAATCCACAAATAACCATGAAATATGCAACTTCCAATGATTATATACTGCATCGGCCGTCGCGCAGTATAAAAAGGGTCGCCTTATCTGCTGAGCCGCGCAGGGTGGATAAGCGAAATCAGGCTGCTGCAGGCAACTTTATCTCCGATTCTGTCTCCTTTCCTTCCCCTTCCTCTTCTCAATCTTACAATAACACTCTTTTAGATACTATAAATATGGTTGGTTTAGACCATAACATTAAGCCCAATACCAGGTTGCCAAATATCGAAAATGGTTTTAGTAGACGATCATTCATTAAACCGAGGTTAGGCTTTAACGTAGGTGCATTTAATTTGCGAACATTAAAACAACTTCGACAACAAGAATCTCTTGCTCGTATGTTGGACAAATTAGAAATCAATATATGTTGCGTATCTGAAACCAGAATAGAGGATCCTTCGTGTATTACAGAACTGGTTGCACCATCCCTATCTACGCGTTATTGGCTTCGAACATCTGGTTCCACGGAGTTCTCTCAAGCCGGTAAATGGGGCTGAAGCTTGCTTAATTGAATGGATCAATGCAAAAAATCGTCATCAAATTTGCCTCTTCGTTGTATCTGCATACGCTCCTACCGATTGCAGCACAGATGAAAGCAAGGATGCTTTTTACTCCTAACTAAGCTCCTTAATAAGTAGTCTAAAAGTCGATCTCGAAAACGTTAGAAACAGAACGGCTAAAGAAATGGAAACAGCGTTCGCGTCAAGTAATAGTCGCTGTTTGCTCCAACTTATTCGCGCAACAGGTCCGAGAAAATTAAAAGTTAGTGAAACTATAAATGATAGTAGCAACCATTTAATAACCGATAAAGTAAGTCGTCTTGATAGGTGGGCTGAACACTTCAAAGATCAATTTTCTTTTGCATCTGCATCCGTTCCGATTCCCGAAAGCATGTCTACAACAACAGAGTGGAATGTTAGTCCCGAAGAACCATCCGAGTTAGAAGTACGCGATGCAATCCTATCTCTTAAGCGCCGCAAAGCCACAGGCCCCGATGATTTGCTTCCAGGATTGTGTAAGGATGGTAGCGATATAATTTCAAGAGCTTTGGCTAAACTTTTTCATACTATATGGAATGAGAAAACCGTACCAATTGATTAGAATGAGTCGACCATCATTCCCATCTTCAAAAAAGGCAATCGTAATTATTGTGATAACCATCGTGGTATAAGCTTGACTCCGGTCGTATCTATTTTATTTGCGTCGATTATCCTATTTCGTCTTAGCGCTTCACGCGAATCACATACAAGAGAAGAACAGGTCGGATTCCGCGCAGGACGAGGTTGCATATATAATATTTTTACGTTAACGCAAGTTCTCGAACAGAGACATTCATATCACCGTCCCACAATAGCCGTCTTTCTAAACTTCAAGGGTGCATTTGATTTGGTGGATCGCAATGGTTTATTCCATATTTTGTCGAAAAGCGGTGTGCCCACAAAATTTGTTAATATTATACGAGCTCTCTACACAAATACTTCTGGTCGCTTTAAGGTTTTGTTGTGTCCACCTATGTTGGATGGTCCACGTACTTGGATGTCTTCTGTATTTATTATTAGCGTATCGTCTAGACGAGCCTTAATTGTGCCTAATTCTGCAGTTAAATTATTCATTTGAGAAGTCAATGCCTGAATCAACGTTTCCAACCCATCAGAAGCCATTTTAAATGTACGACAAATGCTTTATTTTTACTCAATTATATATAGAATTTTTCTCGCACAACGAGCATCGATTTAATAAAACAAATTTACACATTAATTAATTTATGTTCACTTCAGCTCTAAGTCTGCTTTTCTCATTGGGCTGACTGCTTCATTCTTATACGGACGCTTCTGCGAGGAATTTCTGTTGAAATACTGTCTGCCCTAGATAAGACTTTTTGTTCATTATTTGTCTTAAAGGTGGCCATTGCCACATCTTCCCCCCCTCAGGAATCGGCTTTCGCACTCTGCTTAAACGATCCAGTGCCACAGCTCGTGGTCCATCGGGCAGGCTAACAAAAACAGTATTGTGCTCTGCGTCCACCCTCTCCACGCGATACGGCCCATCATTAACAGCCTGCAGTGCCATGGGCTCGACCTTCGCTACCATTACATAGTCGCCGACCTTTAGGCGAGTGCGTGTCGGTTGCCTTGCATAGCCTTGTCGCTGTGTGGCGCCTACATATTCAGTTAACTGTTTTAGTCGTTCCTGAATATCCGCTATGGTGCAGCGCTCATGGGATCCTTGGATTACCGGTTCACCTGGAAGTCTTATGTGTCCTCCATAGACCATGGTCGTTGGAGCGAATCCTGTAGCTGTTGAGACAGTAAAGCGCATGGCCCGCTCGACCAAATGTAATTTGTCTCTCCACGTTCCCGGGCTCTCGTGGCACCAGCATCGCAGTACCTCTTTCATCGTCCTATGTGCGCGCTCAGCTGTCGCATTGGTTTGCGGGTGATAAGTGGCTGTGCGGGAATGCTTTATGTCAAGGTCTTTGCACCACTGATTAAATTCTTTCGACTCAAACTGTGCGCCTTGATCGGTAACTATAACTTGTGGTGCACCGAATCGACTGAGCCATCGCTCTTCTAAGCACGTTATAATCTTTTCTGTTGTGATCTTCTTCAGTGGTACAAACTCGACCCATCGGGTAAACTTATCGACCATGGAAAACACATAGGACACGCCGCCGCGAGCTACCGGCAGTGGACCTACCAGGTCGACATGCAGAAACTCGTTCCGTGCCGTGGCATTGAAAGCAATCGGCGTGACTTTTTCTCGTTTTTGTGGTTTACAACGTTGGCATGTAGTGCACTGTTGACAATAGCTACGAATTTCTTTGGACATGCCAGGCCAATACAATCGTGACTGCAATGTCTCAATGAGCCGCCCAGCGCCGGGATGTCCTAACGTTTCATGCCAAAAGGCCATTAATTCTGTTCTTATAGATTCTGGCACAAACCATTGCACTGTTTGTCCTTCTTTCCGCACCAACAGGCCGTTCTGTAGACTCAACGTTTTATATGGTGCAGATACCCCTGTGCCGTTTTTTAATTGATTAACTATTTCCTGACATGTAGCATCTCTACCCTGTTCTTCAGAGACTTTTATAAGCGGTGAAACCCGCACAGCGGAAATTCTGCTGAGCGCATCGGCCGCCGCATTCTCGATTCCTGCTCTATGATGAATTGATATATCATACTCTTCTAGTTCTTCAATGGCTCGATGTACACGTTTCTTCTCAATACATAATGATCTCCAATGCACTAGCGCTTTGTGGTCAGTAAAGACGTCCACGTGTCCCCCGATGACAAAATATCTAAACTTCCGCAGCGCCCATTGTACGGCAAGTAATTCTTTTTCTGTGACTGTATAGTTCTGTTCCGCCTTAGTGAGTGTGCGACTTATATATTGCGCAGGACGTCCGTCAGCTTGTAACACCGCTCCTATACCAATATCTGACGCGTCTGTAACAATTGACATATTACCTACCGGGAAAGTCAAAATAGTTGCATCTATTAATTTCTGCTTACATAGCACAAACGCTTGTTGAGCCTCCTCCGTCCAACGAAATGGTATCTTGGCACTAGTTAACTGAGATAAGGGCTGTTGCGTAACCGCCATCCCTGCGAGGTATGGTCTATAGAAATTCACCATACCAATAAACCGGCGCAATTGTTTTCTAGTAGTAGGCACCGGATAATCCCTGATAGGTTGTACATTCGAATCTAACGGCATGCATCCGTCCGCTGAGACTAAGTGCCCCAAGAACCGCACTTCTTGACCTATCTGTACCTTTTCTGGATTAAAATGTAATCGCCATTCTACAGCTTTGGCCAACATCTTCTGCAGCCTCACACGTAATTCGTGTTCAGTAGTGGCCCATATAATAACATCGTCTACGTAAGCTGTTGTACAAGTTAAGTCAGACACGAACGAGTCCATCATCCTTTGGAACACTTTCGGTGCGTTTTTAAGGCCAAATGGTACCCGGGTGAATTGGAAATGACCTTGGGGTACTTGTACCGCTAACTTCCATCGGTCTTCGGACCGCACGCCTATTTGCCAAAATCCCTGTTTAAGATCAAGCACGGCGAACCATTTGCCTCCCGCTAGCTGTAAGAACAGATCACGCAGAGCCGGCATGGGATACGGGTCCGGTTTGGTTACTGAGTTCAATTGCCTAAAATCAGCCGCCGGTCGGAGCGAACCATCCTTTTTCGTAACATAAACCATTGGAGCACGAAAAACAGATGATGACGGTTCAAGAACGCCGGCTTCTATCATTTCTTGGGTTGCTCGAGTCGCTGCTTCTAATTTCTTGGGAGGGGCACCATATACTTTTGGTGGTTCGTAACCATCATTTAGTTCTAACCATAACTTAAACTGGTCGACCGTCGGCCCTGGACGCTCGCTACAATCAGGCAGTTGGAATATACTGTTATATTGGTTTTGAAGATTCTTCCACCACTCAGGCAGACAACTGGTCTCCTCTTGAATCTTATGGTTACCTATAGACTTTATTGATCTTATTCCTTCAGGCCGCGATAGGTATACCCGTTTATTTTGACAGTCTATCGTCTTAACCCATTTTCTAATGAAATCAAGTCCCAATAAGGGCGTCTGCGTATTCGAAACAACAAAAGACATATGATAGACCTTTTCATTTATTAACAACTTTGTGTCCCACTCGCCCACAGCCACCATCGATGCGCCCGATGCCTGACATAAACTTGCTTTCGTAGGTTTTATATTGTTCAATGGCCAAGTCAATGGTAGTACCGACACATCCGCTCCAGTATCCAATTGCATTATTACTGGCTGTCCGTTGAAGAGTTCTAAAAATTTAACTTTAATGAAAATTCTTACATTTGGCAGTGTTTCCCACACTTCCTTTTCTTCACAAGCCATCTGGTTCGGACCACTTTTTGGTTTGTTCTGCTGGTCTTCCTTCGATCTACCCGTCGGAGCCACCAAAGGATTAATTTTTGTGCCTTGTTCTCTCCCTCCATTATTTGTGAGATTGTTCACCCTGTTACCCCACTGCACTGGTCGTTCTCGAGGGGCAGTACATGGGTTTTGTTGCCGCTTATACGCCGTATTCGTCGGAGCCGGAGTCCTTATATACTGACTTTGCTTCCAGGCCACTGGCTGTTGCCTTCTGTCGCGGAACTGCTTATTATGACGCGAAGAATTCCAATACGGTATGTCGCTCCTGTCAGATGTTGTAACTGTACCCATGCGTGGAGATGCAGCTGCCATCTTATTTGTCATTATGGCCGAGCTTTGAAGAGCCTGAAGTCTCTCTTCAAGGCCTCCTGGGCTGCTGGATATTTCTCCGTATCTAGTAGGATCCAGCAGCATGAACATGATGGCCTCATGTGGTTGCAAGCCTGGTAAAGACTCGGTAAGCTTCGAGAACCACCGCTTGATACGTGCCATGGTATCCATGGGCATCTCACCCATTAATGGCTTCAGGCTGTATAATTCTAAGAACACTTCCTGAGGCCTAGCCCGGAAATGATCCAACACGCGTCTTTTGTATTCTTCATACGTGAGGTCAACCGGCAATTCCAATTGGACTGCTACTGTCCGGTCCACTAATTCCTGCACAGCTACACGCACAATAGGTGCTTCCAATGTAAATTCTTGGGCTCGAACTGATGCTTCAAATTTTTCGAACCACAACTGTGGCCTTTCCACATCTAGTGGTGCCAACATCGGCTTAAACTCTGATGACGGTCTGAAATAACTCGTTGATTCGGCTGAAAACGCCGGCATATTTCCTCCTGATTCCTCTTCGGCGCGGTCGCCATTGTTGTGTCCACCTATGTTGGATGGTCCACGTACTTGGATGTCTTCTGTATTTATTATTAGCGTATCGTCTAGACGAGCCTTAATTGTGCCTAATTCTGCAGTTAAATTATTCATTTGAGAAGTCAATGCCTGAATCAACGTTTCTAACCCATCAGAAGCCATTTTAAATGTACGACAAATGCTTTATTTTTACTCAATTATATATAGAATTTTTCTCGCACAACGAGCATCGATTTAATAAAACAAATTTACACATTAATTAATTTATGTTCACTTCAGCTCTAAGTCTGCTTTTCTCATTGGGCTGACTGCTTCATTCTTATACGGACGCTTCTGCGAGGAATTTCTGTTGAAATACTGTCTGCCCTAGATAAGACTTTTTGTTCATTATTTGTCTTAAAGGTGGCCATTGCCACAGGTTTACAACGAATTAACGCACAACTTTACAACCAGCAGTGATGTTCGTCAAGGTTGTCCACTTTCCCCATTTTTGTCTAATTTTGTAATCGTTGTTATTATGAACAACACTCTCCCACACATTCAGGATGCAGGTGTTGAAGTTCTTCCGGGATGCTGCCCAGGCCACCTTGAATAGATTAGCAGACGTTGTTCCGTCTTTCGGTATGAAATTCGCACCCTCTAAATGTAAGATACTGTTACAGGATCACCCACCACTCACTCCAACGTTGCGACTGCAGAATGAAGATCTAGACATAGTCGACAGGTTTACATATCTTGGGAGCTCTATCAATAACGTAGGCAATATGTCCGACGAGGTGAGAATACGAATCGCGAAAGCTAGAGTAGCTTTCTCGAACCTTCGTCATTTATGGAGAAACGCGAATATTTCACTTTGCCTTAAAGGTCGTGTTTACAATGCATCTGTACGCGCAGTCTTACTATACGCTAGTGAAACTTGGCCTCTTAGAGTTGAGACGCTTACAGGCGTTCGATCATCGCTGTTTGAGAATTATAGCACATTACAATTAAACAATAATTGATTGCGCGAGTGGTGGTAACAATTCTTTAAATCTAGTTTGCGAGCTTGGTTACAAACAACGAATAGCAAACGTTGACATCAGTAGACGTATTTTTGGATCTGACAATTAGTGCTCCTCGTTAGGAAAACAAATAAGGCTCCATCAACTTCGTTGGCTCGGTCACGTTTTGCGTATGCCCTCATTTCGATTGCCCAGTAGAGCTGTTCTCTCATCCAGCACCAGACTGGCGTAAGAAACAAGGTGGGCAGATTTTGACATGGCAGAAACAGTTGAAGTCACTTACATCCAAATTGGGTAGTATAGGACCCACTCGTCTGCCAGGATGGGGTCCTCGTGCGCATCATAGTTCTTGGTTAGAAACCCTTTGCGATATGGCATCGAATCGAGCTCAGTGGCGATCTTGTTGCAGATGTCTAGTAGAATCATCTTCGTAACTTTCTTTTCTTAGTAGGGCAAAGTTAGCTGCGAGGTTTGGTTTGTTTATGACGTGATACAGTGAAATCCGCAAGGAAGCTGTATTACTGATGTCGCCTTGCCCGAATGCTAACTTGGCCATAATGATGTTATGGAGAGGTTTAGTTCCTCTTTTCTGTGATAAATTTACTCATAGTAGCAAGGTATTCCTTCTCTCTCTGCTTCTCTCTCTCTCTCTCTCTCTCTCTCTCTCTCTCTCTCGTAAATATCAATTATAATTACTCTGATATTTTATTTCTGTTTTTATTTATATTTTTTTTCACTCCTTATGGTTATATGACAGTGAAACATTAGTCACTTTTGACTTTTGTATGGCTGGACATGATGATGATGATGATGAATAGAACAGACACCAGACCACTTTGGGAAATATGAAATTTAATGATAGGATTTTCATTAAATATGTATATTGTCAGTATAAGCTCAATATTGTATTAGGTAGCAAATGCAACTCTACAGGTAGGATAGCTTAATTCTTAGTGAGCACACATCAAAAGCTTGTCAGAATACCCGTGGCCGGGATTTGGACCAGGTCCATTTGATGCGGGGACTTGCTAATTGGACTCGTTTACTGACAATTGCGTACAACACAAAGCTTCGACGGCGTAGAGAATGAGCTGAACTACGCTCGATCTAATACACAATGGTTCACATGGAGGGCGCGACAATTTTAGCAACTACTCGACAAGCGCCCACAAAAGACGAAATCAGGCTTCTTTAGTATGATATCTTTTGCTAAGTTTAGATTATAATAGAAGCATATACAATCAACTCGTGCCATTAAACTTCAATTCAATACTTATAACAGTATAAACTAAACATAATATAATGCAGAAAACGAGATTCGTCAAGGAGATCGGATTCGTTCTGCATGGAAACTCGTCAAGTACTTTTCGGAAATTGTCGTGACCGGGACTCGAACTGAAGCACATTCTCCTCGGAGTCTTGCATTCATAAAACTGCGGCATACTTTGCACACACAACACGCATTTTTCAGTCTTATAATGGCCTATGTTTTGGTTAGCCTCGCTTTCTACCTTAATTTCTATCTGGCACATCAGATTTATCATTTCGGCATAGATGTTGCATAGGCTACCAGAGGCGGAGAACGCGCAAACGGCTTTATTTAGGGCTGACTTCAATGCCACAAGCACACGAGTAAAGCAGAGGACCGCGCAAGTAGAAGCTGGCGACAACATTCGAGCTAAATGACATAATTAAAAATGTAACGAATTATTATTGTTTTACTAATAGTGTGCTTTATACGAGCTAAACATTGCCTATTTTCTAGTTAATATATAATGGTGTGACAATTAGAAATAGAGCTTCTCAATCCTCGTTCTAAAATGCGCTACAAATGTTATTATATGCATGATTGAGTAACAAAAATGCATTACTACTGACCCATCATTCTCCTATTCTTCAATTATTAGATTCAGCTTCAACGTTCGTCGTTTTATTGTTTAAATAACAGACAGCCGTGCAACTAACCATAACTCATGCCATACTTTTCTTTCAACAGTCCTTCGTAGGTCAACTGGCTTAGCAGAGGCGTGAGTGGGTCAACTGTCCGGTCGAGAATAATCAACAAATCCACGTCGCTGCTTATTCTGTCGAAATTCAACTCGTTAGTGTCCTCGCTGCATCCAGTCTCCTCCGTCTGTCGTGCACTCTGAGTAACTTTCGCTTCCTGGCGCATGCGTAAAAGCATCGACGACAGACGCTGTGGTAATAATAAAATCAACACGGGAATATTGATGCACACAAAATTTCAAACAGCAAGGTGACTCAAATTTAACTAGCAGACTATGGACACATATCTGGCAAGTGTGGTAGCAAAAAACAAAATAAAGCCAATCAGTGATTACAGCCAATGTTTAGGGTCTCAGAAATGCGCTACAATGTAAACAAACTGAATGTCAGTGCGTTGCAGCTGGCGGTAGTTTTGTTATGTTGTTCGACGACAGGTTAAATACACTGGGATTGGTGTTTACTTCAAGCTCGCAAACTTGATTTAAAGCATTTTTACCACCACCCGCGCAAACAATTATTGTCAAATTGAATGTCTAACGTTAAACACCATGGTCTGTGGCCACATACACAGTTTCGGCATAATGGACAGCGGGCTAAGAGTAGCTTCACAGTACGCGTTATTGGTAACAATTTCGGTACAACAAAGATACAATTAGACATTATCTTAAAAACAAGTTTAGGTGACCAACTTAATGCAGCCAATGCTTGCCGTCGAATTGAGCCATCAATAATTGCGCACGTGGATTTGGACGCTGTGTAGACCCGAATCCCATTTCAGAGTAGGACAGAAAACTGATTGACGAAAATCAAACTGAAACTCACACATAAGGAGTGGAAAATCGGATATGTGACTATTACTCATATTAATCTCGCATATGTTATATTTCACCGGAAATATCGAGTGTATGATCTCGATCCAGTTAGGAATATAGCATTTTTGCGGCTATTGAAATACGTGTATAAGCTTTACAACTGGATAATGATTGATTGCGCGTGTGGTGATAAAAAATCATTAAATCTTCTCCGCGGACTTAAATTAAGTACAAATCCTATTCTATTCGACTAGACGTGCAAAGTAATAAGGCCACTGTCAGCCAAGCGTACTGAAACCCAATTAAATGACAAAGTAATTCAATCAATGTTTATTTTATTACATGGATTTTAAACCGATGGCGAAAGCTACGAAAATGTTACGTTCGTGACTGCATAAGAACAGTGCAGCTGCTATTCAATTCAAGTTCAATTTAAGTGAAACTACAATGGTCGAAGAAAATTTTTTTGATTTTCTACAAGTTATATATACATTGAGGTCTAATCGTCTTTAGTCAGTCTATCGTCGTAATCTGCTGATGAGAAAGGAAGTTATTTAAATAATTATTTGCTATTATTCGCCGTGCTAGCATGCACCAGTTCCATGAAAATTAGGAAATAAGTGGACTTGTGGCGCTACATTTTTAGTTATTTAGCATACGTTATCCAATTAAATGCATAGTGCACTCGCTGTTACCTTTGTTGGCCTTCGAGAAGGTGAATAAGGAAACATATCAAAGCTAAATATGTGTGTGTGATCTTGGTTTAGGAATGCATGCATATATTAGTACAGCTTGATTCTTAAAAATTCAAATATACAATAGATTTTTCTCCAATAAAGGTAAAACTTAATTTAATATCACTGCAACAGTATATCAGGATAATCAACAACATGGAAACGGCACACTAAGCGCTACGAAATAGACCAAAACTTTGATAGACATGTGTATAATTAAGCAAAAATTTGTTGCGCGGGTGGTGATAACAAGTATTTCAATCAAGGCATCGAACTTCATGTAAACCCCTGAACCATTATGTACATACATTTGTCAGGATAAACTTTGTCTGTGGAACAGGCAATTCATTCAGTAGACCGGTTTCGTCCTTATTAGAAACTCATCACGTGTTTTCAAATGGTTAGAGCACCAGATTCCGAAGCAAACGTGCCCAGATTCGAGCCCTGTCCGCGGCAAATTTTAACTAGTATGTGATGAGTTCCCAATAACTACGTAACAAGTCCACTATATGAATTGCATTGTCCACACTACACAATATTTAGTTTATACTGATAAATGAATGCACATAATGGGACATGTATTTGTAGCAAGATCGCCACCCTGATTTAAATAATATTTAAAGGATATGAATTGAATCGAATTTTACGGGTTGGTTTGATCCAAAGATCTTTGGGTTTGTGTCAGTATTTGCGAGTCGCATCATAATGAGCCTAGGCGGTAACCAATAGAGCACAATCGACAAGCACCAAATGACTCCGATGAGCCACCATGCACGAATTTTAGTATAAAATTGGACGATGGAAAACTGACACACACACACACACACCGACTTTGCAATTTCGATACACTTATCGCTATCTACATTACAGAGCACGAACGACATGCTCCAAACTGCTCCTACGAAATTCAGTATGGACTTGGACGATGTAAACCTGCACACACACACACACACACACACACACAGAGTTTGCAAATGTGTGGAATTCTTGCCATCAAGCATGCAGTGCCCTCCTAACTGTTTTCGTAAGATCCATTGTGAGTTCAGTGACGACGCCTGGATTATGCACTGTACAAATCCAGGCTCTGCTATAACTTATCATCAAGAACACCTAGACATCTTTTAATACATGCATGTAATTAGACACGATAAGAATACAAACTTGTTCATAGTTAAGATAAAACTAGAATGTCTTCGTTATGCAAGCTTACTGTAGCTTTGTTTCCTTTCGCTTTAATCTTTGGAAAGAATCCGTAAACTTTCTGAAATCTCATCAATCCTTTGGCGAACTGGTAAAGGCTGTTCTGATTCTCACGAAGACGAAAATCCTGTTTAAAGACACAAAATAAACAACGTTAAACTGGCCGACAGAACACCAACTAGTTTGCAATTTCAAACTAGTTTTTTTTAAAAACGCATTTTGCAAAACGGTTCTACGAGAAGCTTCTACCGAGTGTAGAAAACCGGAATTTACACCATGTCTTCAGAAAACAAATTCCTTAAGGCATGCAAAAACACGAACAATGTTAAAACGCGCACAAAAACAATAATGTAATTGAACAGAGAAGCACACAGTTTTGCGACAATTTACCGTTATACAACTCGTCTGCTCCATCGAAAGCACATCGGAATCCAAAGGCAACAATGATAGTGGGAACTCGTCAATCGAGGTCAGCCTCGAATGCATATGCTTTTCTTTCAAGTAGTTCTTGCAGACGAGTGAAAATTGCGGTATCGCGATTACATGATATTCTTTAGTGCAAGCACGTGTGTCTGTCTCACTAAATAGGTGATGCAAAGAAGCCTCACTTAGTACCTTTTCACAAATCTCTGCACAGCATCAATTGTCTTGAGGTCTGGTCTAACCATGAAAATAACTGATCTCACGGTACTAGGAGATGGTACAAGGTTGTCCTTTTCTATTACGTAGGTGTGTGAAACACCAGATTCCTGAGTAGAATATTGGAAAACAACTAAAAGCGCCTACCTTCAACATGGAATAACCAATGATTATATTAACAGGAGACATAAGTGATCTTTCCCAGTAAATTGCCTAAAATGTAAAATAAATATCGAAGAATAGCATGTAGACGTACATGTAATAATCAAAAATAAAACAACCATAAAGATTTCACATCGCAAAAAACAGCATATAATACAAAAACAATTTCAAATCCTTCGTCAAGTATATGATGCTAATGTGCTCCATAGCGGGCAGTCTCGCTTTGGATCTGAGCTACCTAGGCACAGATTGCGCCCAAAACTAGAATTCAACTGTGAATCCCCGTTTTCAATTACAAGGCTTCACCCACTGAGATATTTGGGATAACCGGTCTAAGTTTTAACATATTTCCGACTTTTTTCATCTTGATGCGCGCAACCAGGAGTAGATACCACGTCTGTTTAACATCAGAGCCCAAGGTTATTTTGGAGTCCTCTGTGCAGTCAACCCAAACTTGTTCATTTGTGTCAACTCCGCGTTCCTAGAGAAAATAAATTTAAACAAAATTATGCCCGTTCAGTTCATTACTTTTAGTTGAAATCTACCTCCTCTTTTTTTCTTAATCATTCAAGGTTGTTTGTTGCTATGACAATGTGCCATTCTCATCCATTCTTGCCTATGCCTAGGCAGATCGTCCCTGTACAGTATTTGGCCAGATAAAATATAGAAAGAGGATCAACACGGTCAGAAAATTCCCCACGAACTTATGAATATTATACAGTTTAAGTGTGGGTTGCAAAGAAAAATCAGGCCATCTATTCCCCAACCTCAACAACCATTATGAGAAAGCCACCTGGAATTCCACTTTAGCCCACACACAACTACGAATTTCATATGTATGTGACAACTGGGCATTTCTATATCTTGCGAATGTAACGCTATTCACGAGGATTACAATAGCATTATTGTTAAATATCATGTATTCATCTGTGGCTTCAATTTTGAATCTGGTACAGTCACC
>JAQBSW010000156.1:62500-266731 GCA_029291075.1 Eudiplozoon nipponicum | reverse complement strand
TGTGTGTGTGTGTGTGTGTGTTTGTGTTTTTGCTTTCACATTTATTTGTGTGCAAATGAAACACAACTTTCATTAAATATTATCCCATTTATATGGTAATTTGTGGCTACTCTGCTTGGTTATACGTTAATTTTTATGATTTTGGTTTCTAAAACCATATGGCACGTATCTTCAAAACTAATTTCCGTTTAATTATTCAAATATTATTTCCGTTTTAGGGATTATCCACTTATAAAAGTGTTTCTAGGTTTGCATTGCACGTTTGCTTTTCCAAGAGCATTTGATAATTCATAAATAGATTTATTTCTCATGAAATGCCAATTAATAATTTCGTGTATTTGTTTTAGTCTGTAATACACGTTTCTATGGTTTTAGATTAAAGCAACCCCAAATTCCACTTTAGAAATAAACAAGCAAATATGTAGGTGATGCAAGCGAGGAATCTGCGCGGAGTTTCTGATCAAAATGAGTTGAAGTTTGCTAATGTTGCTAAAGAACCAAACGTAAGATTTCTAATCATTTTGATAGATTCCCTACGAAAACCTAACCAAGGTCCATTGAATGGACTTTGTGAAGTATTGAGGCCTAACATTACGTTGACTGATATTTAGCTACGAATTAAAAGCGTGATTAAAAATAAAATATGATTTTATTTTTACAATTATGTTTTAGGTGTTGTGTTATTAGTAACAAATTAGTTCAAATAGGAACAGAAAAATAAACCGAATTCAGCATGAACGAAAGGTATAAATTTATGTGCACATGCGCTTCGAACCTACTAGAAACACATAAGTTTGTGTCGTTATTGCACCTTATACCCAATATATATTTGGTCAAGTAATGTGGTAAAAGTGGATGGTACAATCTCTTATACAAATGAGTACTCACGGTAAGAATGGAGCTTACATCAATATAAAGGATTCGAAAATTTAACTTTAGTCAGCCCAATTAAGATAATATACACCGAGCCTGTAAACAGTACCAACACTATCGCTCTTTTATCAGTACCTGATAGAAACACTATGGTTGCCGAGTCGTTACATGTAATTAACAAAAAACATTTTACTATATGATAAATTTCACCAGAATAGAGGGTTTAAGCCACTCTTGATTTTCTATTTCTCCAGAAAATCAATAAACACTGGCTTTGATCGATATCAGTTATCACATTTCGCAGTAATCATAACGTCATTTAAATAAATATATAATAGTTATATACTGACTATTGCAGAGCACCAATATATGTGCAATAGTGTATTAGGTCTGGCGTCCCCAGTAGATATAGCTCTTTCTTTGATATTTAGGCCATAGTGACGGATCCTACATATGAGTTGCCGTTAGGCTTGAGTGGCATGGGTGCATAAGATTAAAAATTTCCTTTATGTAAAATTTCATTTATCCTTCTGATCCTATTAAAACTAATGTTGTACCAGAGACGCAACACCTAATACACAATGGCAATAATATTAGTTCTCCTCAACAAAAAATATATAACAATTATATATTTAATTGAATGATTCCATGGTTACTGATATCGAGTATTGCCAGAATGTATGGATTTGCTCAAGTAGCTGATGTTCAAATGTAACTATAATTCGAAATTTTTGCAAAATAAAGCATATCTTGAAAACAATTGTTTTGACACTTGTACCGACGTGAAGACAATAGTGTTGGTACATTTCTACTGACTCGGATTAAATTATATATTGTGAGTTGGTTTTGCAGTCGCATTTTTAAAACCTTTTATAAAGCTAACTCTATTACTGTTTGAAAAAAAATTTGTATTGGATAAAGTATCTTAAAATTTTCCAAAATTTTTTGACCAAATAAGTAGTGGGTATAGGGCGTAATACCGGATTTTACTCGAGTTGCTGGAAGCACGAAATGAGATTATATCATAACGAAATTGTAAATTTGATTTATCCTTCCTGTCCTATTGGAACAAACTTGTCGCTAGGTACTCAATGTCAAAAACATAACTGCATATATATTATCATTTCACACCGAAAAATATATAACTTTTGTAATTAAAGTTTTGAAAGCAGCTAGACATAACGCTAACCCACTTTTTTAATTAGTGCTTAACGATAAATTTTTAAATGTTATGTATAAATTAAAGAAGAATTTAATACAGTCAAATTTTACCGTTTATCTTTATATCGAATATTTTATCTAATCAACAACTTCATTACATTGTAAAAGGGCGTTTTTATTTGAGAATAAAAGAGCATTTGTAACGCAGCTTTCTTAAATCGTATAAAAATAGGTATAAGAATAGTATTGTTGTTTTGTGCGAGCAATGTTTAATAAAAAATGACGTCTTCAATCGCTATAAGCATCAGCTAAATACATTGAAATTAATTTTTTGATAATTACTCTTAAATCGAAATAAACTCATACCGTTTATATAATTAAACGACAATTGGTTTTGAGGGCTGTGATTAAAATTATTTAAATCAAGTTTGTGATCTAGACATAGACACCAAACTCGTCATACTTATAGACAATTTTCAGAGTAAAGTAAGCATTGTAGTATTTAGAAAATGCAATTCATCGAGGAAACTGGTTTTGTCTTTTAATGGGATCATAAAAAGTATCGCCAAGAATTTGCTGTGGACAGGGCTCGAATTTTGGCACGTCTTCTTTGTAATACGTGAATGTTACTATTGAGCTACTCTGCTGCACGCTACACACAATTTACAATTACGAATTAATAATGTATTTTGCTGGGCATTTCCTTCATATGAAGCCTATATGGCCATTTGTAAAAGTAAGGTTCTAACTAGCCACCTACAAATCAACACAACCTGGAGAAATTATATTGAATTGAAAGTTTATATATTCAAACGATTATTTGTTCTTCCAGTGGTGATAACAATTATTTAAATCAAGCCTGCAATCTTTATATAAGCACCTAATCATATATATATATATATATATATATATATATATATATATATATATATATATATATATATATATATATACGTTTCATTTAGACCAGTTTCATCCTCAATTGGAACTCATCAAGAATTTCCCGAAAAAGGCTCGGACGTTGGTCGAACTGAAGCACGTACTATAAACTTAATCCTAATTAAAATTCCGGCTGATTGACGACTTCTCTATATGAATTTATCTTGCATTATATTATTTGTTTAAATTTATTTATTTGATTGCTCATGTTAGGTTACAGAAAATATGTTAATATTTTCCGATTTTTCAGCAGAAACAGTGCACATTAGGTAAAAATGCTTATAGACATTAAATAAAATTGAAATTTTTAATTTGAATTGATAAATACATCGTATTTTATGCATTATATTACGATAAATCAGGTAGATACAACACAAATTTATGGAAAATAAACAAAACCTCTTCATATTAAAAAAAATACTTCCATACATATCTGAGTTATGATGATGACCTTCATAATTATAAGTTGTCTTGTTAAATACTCTAACGACGTGGACAATCATGTACAATATAATATCGAATTCATAATGTACTGGCTTTCATTGACGCATTGCCATTTGAGTCAGGTAAATGTTAGGCTATAAACGAAAATCTAATGAAAGCTTGCGTGGACCGGGCCGTACACGTACTACAAAAGCACTCTTGCTATTTTCCGAACGGGAAATGTGAAAGGCAAATGATCCAAAAAAATAAAGAAACAGAATTCTGAAGAATTTATATGCGAAATACAGGCGTTGTTAAATAGAACCGAAATTTTGTTGAAAAACTTATGAAATATTAAAAACATAGTAAATAATTGAAGCCGTACCCAACCAAAAGACAATTCACCTTATTATGGGTCACATTTAATGGAAGAAATAAAGTAGCAGTGACTTCTGGGATGACTAATATGCAGCTTATCTTTGTATATAAAACAAAACGCTTGTTAAATGTAAATGTAAAGGGTAAAATCTCTGCAATCAAACATTCCATCAATATTTATTTAAACAAACGCCAAAGCTGTTCAATGCACTAGTTAGACCGGACTGTTCGATTAGTAAATGGTCGAATTAAGAAGTTTCTTTGATGAAAATAGTGGCAGTAGCTGAACTCATTGTTTAGAATAATGACATTAAATTCAGGCGCAATGCAAGTGTGTTTTAAGGCCGAAAATGAGAAAAAGATAAGCACAATAGACGCTGTTATGTTCACAGTATTCAAACCGCAGCTTATTTGCAAAAGACGATAGTTCTTGAGTTGAAATTAATCTGATAAATAGGCTGTGCTAATTAGAGTGCCTGATAATTTGCGTCTCCAACTAAGTGCTTTTCGTTGTTAGATGTATGGACCGAACCAAACTTGATCTCCTTTTCTTTCTAAAATCGACTGTATATATATACCGAAAATTACAATCGAGTTGAGTTCTGATGTTATCAAATTCACCTCAGTTTACGGTGTTGCTTATACGTGCTTTACAATAAACTTATGTTTCAACACACGACTTCTTTCTGAATTTAAATTTAAAGGCCTAAAATTGGGAGATTTAAAATCAACAAAATGTATTTATTCGTACACGTTCCGTCCAAAGATAAGTTATAATTTTGTATGATGGATGAAACTTTAATGAAGATAAGATAATAAAGAATGTTTTGAAAAATAAGGAGAAATGAATAACTTAAGTGTGAAATCTAAAATTATCCGAAGGTGATAATTAAAAATATATGTGCTTCGTATTATACAAGATTTAAATTTGTACCAGTCCATGTTATGCAAGGTTTATGCATGACATTTAATATGTGAATATAACGATTAATTTTTTTAGTTCCTTCAATTGGAAATATGATCAAAATGTGACTACATAACAAATTCAAATCTATTAAAGCAGCTCAATATCCGTTTAACCAACTGACTATACTACAAGCTTTTTAAATTTTATATAAAGCTGTCACAATACGCGTGGTTTTTTGCGCCAATTTCTGAAAGAAAGTGTATTAAATCGTTATCAAGTATATGCCATGAATACTTTTAAAAATATGAATATTTTCGCCTTTCAATAAATGAGCATGTAAAATTATTTGCTGCCATGTACACGTAACGCGTTTTACGACATGAACTGTTTTGATGTGTAGGCATCTGCATTACACTTTTGTTAACTTGTGACTTTCTTCCATAGTTACCTGATTCGAAAATTCTTGTGCGACAAAAATTGCAAACTATTTTTTAAATATTGCTAGAAATAACCGCAGTGATTACAGAAAATGGCATATTCAGTTTTTACGTCTTGATCACTGTCCGTCAATGCATGCTTTCAGGGTAATCTCAAATAATTTTCCTCACGTTCTGATGTATTTATTGTGAAAATATTATATTATTTAAATAAATAGGATCGATTAAAAAAACAGGTGAGAAAACTATCCGTAATAGCACTCTTTATCTGGGAATTGTAATATGATTTATGTTTGAGATTAAATTGTAAGTACAATAAATTTTGGACAGCTGAATAAAGGCATATTTTGGAAAGCGTCATTAATTGTTAGCACCACCCGCGCAATCAAGGTTCGGTTAATTATATAAGCGTTAAGAAAGTGTGTCAAAGACAACAAAGAAAATTAATATAACTTCTATATATTTTTAATAGTCAGTAACATGGTTTAGGAATGTGTTTGCGTATGTTGACGTGTACCTTGTGACAAGGTAAGTCATATAGGACTGTGGCAACATGCTAAATTCTGCAGTTGTAATCGGATGAAGGCATGCCTTTTTTATGCAAAAGTGATTTACCGATAACCGATGGCAGCACGCGAAAAAGAATTTAAATATTTATTCTAGAAAAGGGAAAAAGTTGGTTAATGAACTCAACTTGACATATGCTTATTAAATTAGTTGTAGAGTAAGCGACAATAAAGCCATTTACTTTGAAGCCTAACATAAAGCAAACTTTTGACAACGCAGGGCAGTCATACGAAAACCTATGTAAACTATAGAAAGAATCCATTTATCTAGCTCTGATCCATATCAGTTATAACATTTTCCTTGTATTCATGACTGTTTTTAATTAAAAATTTAATTCATATTACTCATTAAATATGAAAAAAGAAAAAAAGTTATCAGATAGAAGAAACATGTCTTTCTCATATTCTTGATGCATAAAATTGTTTGGTTGTTCCATTATATCACTCTCTCTCTCTCCATGTTTACATTTTTATATTTCGTTTTGCCTGACGTTCATTTGTAGATAACTGAGTAGAATATCGGAAAGAAAAGATTCTTGTATCTGATAACATTTTTTTCTTTTTTTCATATGGAAAGGGTTATATGAATTGTATTAAAGCTCGCATTCCAAAATGACAATTTATTATCTAATTAGTGTTCGATGTGAAGATCAATCATCCTGTCATTTATGAACAAAGCACGACGAAACGTGTCCGAAGGATGTTTAAATTTGACATCGAGTACGCGCCACAGTCAGCTTTAAGAAAATATGTGATCTCATGTACACATGTGTTCCGCGCTGATGAGCAGCGCATCAGCAGAAATCAGAAAATCGTCTGAAACTGACTATTTAGGCGGCCATTTAATGAGGGAAGTTTGAACTTTGTAACATTTCTGTCTAAACAATAGGGGTTTTCGTAATTTTTCTAATAAATAGCAAATATTGTTACTATCCATGTGGTAGTTCTGGTAACCATTCTCTTTATATCATTCTCTTCGCGAGCTTATTTTCTCTACTAGTGGCTTAGCGAAATTCAATTCTTGGAAATTCTATTTTTTCCTCTATAATTTGACAAAAATTAATAATTAATAGTAAAAATGCAAATAAGAAATACATGAAGCTAAATCCAGCAATTATTCCCACGCCTTTGTTCCCTATTTTACATTCTCCTATTTTTCTATACAGCCTAACAGATGATCAATAACGCTGCAATTATTCATTTCTTCATTGTAGTTTACTGGGCCATTGTTTGAAAGTTTTACCCATCATGTGTCATAATGTTTGCTATCGTGTTATTAATCTCGCGAGTAAGGCTTATGCACTTAACCTGATTTCAAATTTCGTTATCAACATCAGACCTGTAAGCCTCGATAAATGATCGATTGTTTGCAATCACATTGTTTCGGTAAACTCTACGTGATTCTTAACCATCTTGGTTAAGTGCTATATTGCATTTCTTGCTTACGCAATATATTGGTTCGTTTTTTAGGTATAAAGAAAACGCTTGATATACCGGCATTATACTTTTAAATTTCTGGTTATTTGCCTTTTATTCTCTGATTATATATTCCTAATGCCTGCTTCCATAATAATTCGACAGGGAGCAAATGTAAAGAGCAAATTTGATGTGTGCGTGTGCATGAATTTAAATAATTTTTGTAATTTTGTTACATAATTTCTGTGTTTTGTTTGTAGCTACCAAGCAGCCACCTTCCTTATATATATACATACATATATATATATATATATATATATATATATATATATATATATGTGTGTGTGTAGAGGGCGAAGTACCGGCTGCAGTAAGCAAGAAATGCATACGCACATACGATTAAACCTTTCCTTCATGCTAACATTGATATATCATTGTGGTTCATTTTGAGGATGTTTGTAACTGAGTACGCAATATATAATTTAAAATTTAATACATAGTAGTTTTGTGCGACAGGGTGACTCAGTGGTTAGAGCAACAATTTCCGAAGCTGAATTGTCCAGGTTTGAGCTCTATCTACGGCTATCATGGACAATACATGATGAGTTCCTAATAAGGCCAAAATCGGTCAACTGGATGAACTGCCTTAGTTTATACTGACAAATCTATTTACCTAATGGGTCAGTTATTTATATCAAGATCGCAACCTCGATTAAAATTAACTGTTATCACCGCCCGCGCAACCAATTTGCGTTTAAGTATCAGTATCGCAAAGATCCGATTGATCACCATTGCCAAGTACGCATCTAATTTGACTTCGATCAGGCTAAGGGTGTGTATTCGTCCCTTTCTTCCGAAGGCTTCAACATCGTACATCCTAGACACTGGAAATGAGGTGATATCTAATCTTCGTTGACTGGCGACGTTTTGGTAGAGTATTTCTCAAACCATCCTCAGGCCACTAGTCACACTTTCACAGTTAACTTCTCACAATAGCAGATTTAAGCTAACGGAATCACGCAGCCTGATCGAAGACAAAATAGATGCCTACTTCCAAATGGGTATCAATTGGAATTTTGCAAAATATTAGTGCAAAGCGACGACCCGCGCACATTAATCGCGCACTTCGAGCATATCAAGCTGGCACTCCGGAAAAATTTCAAAGGATAGTTTTCGTTTAAGTAGTTTGGGTGTTTGACAGAATTTGTTTACTAGATCTCATCTGATGTTTTGTAATTTGACATGTTTATACTGTTAAGTAAAAAGGTTTTGGCATGAATAACGGATTTTATCAGACAAAGAGTGGATCGATGCTATAGATGACGTTTGGTGTTGCTTATAAGGTGATTCATGTTTCTTAGACAGGTTTTAATGCTAGTCGCGTTATCGACTCGAAAGCATAAACAAATTTATGTAGATTATAGATTATTTTGAAAATCAGAAAAGCTTTGGTGGGATGAGCCAGCAGTATGACTGCAGAAGATTAAAAAAATTAAATGCTATTTGGGGCCAGAAATTCATCTCATCGGAAAGAATCGTGCGGTAATAAGTGAAACGGGAGCGCTACGCAGTAGAGTAATAAAAAATATTATAATTTCCCAAATGAAGTGGATATATTGTTCTGAATACACCGGTCTTAACAGTAATATAGTTTTATAAGTAAACTTTAAACTTTCCTATTTATTCTACTAAAGTGGTTATTTCACCAACAGGAACTCTCCAATATAATACTACCAACTAATTGCGCAACTTTTAAACAAGTTTATAAATAAACATGTTAAGTTTTGCCTAAAAAAATCGTGCACATTTGGTAAAACAATTTAAAAATTTTTTTTTTATTTATCACTGCTCTCACATGCAATTTCTTTAGTTCTTTGCATTATAAATTTCTTATTCCATAAAATCAACCCTTAAATGAGACCTTAGAGCGAGTCAACCTTAAAGGTAGCCTTTGAAAGGTCCTAGTAGACTGACTACTGCTAAATAAGTAAACACTGAAGTAACATGAAGAACTGTATAGAACCGCATACAATCACATATTAATTTCATTTATCACGTATTAAGATGCAAAAATATTTATATGACCGTTCATTTTTGTAAAATGTTTGGCGAAAGATAATTTATGTGAAATTCTGAGATGGCTGAGTAATTCCCGCATAGAATAGGAAATGCTGCGTTTATAGATTAATACAGAACAATTATATTTTCACTTTTAACCAGAATACTTTTAGGAAAGTTATTCTTTAAAAAGACGCACAACATATATTCCAATGTATGAATTAAATAAACCCGTAACACATTATTTATCACCGCAGTGGCTACATATTTTTTTATTAATTTAAGAGGGAGAAATATGTCACAAACTAAATTAGAGATGGAAAACAGTCCACAATAATGGTACACACAAATTCATATCAAATCAAAATGTTCGGTAAAAGTAAATGTAACTTAGCAGAGTGTTACGCGATAGTTGATAAGCCTCAATGTATTGCCAGTGCGCAATGTTGATGTTTTGGAAAAATATCCGAACTGGCAACATAAATATATATATTTGCGCGTAATAACTATTGAAAAGCACTCTGTTGGCATGTTACAATTTTGAAACGACAAAACGTATTTAGTTATAGATGCACGTGAAACACTAATCGTAAATTTTCTACCAGCCAATTTCGCGTGTGTGCTCAGAAAAGCGTAAATTTAATATGCCACTGCATCTTCCTACATACCGTCACCTCGAGCAGTATCTACGTTAATAGTTTGGTCGTGTTATTCTCTTAATTACCAAAAAATCTGGCTGCACGGCAATGGCTCGTGAGTAGTAATCTCCAAATGTGAATTGCTAGTTTTATGACTAACAATATAAATTTGGCATTAAAAGTAATGCCACGCACAAATCCAAGAGTGTCATTTTGAGAGAGTTCTCATAATTTCTGAAAAAGAAACAATTGAGGTCAGCTGGAAAGCAAACATCTAAATGTTACGCTTTGGCCATGACGCCCAGATACGGTATTCTGTTGAGACCTATTATGCAATGCTAATTACGCCAACGCGTGAATTGGCCAAATCGTTGTCTAACCTATCGTGGCCAGTAGTAAATCGATTTCCTGTGTGCGGTTTGAAAGACTCCCCTAAGTTTTGTGAAGTTGGCGACAAATTGAACGTAAAAAATTGTTGGATGTGTTTGCTTGCTATAGCGTCAAGTCACTTTAAAGGAAACTGTCGAATTTTGAGTAAAATATTTGAGATAAGTTCCCAAATTTTAAACTGACTGAGGCCTAGTTGTACAGATTTCCTTACTCCTTTTATGCAGATATTTAAATTGTTTTAATGGTCACATATATACAAAAAATGTGGTCTAGGAAAAATGTCGACTTTTTCCAATATCATGGTTAATATTTTACATTTATACCAAAACAAATAAAATTTTATTTATTATGCAAGAGTAAATTATGCAACCGTTTTATTGATGAATCTAATTTGCGCATTCCAAATAGATATTTAATTAATGAAATCTACATGATAGGTTTACAGTTAAAAACCAAATGAGTGACATAATAAATTTTGTTGAGGTCATGCGCAAACGTTGAATTGATCGCATATTGCGCAACTCAATTTCCAGACGAAAAAATGTACAGCAGACTATTCATTTACAACAGCTACTGCCAACTGAAATAGACAATGGCTTAGTCTAGACATTGTGTAATATGTCAATGTGCATTTGTTAGCCAGACTAAATTGGAGGATGTGCGTAATACGGTTATCATTAAAGGTAACCAACAACGTTTTATAGATAAATAATGATCTAATAATATAATAAAACACATTTTTAATGTGTGAATTGTTGATTAGGCACCTGTGAATATTCACGTATAATACAAGGATAAAGAGGAAATCAAGCGCATTAAAGCTAGATTGCGATCAGATTTTTTGTTTACATATTTTGCATTTGACGTAGTTTTGATAACATCAACCAAAAAACTTCAACTTCCCAGTGTAAAAGATGAGACTCCACTAAAATCTGCATCTAACGTTATCTATAATCGGAATTGTTCCTGAGCACGATAATATGTCTGCAGGTGCAGTCTCAGATTTAATTTGTGCTAGTGGTGACTAATTCCATCCTAGTTGTCACAAAATATAATTTCTGTTGCACTTACTTTTATAACTTAACATGCTTTTTCCTACAATGATTGCGACATTGCACTAAAACACCACATCTGCCTAAATCTGTTCATGTGATTATTGTAATAAGTGATATTAGATTTATGAAGATTGTACACAAAAAGAAGTAACGAAACGTAAAACAGTTAAAGTTAGATCGAACTTCACTTCGAGTAGTTGGTACGAATAGCGTGGAAGCCTTCGGAGTGATGGCACGGACCAGCACCCGGTCACTACGAAGCCGAACTCAGCGCGTACGTGGAAATAATAATCAAACGGATCATTGCGCAACTGAGAGTGCTAATCGACCAATGAACCGTGCAACTAAGATCTACAAACCACACGAAAAAACTTGTACATTTTACTTAATACTAGGCGTTTTTGTATGCTTCTCTATTTGAGGGATATTTCAATGGATTGACATTTTCCAGAATTTTGAAAGTAAAAAAATTATTTATGAACTGGCATTACCAGGTGGCCTTCAAAGACATCTGAAAATCTTCGTTTAGTTCATTTACTATTATTAGAAATTATGATCTGGCGGGTATATTTGTGACCTCCTCTTATGAGAACAGAGTATCCAATTTAAACAAAAATAAATTGAATTTGTGTATTATGTGTGTTGCGCGCCTAGTAACAAATTAATTCAAATATGACTAGAAAAATAAACCAAAGTCAGCATGAACGCAAGGTATAATCTGAGATGCATATGAAACCTTCCGTTCATGCAAACGTTTGTGTTTCCTTCTGGTCATGTTTGAACTCATTTGTTACTAGGTGTACAACACTTAATGCAAAATTGCACATATATAAGTTCTCCTCATCAAACAGAATCTAACTGTTATATATTTAATCGAATGAGGCCATAATTAACACTAAAAGTAAAAACTGAAATCGATAAAGAGCCAGAATGTTTGGATTTTTTGGACTAAGAGTTGTTTGAAAGAAGTAATTCTTCTTTTTGGTGAACGTAAGCATACTTTAAAATCCATTGTGTTGGTATCTTATACCGACTCGATAACGACAGTGTTGTTACCATGAAATTATTCGGCATCCATCGTGTTGGTATCTAGTACTGACATAACAGCCATGGTGTTGGTACCCTTTATAGACACACTACATATATTATATACAGTAAGTTGGCTTAGAAGTCGCATTGTCAAAGGCTATATATGAAATTGCATTCACCTCTGCAGGTTTACAGATTCGCAAAGGAAATTGTAGCGTCTTATTTTCCTACATTTCTCACCCAAATATATAGTGGATAAAGGGCGTTACACCGGCTCCTACTGATGAGTCACCGGTAAGCATAAAACGAATGTGCATATCTGATTATACCTTTCATTTATGCTGAATTTGGTTTATTCTTCTGATCATATAAAAACTAAATTGTTCCTAAGTGCAAAACACCTAATACTGTATATATATTAGCTCTCCGCAATAAACAGTATCTAAAAATTAATGAAGTTCTTCTTCACTGGTAAATTATTTAATCAGATGGAAAAATACGATTTTCTTTGACGTTTTAAACGCGCTTTTAAGAATTCATAATTTGAAATAAATATGTTCTGTCTTATAAAACTAACTATCTGGAACGAATATGTCAATATATGCTTCCTGCAACTTCTTTAATAAATCTTATTTCGAAAACTATGCATTATTTCATGACCAATAGATTAAATACAATTTGTTGCTACTTCTAAAGTATCCACGATTTTATTGCGTGGGTGGTACATTTGAATTATCAGTTACGCAAAAATCCAATTGATACTCATTTCCAAAAAAGCGTTGACTTCGTCTTTGTGGTTTACTGGGTGTAGATTCGTCGCATTGATTCTAAGGCTTCCTAACCATTCGTAAGAACAACTGGAAATGAGGTTCGTTCCAATTTTAGTTGAATTGCGACGTCTCAGTACCTCATTTCTAGTACCTACATCGGGCTTCTAATAGAACTCAGTAAAATGCTGACACCACTAAATTTAAGCAGATAAAGGATATATATATATATATATATATATATATATATATATATATATATATATATATATCCAAACAACAAGTGAGTTGAAAACCAAAATATAAAAAGATCTGTTTTGAACAAGGTTATGACATTTGCTTAAAATTTGTGGTGTCAGCATTGTACTATATGTAATTAGAACCCTGTTGATAGTACTAGATATGAGGTTCTGAAACTTTGCATGTCGACCAAAGTTTGATCGAACCTCATTACCAGTTGATAGTAAGAATGGTGTTGAAGAATTCGGAGTAAGGGGATAAATCAGCATCTAGCTTAATATCTTCTGATCAACGGATTGAGTAATTTCTATTTAATATCTGATTGTAACAGATCAAACTATGTCGCAGAAAACTTGCGATTTTATTAAAATAAAATACTCAGTTTCAGGAAGCAGGTAAACTTACTCGATAATTAACCGAACACATGTAACTTTCAATTTTTATGTACATTTAATTTCGTGCACATGACATTTTGACTAACATGCTACCTGTATTTGCTGTCGCTCTTTTTTTCTATCTGTTTATGCTATTTGTTATCATTCGCTGCTTCTGACATACGCTGATTCATTAGCACAACTTACTGTCAGTTGCGCATGCTCTTGCTACTGAGCATCCAGGAAATCGTCATCGTTTAATTTATAAATTGGATTGCAACGGTTAAATGACTCCCGGTATTGACGCATCCTGCTACTAATCTACTGATTTACGTGTGTCTATCCATAAGATTAACCAACGAAATAGGCTCGCAAAAATGTGTCTTTAATGAATTCTGGATATCCGCCTCTGCTCAGAAACTTTCAATTTTCACCGTAATAGCTAGTGAATAGGTCGAATGGTCCTCTTTAGGGTCATCATCAAATATTGCTTACCTGCACGCTTTTTGTAACGTTGTTCAGCACTTTAGCGGGGGGCGTTACTATAGATGACCTTGCCCGGGATTCGTTGAAAACGTTGCATTTTTTAGACTGTTACTTAGAAAAGTTTTGTAAGTGGGCATTATCTTTATCAGTTATTTTGTCGACGGGCAATGTTTTACTCAAATGCAAAAAAATGCGTACGAATTAGTTGTGCGGAAATATTGGCCGTCAATTATTTTTAGGTAATGTATACATAACACACACATTTCTATCAGATGTCTCTCCGTGAAATTTCTTTATTCAAAAAAATTTATTCTTTGTGTTCATCAACTTTGAATTTACAGCACACAAATGGTCGCAACAATATAATACTATCTGCATTATCAGATTTTCGCAAGTTTTTTTTATCCATGATATCAGTTTTGGATTTTTATGAGGTATATTTGCAAAATAATGTCGACTTATTAATTCAGCAATGGTAGTATCGGCTTTAATCTTGATAAATTCCCTGATTAACTCTAGATAAACTTTTCAAATTCCGTCTGTTCAATACGTGAAAGCAGTTTTGGGCAAGTGTTCTCGTATTAATAATTGAAAATTACAGGGCACGAATGTTTAAAATCTAAACTTTTAATTTAATTTCACCTGCTCGTTTTTGGTGTATCTATTTAAAAATAAAGTCTTGTAAGCTATTTACAATCATAAATGTCCTTGATCCTAAGCTAACGAAATATCCATCCGTGAGTCTCTCATCTGATTTAACAATAATTGATTGCGCGGGTGGTGGTAACAATTATTTAAATCAAGTTTGCGAACTTGAAGTAAACACCATTCCCATTGTATTTAACCAGTCGTCGAACAAAATAACAAAACTACCGCCAGCCGCAACGTAATGACGCGTTTCGACCTTCCATGAGCATCATCAGAGTACGACGGCAAACTGACTGTGAGTATTGTATTGTGTATAGTTGCCTGAGGATGGTGCTGGAAATTAAGCACCGAAACGTCGCCAGTAAACAAAGATGTGATAGAACCGCATTTCTTTTGGGACGAATACAATCCCAGCTGGATCAAAGCCAAATATGAAATGGAAATTGTGATCAATCGGATCTTTGTGAAACTGTTTTTGTACAGCTAGAACCCGCGTACGCAAAACGCGGCATTGGAAAATATAAAGCTGGCACTCCGCAATCAAATTTAAAATATACTTAGTTTTACCATGCATGATAATATTACTTTTCTCAAGTAATCATTGCATCGCCTCTTGTTTACTGTCTCTACTTGAGATTAAATAAATACATCCAAGTTCTTATGTCTCAGAATATGGAAATTTTCTTACTTTTCATACAATACACTGTTGAAATTATACAATTTGGGTGAGGTTGGCGATAAATGTGAATTAATTGATAACGATAAGTAGGCGAGCATAAAAGCGGTAAAATGTTCACCAAAGCACCTTCTTCAGATCCGAATAACTTTGCTCATCACATGGCGAAAAAAAGATATGGTACTCCTAAATCCCAAAATGAATTGGCGATTCTTGTATTACATATTGGTTATTTAAAATTATTGAAAGGAAGATGTTACGCGTTTTATAACTAATCAATTGAGTAAAATTAAATTTATGACCCGGAATTAATCGTGTGAGGAATTATCATTCTTGATTTCAGTTCAGAAACAAAACAGAAGGAGACTGATAAGGTCAACTGCAAGAAATATATAGTGATAATGGATACTCTCCAGAGTTAGTAAAATCAAAACGGATGAATTTCAATAGTAAATTTCACCATAATTGGAAATACTTGAAGTCAAATGGAATAAAACAGGGTCCGAATTTCATGGTAATACAGGAATTCAAACAAAGCTGGAAAATAAAAGGGAGCATCGAAATACAAAATACCTACCATAAAACTTTTCCTTATCCTAGGCACTAAACATTCCTATTCAAAATGGAACTAAAAAATAGTTAGGCAAATGGGCAGAATATTAAATTCCAATTAATTAATCAAATCTCACGTATGTGAATGAAAACATGCGCCAAATTAAAGCAAGAAAGCAAGAAATAAAATTGTATGCAAATCTGAACACATAAATAAAGCAGATCTTGAACGTGATAGAGTAAGGAACACGCGTGAGATTAACTGGGATAAGTTTTAACACGAATAAATATGTGGCCCTAATAAATCGACAAGATTGATAAGGGAACTCATCGAAATTAATTCGAGAGACGAACTAATAAGTGGAATTACCTGATCTGCGTTTTGACTAACGCAGCTTTCATTGTTCCAATAATTTTCGTTTTGCATTATATTTCGATCTACATTACCGTAGATCTTAATAAGATGCATTTCACGAAAAAAATGAAACAAGCGCGTTATTTCCTCTAGTCCTAATATTTATATACCTCAGACTGACCTTTCATTAGATATTCGCGTGTCACATGTGTGTGTGTGCATTTTCATAACCGTTGTTTTCATCATAACTAATTTAGACCAGAGTGGCTGAATAATAATTTATCAATTCGTTTTACACACTCAATGTAAATGACGTAACTGAGATGGGGAGACCCATAATTCAGAAACACTCGTCATAAAAACATGCCATGAGTGATAAAACCAGAAGTCCGAAAGACTAATGCACATGTTAAATTACAATTCAAACCACTAGGTTGTACTCAAGATAGAGAAGTTAATAACAGTTATGGGCGCACGCCACGCATGTGCATGTGTATGTGTATGCATAACTAAAAAACTTGGTTAAATTATTTTTTGATACACATGTACGTACATCTAAATGAAACTGCAGTCAATAGACATTAATTTACACTTTGCACGCGTCAGACAAATTATTACTTACAAATATTGTATTATTAGAATAATTTCAATAGGTAGGGTGGGGGTGCAAAACAGAAAATTAGGGTTGAAATCACTAATTGTTTTAAAATCAAACGAATAGTTAGAGATGAAATTTTGAAGACTATATTCATAATAATTTATTATTCATTTCTTGAATAAAAGCCCACTAATTAGTCAATCTTAATCTGATGTTCTTAATCTTTTACTGGAGCTAGCTTCAGTTACCAATTCATGCAATCGCCTTTTCCTTCCATTAGCTAGTGCAGTATTCCAAATCGGACCTAAAGATTTTTCAACAGCTGTTTCATTCATAATATTATCTCTAGATTTAATTTCTATAGATTCACTAATCAATCTCGTCACCCTATTACGACTACATATTGTTATGCGTTTGCATTCCTCCAAGTTGATAGTATGCCCAGTCTTCACTACATGACGAGCAAGAATCGATTTAGCAATATGTCCATACTTACACGCAGTTTTATGTTCACATCTTCTTACTTTTATTGGGCGCATGGTCTCACCAACATACTTTAGACTACAATCATTGCATGGGATCTCATGCATTCCTGAAGAGTCTAAGGGTTCAAGCTCTTCTTTTTGGTTAGGAAGTATAGTGCTCTTATGTATCCGCTTTTATGTAACTCAAACTAGGATTAAATTTCTTCACCAAGTCCCTCATTGTTGCATCTAATAAATGAGGAGGGTAACCATTAGTCTTGAATATATCGCGTAGTCTACCTAATTCTAACTTCCTATGCTTTATATCTGTTAACTTGAGACTTCTTAATGTTAATGACTTTAAGATACCGACTTTCATACGATACGGGTGATTGGACTTGAAATTAAGAAGGATTCCTTAATAATTATCCTTCCTATAAATATCTCATCCCAATTTCTGACCATTTCTAATTAATTTGACATCCAAAAATGGTAATTCAACAGATAATTCCCTTTCTAAGGTAAATTGTAGTTCGCTCATTCGATTAGCTAAATTTTAGAAATTTACCAATCCATTATCACCATGGTTCCAGATGAGTAATATATCATCAAAGAAACATATCGTACATTTTTGGTTTCAATGGAGTCTTATCCAACAGATTATCTTCCAAATAATGCTTAAAGATATTAGCTATTGGGACCGACAAATGTTGTCCCATTGGAACGCCTCTAATTTGTTTATAAAATTCATTCTGAAATTTAAAATAAGTGGAGGACATACAAATACACATCATCTTCATGATGTGTCGTAACGTCATTTTGCTTCCTTCTAATATTAATGGGTGATCATCTAGGAAATGTCTAAAACAATCCAGAGCATCAGGTAGCGGTATATTTGTGTACATAGATACCACATCTAAGCTTACTAATCTATATTTTCCATCTAGTACACATTTATCAACAATTTCAACCAAATGATATGAATTAAGCAAGGTATGTTCTAAGAAATAGGAATATTTTCTTATTCTATTGCACAAAAACTTTGAAATTTTATTTGTTGCGGAGTGTTGTACATTCAGTAAAATTCTTAAAGGATTATCCGGCTTATGCATTTTAACTTAACCATAAACTCTGGGTGCAACCGTATCTTATTGAATGAGAGTGTTACCATGCGTCGAATCCAATTCCTCATTAGCAATCATATTATTGATTAATAATTTTATTTACCCTTGTAACTTATCAGTAGGGTCTTTTGTTATTTTAGTGTATACTCCAGTATTACTTAACTGCTCTATTATTTTATTGTTATAATCAGATTGATTCATCAGAACTGTAGCTCCTCCTTTATCCGCCTTAAGACATATAACATTATTTGATACTAAATCCTTTCTGAGACGTTTAATTTCATAATTAGGCTTAACTTTATCCTCTTGGTGTGTTAAAACCATTGAGGCAACGTCTAATTCAAATTTCACCCTATCATTATCCGAAAGAAGCTTTGCCGTTTTGACAGCCTCAGTAATTAATTCGTTTCTAACCGATCTTTCATTAGGAATAGCCATGTTTAAACCACGGTTAAGTAGTTCAACTTGATCCTTCTTAAGATTTAATGTTGATAGATTTACTATTCTATTAGTCACGATTAAATTATCACTTTCTTGGGGTCTATAAATTCCCAAGTCAGCTAATTTTTTATCATGTCTAATTCTTACTTTTTTATTTCTCTATTACGGGCTTTATCACTGAAATCCTCAATGCATTTAAAATCATCTGCGTGCAAAAGAGAAGTTAACATCGATCTTAGTTTAGTTTTTTCCTTAATAAGTATAATCTTTACGTTTAATTAAATCACGAATCAAAGTTTTTATAATATTTATACAAAGGTCATGCTTAAGAGACATACCATAAGCATTTAACTTAAAATTTAATTTAAAACGAAAACATTTAGGAATAACATCATGTTTTAAACAAATACTTAAAAAGGAAATATTTAACACTTGCCTCACGATTTGTTGTTTCAATAACGTATATTTACTATACCATTTAACGGCATTGCTGCTATAATTCCATGTTAAATGTTTCTTGAGGGAACTTCTTATTTACGAACCTGGATTAATTGAAATTAACTGATCTGCGTTTTGACTAACGCAGCTTCATTGTTTCAGTAATTTTCTTTTTGCATTATATTTCGATCTACATTACCGTAGATCTTAATCAGATGCATTTCGCGAAAAAATGAAACAAGCGCGTTGTTTCCTCTAGTCCTAATATTTATATACCTCAGACTGACCTTTCATTAGATATTCGAGTGTCACATGTGTGTGTGTGTGGGCATTTTCATAACCGTTGTTTTCATCATTACTAAGTTACACCAGAGTGGCTGAATAATAATTTATCAATTGCATGCGATAAATATTCGGTATTTTAAATTCATTAACATTAAGAAGTCTCAAGTTAACAGATATAAAGCATAAGAAGTTAGAATTAGGTAGACTACGCGATATATTCAAGACTAATCATTACCCTCCTCATTTATTAGATGCAACAATGAGGGACGTGGTGAAGAAATTTGATACTAGTTTGAGATACATAAAAGCGGATAAGGAGAAGGAACAGCAGAAGGTCATGGTATTACCGGACCCTATATTAAGTAGGAAAGTGAAATCATTAGCTTTAAAATACAATATAAGGACCGTTTTAAAACAGCACCTTACACTAGGCACTATACTCCCTAACCAAAAAGAAAAGATTGAACCCTTAGACACTTCAGGAGTGTATGAGATCCCATGCAATGATTGCAGTCTCAAGTATGTTGGTGAGACCATGCGTCCAATCAAAGTAAGAAGAGGTGAACATAAAACTGCGTGTAAATATGGACATATTGCTAAATCAGATCTTGCTCGTCATGTAGTGGAGACTGGGCATACTATCGACTGGGAGGAATGCAAACGCATAGCAATATGTAGTCGTAATAGGATGACGAGATTGATTAGGGAATCTATAGAAATTAAATCTAGAGATAATATTATGAATGAAACAGCTGTTGAAAAATCTTTAGGTCCGATTTGGAACACTGCATTAGTTAATGGAAGGAAAAGATGCATGAATTGGTAACTGAAGCTAGCTCCAGTAAAAGATTAAGAACATCAGATTAAGATTGACTAATTAGTGGGCTTTTATTCAAGAAATGAATAATCAATTATTATGAATATAGTCTTCAAAATTTCATCTCTAACTATTCGTTTGATTTTAAAACAATTAGTGATTTCAACCCTAATTTTCTGTTTTGCACCCCACCCTACCTATTGAAATTATTCTAATAATACAATATTTATAAGTAATAATTTGTCTGACGCGTGCAAAGGGTAAATTAATGTCTATTGACTGCAGTTTCATTTAGATGTACGTACATGTGTATCAAAAATAATTTAACCAAGTTTTTAGTTATGCATACACATACACATGCACATGCGTGGCGTGCGCCAATAACTGTTATTAACTTGTCTATTTTGAGTACAACCTAGTGTATTGAAGTGTAATTTAACATGTGCATTAATCTTTCGGACTTGTGGTTTTATCACTCATTGCATGTTTTTATGACGAGTGTTTCTGAATTATGGGTCTCCTCCATCTCAGTTACGTCATTTACATTGAGTGTGTAAAACGAATAGTTATCGCATCCAATTGATAAATTATTATTCAGCCACTCTGGTCTAAATTAGTAATGATGAAAACAACGGTTATTAAAATGCAAACACACACATGTGACACGCGAATATCTTATGAAAGGTCAGTCTGATGTATATAAATATTAGGACTAGAGGAAATAACGCGCTTGTTTCATTTTTACGTGAAATGCATTTGATGAAGATCTACGGTAATGTAGATCGAAATATAATACAAAAAGAAATTTACTGGAACAATGAAAACTGCGTTAGTCAAAACGCAGATCAGGTAATTTCAATTAATCCAGATTCGCAACTAAGATGTTCCTTTAAGAAAAATTTAATAAGTGGAATAGCCGTAGAAAGATCACTTGACTAGATTTCGGACACAGCACTTAATAACAGTAGGTTGATTATCTGAACAAAGCAGAATCGGAAACTCACTTATTTAAAAGTTTAATGACGTTGGATATAGATAGCGTTACAGATGACATTAGAAGAATAATTTACGATCTCCTGAAAACATGCATTTTTATATTCATATGCTTTACAGAGAATTAACTCAAATTTGCTTGAAACTAAATTTATCATCCAGTTGCTGTAAGTCTTGTCTAGTGAAGATTATAGGAAACAAATATTAGTGTCCGCATTGTACCAGCTAAAATTGTGAAAATACATCATAGCTTCACGTCTTGTAGCCAGAATTTCATCTTGTACTGAAAAAGTGAAAAGAGTCGAAAGGGCTACAATGTCGCAAATTTTATTTCATTCTTACCAAATAGTGTAAAGGTAAGTTATGTGTTTATTTCGTCTCCACAAATTTGTATTGAACAATGACTTCTACTTCACACGAAGCGCAAAACTTTCAGAATTTAAAAATGAAATATTACGTTCCTCTTAGAATTTTTAATTAGCCTTCTCAAGACAATCATTCTTTCTTGTTCATTTTATTAATGTAGACAAGTTGCAATGTTTTACAAAAAGCTATTCAATTCTACCTGATGCTCAACTAAAGCTTATCAATGTTTGTTTAGTTTATTAAATTTCTATCTATACAATTGGATTAATCTGATTTGGCGTGATTTATAATGTATAATCAATATTCACAGTTAAAACTTGTCAAACCCCATCCTTCGTTCACCTTTTATTCGAGGGCAGAAAATTGGATGACATTCTGAAATGTTTATAATCGTTCTGTTAGAAATTTTTCTTTTTCACTATTGTAGCATGGATATGATATGAATATCGTTGTGATATGCAGTGTAAATTTAAAAAGTTGAATTTAAACGTGACTTGTAATAATGTCAGTCAAATTTACTTACATATGCACCAGGATATTTATCATGTCAGGTAGAGAAAAACGTGATTTATGTGTATGTAACGCTCACGCGCAATATTGTAAAATGTAACACATTTCTGTACAGAATCGGGTTTGTAGGGATTTCATTGGCGAAATTTAAATGTCCAATCAAATTCAAACTTGAGCAAACAGTAAGTGCCTTGTGGTATGTGTTTCATTTTTAGATTTAGTAAATGTGCTGATATGTCGAAAACCATATCAGCATTCGCATTACTTAATTTTTAAATTAACTTTGCAAAATAATTTGTGGTGGTACATATTTTTTTAAATTGAATAAGTTATAAACTTTCTCTGACATCCTTAACAGATCATTCCCGCGACAAAATTCAGAGTAAACCACAATAATGGAATTCTATAAAATATACTTAAAGTGATATTTTTCTGTGCATTTCACAATCTGTGCATTGGATTATAATTTTCTAATTTTTTCGATAGTATATATTTCTCAAGAACAATAACCGAATCATTAAAGTAGCTAGTAAGTTCTTCGAAATTTTATGTATACGTATGCATATATTTAATTATATATATTCATTTATATTTATATTTATTAGAACGAACTCATTTGTTTTTCGTAAAATTGAACTAGTGTAAAAGTTTTCACAAAAACGTTTTTTAATTAGCTCTTCCTTAATTAGTATATTTTCTGCTAACTTTTTTATCGTCTTAAAATCTAGTTTGGTACTCACGAAATAGCTTCAAAGATATTTAACATCAGACGTGCAACTTTTCTTTACAGTTTGAAAAATAAATACGTTATTTAATGGCTAAAAGTTACCTTAAATCAATTTATATTTGTACTCGCAAGAAATATTGCAAACAAATCAAAATGTGTATAATTAAACGAACAGGTTTCGCAAGCGGTGATAAAATTCACTTTTTACTAAGGTTGCGATTTTGACAGAATCCTGACCCATAACATACATAAATTTTCAGTATTAACTAAGTATTGTATAGCGTGGAAAAGTCATTTAATCTAATATACCGGTTTTGTCCGGGGAAAATTATGGACAGATCGTTTTTAGTTCCCACTAGGGATCAACCCACTATACTGGATGAATTGTCTTTTCCACTCTATAAAATACTTATTTTTTACTGAAAAACATATTTATATAATGGGTCAGGTGTTTATATCAAGATCGCAACCTTGATTAAAGTAAATCAAGATTTTTTAAAAAATTAGTTTCTCAACGCAATAAATTATTTAATGGTTAAAGTGAATGAGCTGGCACGAAGATTATTTCAGATAATGATTACGGCCTTTTAATAAACGCTAGCATAATTTCTATGAATTGATGTAATATCGCTAAATTAGTAATACTTATTCGTGCTGACACGTGTCTATTTTCCTGGACATCAACAGAGGTCGTTGAATAAATATGTCACAGTGATACAACCTTAATTATTATTTAGCTATGGCAAGCAAAACGTTTGTATCTCAAGTCGTGCACACTCATTGTAAGACTTCAAAATGTGAGAGGAGCAGTTTTACCTTTCATAACCATACCTGCATCATAGTTAAAACATAGTTACGTAGATGTCCACTCAAGCAAGATTGATATGCATCTGTTCGAGTAGCTGACATTAGTATTGTCATGTTTAGTCGACTGAGTACAGTCAATAATTTGAAATGCTATTCACAAAATCTTTGAAATAGATATTGACACCATGCTTTTAACACTTTTTTTATTTAAAAAAAATTAGAATGAGGTTAATCCAGGTTACCGAAAAATATTCACAAGGTAAATTACGTGATATGTGTGCATATAGTATAAGTAATATTCGTTCAAGATTTGAATGTACTCCATTATTTGGTTAATGAATTTCTTAAAATATTTTAAAAATCCATAACATGAGCCAACATTTAAATTTAAATTGTATGCCATATTTTTATTAATTTAAATAATGAAAAGTTCTGTGAGTTAAGATAGTTAACAGTAAGGAATAGAGTTAAAAATCGAAACCAATAGCGATATGCATTACTCTATGAATAGAAAATCGAGCTAATTTAATGCTAAATTATTCTTTGACATCAATTATTTTTGGATGAATGACTTTAAAAATCAATGCCTTAATAGAGGTTAAAGACTCCATTTCTTGAAATCTGCTATTGAGAGCCTTGCTCTGTGTATTTTTGATTTGATGCTCGATGATGATTCGGGAAATTACGAATCGGAACGTTGTCAGTCAATGAAAACTACATCGTACTTCATTTCCAGTGGTTAGTATGAATGATGTTGAAGCCTTTGGAAGAACGGGACGTATCCGTACCCAGCCTAGGAGAAGACGAAGTCAATGCGTACTTAGAAATAAATATCAATCGGTTCTTTGCGAAACTGAAAGTGCAAAGCGACAATTCGCGAAAGCAAATCGCAGATAATCGATATGTGACGTCCGCACTGCACAACCATTGAGGAAGTATTTGTAATACCTTAATAGGTTCCGCTGTCTTGAAATATTCACAAATCGTGTTATTATCAAATAATCACTATCGCCGTTAATGGGTATTTCATATGTGTAATTATTCTGACCAATGACGTTGGTTAAAATTTGACTTTTTGTTCCTTGTGATGCAGCACTCGTACGTTTGCTGAACCATATTCGAGTGACAAGTACTTATGATGACGTATCACGCGACGTCTGAACAAAACAATCTGTGTACGGAATTGCATAACGCAAATTTTGTCATAAATAAGCCCTGGAAGATTTTATTTAGCAATAAAATTTTGTGATCCTGATGAAGTTTTTTGACGGAAAATTTCTGTCAGATTAAGAACATGCGTTTTATTTGAAATGTAAGAGTGCTTTTAAAATTAGCTACTATTACATCAATGATATTACCGGTTGGCTTTTTTATTATGATACCTTACACTGTAGTGCAGCAAATGCACATTTAACCCATTTGATGACAACAACTTGAAGCGATGCTTAGTGATCTTAGTAAGAGAATGGATATTTTAGATTAGGATATTATGTAATCAGTTTCAGTAAACCAAAAATCGTTTCGACGTATCCTTCTGTTTTTTACACCATTTATTAATCATAGAACATCTACGAAAATCATTTTTCTTTGGTAAATTTCTTTAGGAGGTTTTGCAATGAAAATGTTACCGCGAGATTATCAATGTTCCATTTTCTAGTGTCTGCACTCTTGCTTCATTTTCAAATATTTATGCATCGGCCACTTCATCTTCTGGGAAAAGTTGTTGCTTAAATTTGTTTACTATATCAGCTAAAAATTTGAGTTGACATCTAAAGGTGAAAGCCATATATCTAGTTTTGCTTTTATTTTATATAAGTTCTGTTTTGATCCACGCTATTCAGGTCGAAACGCGCTTTCTTTTGCAATTTGTTAAACACAATGTGATTGGTGCTTATCTCTTGAGCTAAACATGATTTAAAGAAACGTCATCATTCCCCACGCAATTACTAGTTGTTCAATTCTTCATAATTAAATAAATCCGTTTTCTCAAATTTTACCTGGCTTATTTTTTAATTGATTTGTTGTTCAGATTGTACGATTTGAATTTTGTTAGTATTAATAACATAAGTAAAACAATTTTGCCATTATTTATTACGACGTCGCGTTAGTATTCTAAACATAGTATCTCGAATAACAATATTAACACTTGATCTTGCCCAGCTATCAGTACTGAACAGTTTGTATTCTAGTGGTAATTCTACAGCCAACTGCGCGCCAAAATTCACACCATGCTCTGTTCGAATTGATGATACTCAATAATTTCGTAGAGCGTATATTTCACTCCAACTAAATCTTGTTTTATTTACAAATTTCTGTTTAGTTATTTTCTGCATGAATTATTAAAGAACTCAAATTTATGTATAGGAAAGTTTCTGTTAACTCCCAAATTTGCATTTTACTAGATTTGAAAAATTTCCCAAACCAAATTGTATAAATAATTCTGTTTTTTAAGAAATTTCAATATTGCAAAATCATTATTTTATTTTAGCAATTTTTTATTACTGAAATCAAATCAGGCTATGAAATATTTGTTTCCTGATTCCTTATTGTATTGATTGCGTTTATCTCACCTCGCTTAGTCACTTTTACGTCATATCCTCTAGAAGCATTTTGAACAATTAGCTAAAATTTAAAATTTAAATTGCAGTTCTTTTAAATTTTGTTAGTGATAAAGTTTGCACTCAATAGTATGATACTAAATTAAATGCAAAAAATAGCATATAATATTCTCTAAAAATATTTTATATCACATTCACCAGTGGGCTACCAGAAATGTGTGCGGTGCAGAGTGGGCTGCCATTGTGCAGCCCTGACATCCTTGTCGTACACGTGTACTTTGTCCGTGAAGTTGACAGTAGGTTTAGGCAATTTTCGATTGATATATTTTGAGTGGATTTATCCACTAGTCCTGACTGTTAAAATTCGCTTCAATGATTTTTTTACCAGAAAACGCAGACAGTAACAATTTCAAATACACTCACGTGGGTATAATATGCATAACAACACAATGTAGGAGGCGAGTTGAGTCAGTAAGATCTTGCAGCATAATTTTAAAAAGTAAGTGCGGATGGTACGCATTGTTGACTAGCTCAAGAGCTATTGTTTATTAGCTATACAATACACCTAGTTTATATATACGAAGTGCGCGCCTGCTTTGTTTACCCTGTAGACCAATCAGAATTCACTATGTGTTTTAATTTCTTTTCAAAGGTGCGACTTCGAAATTTGATAAATTATATGTTCCGCAATTTGTATGAAGTTGAATAAATACGACTGCCAGAAAGACAAGCGAATAGTCTGCACTCTAGTGTGTAAATAAATCGAATTAATTGCATAGCGAACACATGCTCCTATATAGGCAATACAATTTAACAATAATTCATTGTGCGGGTGTTGGTGACAATTATTTGAATCAAGTTTGCGAGCTTGAAGTAAACAGCAATACCATTATATTTAACCAGTTGTCGGATACCATAGAAAAACTACCGCCAGTCGCACGCACTGACGCGTTTCGACCATCCATGATCATCATCAGAGTACGACTGCAATCTGACTATCGAGGATCAAACCGCATTGAATATATATGGAAATCAAAGTTAGATATGCGGCTCTCATCTCTAGCTGTCTAGCATACATTGAACTTGACTGTAAATGTGGGCTGCAGAATTACTTCGCAGTCACGAAAATTATCTGTTTGTAGCTTCCGCCACACACGCACACACACACACATATATATATATATAGGCAATACAATTAAACAATTATTGATTGCGTGAGTGGTGGTAACAATTATTTGCATCAAGTTTGCGAGCTTCAAGTAAACACAAATCCCAATTTATTTAACCAGTCGTCGGGCAACATTGCAAAACTACCGCCAGGTGCACGCACTGACCTGTTTTAACCTTCCATGATCATCATCAGAGTACGACGGCAAACCGACTATCAAAGATCAAACCACATTGACTATATATGGAAATCCTATAGCTGGATTAGCTGCGCACATCTATTTTCACTGATCTTAGTGCCACAGCAGAGATTTATATGTGTTGAACAAATCAAATTTTGGCACGCGCCACCGAATTCCTGTTGTCAGATTCAAGAGTCGGTTCTGAAAAAAGCGTTTTACCTCTTTCTCTAGCGTGTAGCCGTAAGCTGGTTTATAAAATCAATAAAAGATGTCGAAAACTATTAAAGGAAGCTTCAAAATCCAAACAGAAAATACCATGAAATACCTGCGCGTCCTAGCCGGTGTTAATAAACGGATATGCTGCACTAATTAATTTCTAGTTGCGGAAACCCTCAACATTCAATCCTTCAAAAAAGCCATATTTAGACAAGCAATGTACAAGCGTTAATAGGCAATTTTAGACTACACGTCTATATCGCTGATAAATTATTTCTGGTATACTACGTTCGAATATGCTATGTCAAGCCAGTAAATCTGATAAAGGCCTCTCCTACGGAGGATAATATCATTGCTACCTGGGTTGTTAGTCGGTGGCTTGCCATTAATAAGAGCGCTTATATTGGCAATTATGCAAGGGATTTAATTTAGAATATTAATTTGCCACGCATTTCATTGCATTGAGAATTTCATCTTTCACCTGTTTGTTTATTAGCTTACTTCAAAAACAGCATTGACAATTACTATTATCTAGGTTGCGATCTTGATATAAGTACCTGACCCGTTAATTACTTTCTTATTTATGTCAATATCGCAAACTTGATTATAGTAATTGTTATCACCACCTGCGCAACCAATGTTCGTTTAATTATAGAATTGACAATAATAAATCCGGAGTTCTATGCACGTGCACAGGAATGAATTTATATTTTGGTCAAAATATTTGTCTTCGCATTATTATTTAATGCGAATTTGGTTTGAGTCCACAAGTTAATAAAAATGGTTGAATTGCAGCATTACACTAATTAAAATTAACTTTTCTTTTTTAGGATTCATTGCATTTCATTTATATATTTCAATGCTGCATGTCAGTACATCGCACACAAATAAGTATTTATCGGTATAAAATAGGCATTAGTTAAGCTAGCAAGGGAAGTAAATCGCGTAGGCCTGTTTCGTCCTAATTGATACCTGAATTACGATCTAGGATTTACCGTGGACACATTTGCTTCAGAGTCCGTGATTATATCAACTATGTATCCGTACTGCATACTACACGCAATTTCATGTTATATACCAACTTATATTTTCTTTTTAAATATTCAAGCGGAACCTATCTGGAAGCTCTTAATACACAAATTTATTATGAATCACCTACGATTTGTCCTTATGCACCAGACTCAATCCTAATTGGATAAATGGTATTAATTTGAAGTCTAATGGCACGATTTTGATCACATGTTTATTGTGCGCAGAAACAAAATATTGCATCTTGAAGTACTGTCCAGAATTTGCCGTGGATGTGCTAGGAACTCCAGTAAGTTAGCTTAGTTATTACTGGCATTATCCACTGGTCTCCTTGTGATGCGTTCTACACGCAATTTCAAATTGTATTCCATCATATATATTCTGTTTAGACATTCCTTTGCGTATATATGTAATATATGAAATATATATAATATATAATATATAATATATAATATACAATATATAATATATAATATATAATATATAATATATAATATATAATATATAATATAATATATATAATATATAATATATAATATATAATATATAATATATAATAATATAATATAATAATATATAATATATAATGATATAATATATAATATATAATATATAATATATAATATATAATATATATATATATATATATATAATATATAATATATAATATATATATATATAATATATAATATATAATATATATAATATATAATATATAATATATAATATATAATATATAATATATAATATATAATATATAATATATAATATATAATATATAATATATAATATATAATATATAATATATAATATATAATATATAATATATAATATATAATATATAATATATAATATATAATAATATATAACATATAATATATAGTATATAATATATAATATATAGTATATAATATATTCTATATATATATATATATATATATATATGTAATAATATGCTGAAGATATTGCCACAGAAGCTCTTCTAACAGGAAGTCTAAGCAGGCCAATTAACTGTAACAGACACTGTGAAGCAGGGATGACGCAGTGGATAGTCATGTACTCAGAAGGAAACGTGCCCAAGATCATATCCCTACCAAAGCAAATTCAGGACAGTATTTCATATGTTCCATATAAAGTACATGAATTGCCCTTGTTATCTTCAGTTATTCCTAATTTATACTGATATATATATATATATATATATATATTATATATTTATATATACGTCACCCATATAATTAAATGAAAACCCAGAACATATCTAAATGAAAGATTTTAAAGTGAAGTTTAGTGTTCTCGAGATAAATGATCATTATCCACTTTGGTATATATATATATATATATATATATAAAAGACGTTTATTACCAAGGTGTATGTTTATTGTATTTAATGTCCAGTTTATTTCGTGTAAACTGAACTACAGTTTGAAATCTTTCATTTTTAAACATATAAGATTTTTGTTTGATTAAGTAAAATTAAATTTTTCTGATCTTCAGTTAAATTTCTATTTCTTGTTTGTGGCTAATTGCGTGTTGCTATTTAGGTTACGTGAAAGGGTCAATCGCATTTTATTACAAAGTGATGTTTGAAATCTAGTTATCCTTGCATTGATAGATAGAGTTTTGACCAGACTTCCAATTCGTTCGCTATTGCGTGTACGAATTGTTTTCAGTGTTTTGTCCCTTGTATTGTACTTTTAATGAGTTTTATTATATTTCCTTTTTAACAGCACAGGTTTTGCAGATATCAATGTTGATTGCTTGCTTTGTTTTATATTGCTCACGGTGATGTGTTTTACACGGCTTTTTAACATCATTTTGTTGCCAGTCCAAGAGAATTTTGTTGACACTGGTTAAAAAGTTGGTCAACTCGCTTGGATACAAGATGTTTATTGTTTGTCTGTGAGATTACAGGCCAGCCAAGTATAATATCTCGTTGGTATAACATCTGTATAGTCAAATTACTGGCTTTTTGATTTATATAAAGAGCTTCAGATATGTATAACGGATTTTCTATTTTTTCTTTCTGTTATAATAAGACATAAGTAACTTCGGCTGTATGTTCCATATCAAATATAACCTCCGAATTAGCCGAATTTCCTTACAGGGCTCCGCCTCTTTTACTCATTGTTCTGTAGTACATATTGTTATATTCTGTTGATTAATTGCTACATTTACGTCAAATATATGTGCTACCGCACATAAGAGGACAGGCACGTCTCCAGTATGAATTGTCCGCTCAAATCAATTCATTGGTCGATTTCTTTTGATAAAATATTTGTAATGCAAAATTCCGCCATTGGACTTCATTTCAATTTAAAAAAATTATTAAATCATACAACTGTATACACGATATTATATAAGTCCATCATTTAAAATATATATCAATGCTGTTTCTCCAATATATATTAATCTCAGTTCTCTCCTGTCGCAAATTAAACGAGTGTGCAAATAAATGTATACCTTCCATCCATGCTGAGAATGATTTATCATTCTGGTCTTATTTGAACTAATTTATTATAATGTGAACAACACAATACGATTGCATATATTTTAGTTCTCCGCAAAATCTGAATCTAACTGTTATTTACTTATTTCAATGATGTCATGATTACCGCAAAAAGTGCTGACTGCTTTTGATCAAGGCCAAAGTGCATGGATTTGCTCTAGTAATAGGTTACCAGAATTAGTTTTAATTATCAATTTCAGTGAAAATTAGCATATCTTGAAATATATAGTTTTTGTACCATTTATTGATTCGGCAGCCATCGTGTTGGTACCATGTGTCTATTCGAAAACAATATTGTTGGTATTAGATACCGATTAGACAACAATATTGTCGAAACCCTTTTCATGCTCAGTATATGTTTTGTATATAGCTAGTTGGCTTTGAAGTAGCAATTTCGATGTCTTTATATGAAGTTAGCTTCACTACTGGATATTTCCACATTCTTATAGGAGACTGTACCTACCTATAGTTCCACATTCCTTACCAAAATAAGTAGTGGGTACAGGGCGTAATACCGGCTCCTACTAATGAGTCGCCTGTAACACGCAACGAAAATGTATAAGCAAATATAACTTACGTTCAAGCTGATTTCGTTTTAAACGTCTGGTTCTATTTAAACTACTTAGTTATTAGGTGCGCAACAGATAATACACAATTGAATAAACTAGAAGATGCTAAGTATATTGCGTCTAGTATTGAACCACTAAAAATTTTGTTTACTTCCTAAGCAATTTCTTAACTAATCTACACGAATGGTTTGATTTATTGCCTTCCATGTTCAGTATTAATATTATTTTGCTATATTTATTTCTTTAATAATATATCGCTCCATCAATTGATATACCATGAGTTTAAACATGAGACATCTTTTCAACTTGTTGCACCATTGTACTAAAAATTGAACACACGGATACATATCGAGAAAAATGTAATCCCACTGACACATTTGTTAAGTACGAAAATTAAACTCCGTAATACGAGTCCGCACAACATCTAAATCTTTTAAGTAACCAATTGCGATTTAATAGAATGAAGTTAAACATTATTCACAAAAATGTGCACTATAACTCTGCAAAAAACACATATTTGCATTTCTATCACATGTTCCAGTAAGCATGAAACACGGGAGAACGGAAGTTTGGCAAATAGAGTTATAAGTGAATATACTTTAGCCAACTTCAATTAGTGAGAAATAATCATTGAAACCAATAATTATTTTGCTGATGTTTATTATATCTCAGTCAACACTTTTCAGTACAGCGCAAAATACCTTTTCACACAAACAGACACACACAGACACGTACGAATATACACTTATTAATCAGCCTATACATGAAACAAAAAACAGTATTTAACTGTAATACATGAAATAGAAGTAAAACCGAGTGAGATTTGTTGTCACACGTATAATCAAACGAAAACCTAGGCTGTATATATACGAAAGATTTTAAGATTTATTTTAGTAGTCTCGATATAAATGGTCTTTACAGGGTTTGATATTAATGTGCTTCTTCATCCTTATAAGAATATACTGTGTAACATTCGAAAGCAATGGACATTATATATATATATATATATATATATATATATATATATATATATCACAGGAAAAATAAATTGTGTGAATTCATTTCTTACAAAATAATTAATTAATAATTATATTCAAAAAGTCAGTAAATATGTAGAAGTGCAGAATGACAAAAACCGATTTCCTGGTGTTATCCTCATCATCATATTTAATGAATTAGCAATGTTGGTATAAAATGGATCCAGAGGCCCTGCATAACATTATTAAGAGCTTGTAGTTAGAGCATTTCGGTTTGAATGCGGTGTTCGAGAAGTGTATAACATTAAATATGGACTGTGCTTTGTTGGAAAATTAAATATTTATATTATTTCTTAGCTGTTTTTGGGGTTTATTTAAGAAGGCGGATTGTAAGTTTAGTTAGGCTACGAAATATTAAATAAAATTAATGCTGGTTTAGCCGTAACAATTTTTTCTGTCCAGAGAGAATTACTAACTCATAAACTGGTAAAGTAACGAATAATGAATAAATCTAGATACTTTTAAGCAAAGAACCATTTTGTTCAATTAGGATATAGACGGATATACACAGAAGTGTGGAAATTGAAGGATAACTGAAATTATGTTCGGAACACTGAGTATGCAACTCATGCGATATGAAGTTGGTGCATATAACGCATTGGGAAAAGTACATTTACGGTAAACATTAATCGTATATAAATCTAGCTGTGTAAATATATGCATACAGTAGAAGTTTCTATAGCAAATATCAAATGATGCGTTATCTAACATCCTTAAAATGTTTGTTAGCAAAACCTGGCATATTAATATTATGATAAACGGCAAATTTATTAGTACATTATCAACGAGTGAATAAATTGTTGCATTAAAGTAGGATGTAGGCAATCCCAAGTTTTATATGTAATTATTTTTGTAATTATTTTAATTAATCGATTTCTAATTGGCTTTGTTTATGTTACATTTCCTAACAAACAGTGCTTATGTCTATTTATAATGCATATAAATAATCAATGATTTAGCGGGTGGTGAGAAAAATTCTTCAAATCAAGTTTGTGAGCCCGAAATAAACACCAATCACATTGCTTTTCTCAAGTCCAACAAAATAGCAAAGTATTATAATTGCAATAGTCATCAAATAGGGAAGTATGCGCCCACATCTTGCCTTATTTCAAATAAAAAAGCGTTTTCTGACTTTTCCATTTTATATAAGGACACGACAAGCTGAGTTGTAGATGCACGTAGAACACTTATCTTATTTAACACATAACAATTTGCTATGTGTTCCGCCAAGCTACATCTATCTAAATAGAATTTTCCACAGGTAATCATATATATATATATATATATATATATATATACATATATATATATAGATGTGTGTATATATATATATATACTTTACTACTTTACTTTACTGCGGCTGACTCCTTTTGGAGGATAAGCCGGCTCCATAGAAATCCCGGATTATACCTCTCCATGCCGGGCGGTTGGCAGCCATTTCGGAACATCGAACATTCCAACACCCGAAATAAATAGGTGTTTTCGCGCTGATACAGAGCGCGTCGCTTGCCGGGGACGCCGTAGCATGAACGGTATTTGTGACATTTCATGAAGTATCTTGGGAATTTGGTACAAGTAGTGTCCCCTCACCACTCGGATTTTTGATCGAGGACGCACCTCTAGCCTTTGCACATCCAAGCGCAGTCTGCAAGGCAGCAGTAAGTTGCATGGTTGCCGGTGGCTGTTGAGAGCTCATTCGCCATTCGGAAGTACGGGGTACTGTCCAGGAGTCCATGTAATCCTGTGGCTGTTGAACCCTTTTGTGGCGGGGAACACACGCCGAGTCATGGTGCCGTCTTCGGGCTCATGTGGTATTTTATAGGAGATCCGATTGCCAGTCGGAAATCCACCACGCCCTGGTGACACCACCGCCATAGCCCCGTTAGCCCATGTACGATCGGCCATCGAGACATGGTTGACACCGTCGTACCACGTTGAGGAGGGGATGGCCTTTACGACGGATATATATATATATATATATATATAATCTCACATTTTGATGTGATTTGCAATTTATTCAACTGTCACATTTGGATCTCAGTATTGGTTTTAATCCTTCAATCACAATAATGTTATGTAGGATGGATGAAACAATTGATTAATTATATTATTGATCTGTTGTACGTATTACTTATCATAACGCCATTCTCGTAATCTAATTAGCTCATGAATGAACTTTTAGTCTCTATTTTCTAGTTCACCTTTTCACATTACATGTCGTTATACTAGCATCATTCTGAAAGCAAATGTAGTGTTATATTGTTGTTGTCGATGTTATTGATTTTATCATTATTCTTATTGTCTTTGGTGTTTTATTTAGAAAAATGTACATAAATCTGGAAATTGGGCAACCACTGAATGCATCTTTCCCCGGTAGAGAGATGAAAATGTCTACAACATGGCTATTGACATTAACAGATGAATGGAATTTTATCCAACAAAAGTAGATTTCTTTAGATTTCAGACAAATTTGTGATTTTTACCCATCATCAGATCTAGGTGATTTTAATTCTTTAACAGAATGTACAAGCCCACTGATTTATTTTCGACATTTCTAATTCGTTATTATCAAAAATGTTCTTAAATTCTTAGAGGTCAACGTTTGAATCGTCAGTCTTCAGTCACACTATTAATGTTAATAAAAAAGCTTTCCCTAAATAGATGGAATTTCATTGCTTCTGTCATTTTGATGTGTAGGATTCCAACTAAGTTTTTGTAATTATTATAATCAAGGTTGCGGTCTTGATATAAACACCTGACCCATTAATTACTTACATATTTCAGTATAAACTAAGAATTGTATAGTGTAGAAAAGGCAATTCATCCAGTAGACCGGTTTCGTCCTTATTGGGAACTCATCAAGTACTGGCCAGAATTTGCCGCGGACAAGATACGAACCTGGGCACGTCTGCTTCGGAATCTGGTGCTCTAACCACTGAGCTATCCTTCCGCACACTACACTACACACAATTATCAGTTATATACTAACTAATGTAACTTGGTTAGTCAATTTTTCCTTTAGGCGGAGCTCATATGGCATCCATTTAGACACAAAGTTCCAACTAACCATGCCCAATCTGTCATTACTGAACAGACACCACATTACATGGGGAAATGGTATTGAAATGAACATTTATATAATTAAACGAACATTGGTTGCGCGGGTGGTGATAACAATTATTATAATCAAGGTTGCGACAAATTCTGGCCAGTACTTGATGAGTTCCCAATAAGGACGAAACCGGTCTACTGGATGAATTGCCTTTTCTACACTATACAATTCTTAGTTTATACTGAAATATGTAAGTAATTAATGGGTCAGGTGTTTATATCAAGACCGCAACCTTGATTATAATAATTTTATCACCACCCGCGCAACCAATGTTCGTTTAATAAGTTTGTGTAAGTTTATTCTATTTGTTTATAAATTGATAACTGAATTTAAAACTTTATTACGCTGACGGACCTATGCACGACTAATACTTTATCAAAAGGTGCAAAAGTTTTCTAAAGTTTGGATTTTACCCGGTCTACATTTATGAGTACAACCGTGGCAGATCAGATTCGTGGTAATACAAATTTTAATTTTTAGCACTTTTGATATATATATATATATATATATATATATATATATATATATATATAAATATTAATAAGAACATTATATTGCCAAAATTAGGCATAAAGTACTTAAATTGTCATTAAATTTATCAAATCTTGGTTTAATCTATTAAGTAACTTTACTGTGGTTCTCTTGAAATAGCAGGCCGAAATTAATTTTCCAAGATAAAATTTGTAAACAAGAGGTTCTCGACACGAACTTTTTATGATTAATTAACATTTATTGCGATTCAAATTATAAAATCTGATTTAAATATGTGATTTGTGACCACGACCAAAGATAAATTATTTGGTGGCAAAGAAAGGAACTTGCAGACTATGAAATATATGTTATTTTGTGTCTGTTAAATATTTAAACCTAGAACATTTTGGTCCGCATTACCTAAATGAAGATACTATTTCTCATGGTTTTTTAACTAAAGTTGTCTAGTTCCGAATTTAGATCAAAAGCGATACTGTGTAGGCTTCTCCTGATATCTACACAATCAAGAAAATTAAATTAAGCATATAATAGAAAATTCAATTCAGTGTGAAACTTTGGTCACATTGTTGGTGATTCAAGATTGAATCAAATGCCTCGGCTTCATAAAACTGTATGAGTTTATTTGAGAATTACCGGATAACTGCACAGAATGACGAAATCGGTGTAATTTATTAATTCTATTCGCCGCCCTATGCAGATTTTTGTTCATACCAACAACTCATACTTAAACATTTCTGTCAATATGCTTAATTTGGCACCATATGTACAGGTGGAATGGTGTCTGTATTGCAGTTCAAAAAAGTGGATGGCCAGTAAGATAAGTGGATTGCGAACAACAATCAATATAATTAATGCGAAGAAGAGACTAGGAAAAAACATTAGTTGATAGGTGATTAAAAGTCATAAGCGTTTTGAGCCTTGGGTGATTTAAGAGATTAGCTTCATGTCTACGCACTATCTACACCAGGGTTCAAGGTTAGGCCGCGGTAATGCTTAAATCCATTTAATTTTTGATTTATTAGCACGAATCCAGATTTATTAATGAATTGCACATTCTATCTTATACAATGTTTAATTTATACTGAAAAACAATTTGTAAATGTATATTCATATAAAAAAACGAAATTGCTCGCTTTATTTACAAATTGTCATTTCTATTTCGAATAGTTATTCAAAACAATGATCATACTTTTTAAGTAATTATAATGCTACTGAAAAATATCGGAAGCTTGCTAGAAAAAAATAATCAAAGTTCTGCGTCGGTGATTTACTTGTGCCAAGATACGTGTATTACTTTTTTTAGGATTTGGAGTTTGCTAGGTACAGGTAAATAAATCACTGAGTTATAACGATAATACATAAAAAACAAATCTCATCCTTAAAAATATTTTGTTTCGACGTGATCACTGTAAATCTGTACTTTTAAAATGTGTTTAAACTTGCTAACCGCCAGAGCTTAACATTGTGCGATCCTATTTGGATCGTGACTCACGATTGTTGGCCTGTATACAGCACAAAACCATACGAAGTACCACTCGTGTGAGTGGCGGAGATTTTTTATCACATTACTGCGTATAACATTGAAATTAAGTGACAAGCCTACTTTGGTGCATACGAAAACCGTACGTGTAGCAAAGTTGTGTGATTATTAGTTCTGGGCCCGGCAGCTACCAGAGTTTGGGTAAAATTTTAAAAATATAAATCCGGGGTAAATTTGCTTACAGTTTGTAGGAAAGCGGTTTATGTTTAGCAACAATGCAATGATGAATGACAATAAGGTGCAAAAAATATACACTGCGTACTGTAGTCTCGTTGAAATATTTCGTAGCTGTCTTAATCTTGATTACATTCATCACCAAGCTTCGACTACCTAATGTGAAAAACCAAAATTCATCTGCAATCAGCATCTATCATTATCTAAATTTGTAATTGTAATTGTGTTCAATCCTATTTATGCAGATGCAGATGAAGATTGACTCCACACTTGTCGGGAAGCACATTCGAACTTGTGTGTGAAAATATGATTGGTGTTGTTCGTGCACACACACACACACACACACACACATATATATATATATATATATATATATATATATATATATATTTATATATATATATATATATATATACATATATATGTCCCTTAAATGGCTTGTAGCAGTGCAATGCAGCGACCAGCCATTAGTGGCTACAACAACCAGTTTCCCCATACAAAAAAACCCGCACATCCAGGTTGACGACTACCTGTATTCGTTTTCAAGAAGCCTATCCGAAATACCCTACTTTTAGGGAACTAAATGCGCTTTGCACTCACTGACAGCAATAAATTGCTTCCTTTTTATGCACCTGTAGGCTATTATTAAACACTTTACAGCATTGTTTCCAAAAATTTAGCATTTTTAATAAAAAAATCTAGTATCGCATATCCGGAAATAACGTACTCACCTCTAAAATGATCAAATCTGACTTTGAATGTTTGAATATAATATGATGATCAACTTATTGCGAAATCAAGGTGTTGTAAACACATTCATGTCAAATGCTGTCACTTTTCATTTTTTTTTCCTACTCATTCCAATTTGGCAATATCTAAATTGTAGATTCAATAAGTTTGACAGTTGTTCATAGAATCACTACGCTTAATGGAGTATTGCCATGCAACTATTATATATATATATATATATATATATATATATATATATATTAAACACTAAAGCTTTAGAACATACTTCGAAAAAACTCACATACAAAACTGTGTGTGTTAATGTTGTGCATATTTTGTTGGCCTTGAATTTATTAGTCAACATAAATGCTTAAATTTGGGGAACCAAATTTTGCTATTTTTCAGTTCACGAACTGAATTACTTCAAAACGAATAGATCCGTGTAAACAGTCGAATTGGCGAATCTGATTAAATACATCAACCAAAACCTGTGCAATATAAATAAATAAATTTGGAATTTTTGCAATGCCAACTGAGAATACAATCATTGATTGCGTGGGTGGTGGTAACAATTCTTTAAATCAAGTTTCAGAGCTTGAAGTTACCACCAATCCCATTGTATATAACCAGTCAACGATTAAAATAGCAAAACTATCCTCGGTCAAACGTACTGAGGCATTTCGACCTTCTATGTTCATTATCTGAGTACGACGGCAAACAGTCCAGCAAAGATCAGAACGCAATGCATATATATGGCAAGCTAAATTGAATATGGGGCTCTCACCTCTTGTAGTTTCGCGTGCATTGTATTTGACTGGAAATGACGGCTCAGGGCTTCTAAATATTTATGTTCGTGACTGCATAGTAATTGTGCAGTCGATATATCGAGGCAAGTAGAGGTGGGAGCCGCATATCCAATTTTGTTTTCTAGATATATGCATCACGATTTGATCGTTGCTGGCCAGCTTGCTGTCGTACTCAGGTAATTATTGCATGTGTGACTGACGGTAGTTTTGCTATCTGAGAAGGACTACTGAACAGCTGTACAGAAAGTAGACTAAACTACTTATGAAGAATTAAGGGGACATTGGTTGCACGGGCAGTGATAAAAATTAGTTTTAATCAATGTTGCGATCTTGATATAAAAACCTGACCCTTTATGTACATACATTTGTCAGTAAAAATTAAGTATTTTATAGTGTTGAAAAGGCAATTCATCCAGCAGACCGGTTTCGTCCTTATTGGGAACTCAAAATTAGACACGTCTGATGTCTAGTTGCAACTTTAGGGATAAAATTATGCCCTATGTAAAGGAAGGGCTAACCAAGAAAAATAAGTTGGAATATACCTAGTTTGTTTGTAACATACAGCGGTGTGGCTCTGTGTTTGGAGCACCAGATTCCGATTCAGACGTGCCCAGGTTCGAGCACTATCCGCTGCAAAATCTGGCCAGAACGTGTTGAGTGCCCAATAAGGACGGGACCAATCTACTGGATGAACTGTCTTTTCCACATTATATAAAATATTTAGTTTACGTTGGAAAATATTGCACATAATGATTTAGGTACTTATATCAAGATCGCAAACTTGATTAAAAGTATTTATGAACAAATTCGAATTTCGGTTAAGGCGCTGCGCTAAAAATCGTCCTCTAAACTTAGTCAGTGTGAGTTTACTTCCTGTGCTTATTGCGTCAACCCTGAAGATGACACTGGAAATTCGGTCTAGAAAATTTTGGAAAAAAACAATGTAAAATCTTGTTCCAACGTCATTTTCGGACAATCAGCTGATGGAAGGCTTAAAAAAGAAGGGACAATTGAGAACCCATCAATCGAGGCAAAAAATCAAATTACCTGAAAATGATCAAAATTCAAGATTTTACCGACCTAAGAGTGCTATCAATTGTCCCGCACAAGAAAAATGCGGTCAAATGCACGACAAGAAGGACAGCAATGCGCGATGAGATTCACCATTTAATAATTGATGATCTTGAAATTCTTTGGACTGAACATACTATAAGGTACCCCTTTTCTCCTGATTCGTTAAAAAATATTAATATATTTAAATATAGATTGTACTCTTCACTACGTTTAGGATACACGCGTGAAAGATTTTACCGTCTTCCATAAGTCAACCTCAATATTTACTCGATATGTAGTTAAAAATTAAGGGTTCCATGCAAAAGTTTGCTAAATAATGTTTATATTCTTTTTGTTGAAATTTTCACAATGATAAATTAAATTTCCATATGTTTATGTGGACTGTTTTCCTATTTTAAACAATCATTTTTCTGTCGTTTCTCCTGAAAATCGGTTGGAAAGATGGGGCGAAGTCCTTAATGTAACATTTTAAATTTATTTTAAATATTCATATCGGTTATATGTGTTCCTGTATTCAAATCGTTACTATCTCACATTCACTGTCGTTAAATGTAATTAAATCTTTCCGTAGTACTCAACAACCAATATTTTGCCAACGCGTCCCTGAATTTTAGTTTCATTTTTGCGACTTATATGGCAGATTATCACACATTAGTCAAAGTGAAAGTTTCAAAGTAATTGACATATTCCAATATCCTGATTTTTGTATCACTAACTCAGGTAGTTTAAATGAAAAGCCAAATATGACTATTTTAATTCTGGCATTGCATTCTCTGGCATTTCCCATTTATGAAGCTACGTGATTATCTTTACTTTCATTGAAGACCGTTTTTACTACTCGTCCATAAGTGCAATATTTAAAGGTTAATGCGATTTCGGCATTCTTGTCGATAATCAAATACACGTATATTCGATCGACCACCGTTACCAAAGAAGAGTAGCCAGATATTTTATCAACATTGATCGGCTGACGTTTCGACTGCTGCAATATTTGGTCTTATTTATGAAACGATACAAAAAAAATATATGGAATGTATATTTGTACCATTATTGATATCCTTATTTTTTATAATATTATTAACTGCGTTCTAAATATAATGGGTATAAATATTATGGCTATTGTAATTAAAATTATTATAGTTATTTGTGTTGTCATTAAAAAAATATATATGTCAGTAGAGCATCATTTTACATGTGTTTCTATGTTTGTTCTCGATAGATAGGAAACGATTTGGTAAAAAAAATGATGATGATTATTTTGATAATGATAGTGTTCATGATGAAAAGTATATTTATATCAATTATAATAGTAGTGAGAATGATAATAATAATGATGATGATGATGATGATAATGATGATGATGATAATAATGAGGATACAGCTGATTATGATGAGTAAAATGATTATTATATGAACAGTAATTCTTTTAATGATTATGTTGTTGATGACAAGGTTAATACTGATAATCATGTTAATCATCATAAATATATTGACGAATGTAGTGATTATTGTTTTGATTATGATGGGGATAATGGGATGGGGGAATATGTTGAAATTTATGAAAATGTTTATGATGATGGTGTATGTTCATGTTTACATTGATGATGATGAAAATATGAATAACAGCAATGTCGATGATAGTGAATTTGATGGTGATGATGATAACAATGAGGATGATGGTAATGATGGTAATAAAAGTGGCTATGATGATTGTGATATTGATGACGTCGGTTTTGCTGGTGATAAGGATGATCTTGGCTGTGAGGACATTGACGATGATGTTGCTGTTGATGATTATGATGATGATGATGATGATGAGACTACTGATGAAGTCTATGATGATACTGTTAATGTTGATGATTATTTTGATAAAAATCATGAAACAAGGATAATGACGTGTTTGATGATGATAATGCAGATGATGAATGATACTGATATTGATAGCGATGGTACCAATTATTATTGTTGTGTAATAATCTTCACTTGTACCTATGAGAATTTCACACAGATTAACTTGCAAATAATAGTACTGTTACGCATTAGATTTGTAATTATAACGATTGAGTGTAGTTCGGCGCTTTGAATGGAATGGTATTCAATGCAAAGTAAATGTACTGCTTTAAAGATAAACTTTTCTGGTTTTCGTTAATAGGGATTCTTGCTTTTATATTTTTTTGTAAGAAAATAAAACAAATTGCCCTTTATTTTAAAATGGCTTTAGTTGAAAAAAGACTGTAGAAAACGTGTTAAACTTGTTCCATATTGGCTATTTTAAAGAAAAGTTGAATAGGCCAACCTTGAACGTAACAGCATGAATAATGAAAATTTAATTAAAATGCATTTTTAATTAAATTAAATGTTACGTAATATTTTTGCAATGGGCCAATTGATGATCGGACAACACTCAAATTAAAAATACTTTTTTATTTGATGTTACTTAAAATTTAAAGAATTACAAAACAGCACGCAAAAGAAACTCATTTGGTCTTGTCCGGAAATTCTATTAAAACGTCTATCTTAGTCACAAATGATAAAACCAAGTAGAAGGGAAGGATGCATCGTCAAAAGATCTAGCCAAATGTATTAACAAATATAATGTTACCGTTTTTGAAATGCGTATATCATATTAGCCTAATTGAACGCAAACAAAATACATTAACGTACGGTGCAATCATCTTATTTGATGGAGTTCAAATTTTATCCGGAAATCGAAAACGTATTTTCTCTAAATGCGAGTATTCTCGATAGCGCCACACATAAAATATTACTTAAATTTTGGTTGAATATCCAATTCGGAGCCATTACCGTAATTCGCTATTGATCTACTTAAAAAGCAGTTCAAATACTTGTCTCCAAAACAACAGATGGTTTTTCTAGTTTAATGCACAACTAATGGTTTTGCTAACACCAATATTATCGCTTAAGGCCTTTCAGAATTCACCAATATTCTACACGAGGTTAGATTTATTTGGCTTGTTGAATTCGAAACTTTACTTTTGTTTTCGGACGTTGAATTTATATATTCACGCAGTGCTGTCATTCTTGTTTTTTATCCTTCCGCCATTTTCTTGTGTGGGACAATTAATAGCACACGTAGGTCGGTAAAATCTTGAATACATTACATTTCCATGTGCACCGATTTTTTTGCCTTGACTGATGGGTTCTCACTTGTTCCTTCATTTTGAAGCCGTCAATCAGCTGCTTGTCTGAAAATGACATTACAACCATATTTTCCGATTTTTTTCAGAATTTTCGGGACTTTATTTCCAGTTCCATCTGCAGAGTTGACATATTACTCACAGGAAAAATAACAAATTGTGGCAAATATGGTATCCTCATCCAATTAATATATTTATATTTATTTTAATTCCTAAACTATTTAAATAAATGAATCCTCACACGTATGATTGTCATATGGCGTATATAATATGCTCCTTGAGTTCATAAACTAGAGCAAAATAACAGTTTGTTAATCACGTTTAATCAACAAATTGCAACCACGTTTATGCAAACAGAGAATTCATTTATTACCACCGTGTCAAAATTAGACAGAATGCATGTCACACTATTTAATACTGTCCCATTTTCCGTTTTTACCAATACATTTCCTGTTAAAGTTAACCCTTATTTTATTTCAGTTGTCATTATTATTTCATTAAATTGTAATTAATTGCCATTTTCTAACAATGCTAGTTTGTCAACAATTCAATTTTAGCCATAGTTTATAAAAAAAGATTTCATTTTTAAATTTATTTAGTCACATAAATTTTAAATGATATCTGGCCATCTGGGAGAAAAGAGATTCGATAAAGTATGCTAATCATTCCACTTAAAACTCAACAATAGAATCGGCCGATTCTATAAAAGAAAGCCATTACTTACTTCGGTAATTTTTTTAACCAGGACAAGTATTGATTTTCAGTATATTTTTAGAGAATTTTTATCGATTACGATCTAAGCAATAAGAAAAATTCCGTCTGTCAGACGAAATAGCTGTCTCTTGGGACGTGATTCCTTGTTATTTTATCTAAAGAAGCATAAAAACAACAGGGCTATCATTAACTGAACAAGTTGAATTTAATGGGTTTTAGCCCTATGGCTACAAATTTATGCCTATTGTTGTAGTTTATGTGCTCCTTTCGAAAGTAATGTAATAGCTACCTCAGAACTGATCGACTTTTGAAGTAAATTTTATCGATCAATAATTTGTTTTAGAGTTAAAGGAATATCGACATATAATTCTGATAAAAAGCAAAACTGAACTATACGCAAATCGCATCAAATAGAAAACCCCAGTACACACTCAAACACACACACACACACACACACTATATATATATATATATATATATATATATATATATATATATATATATATATATATATATATATGATTTATATATTATCCATTGTGTACTTCGTTAAAAAACCATTAATCGTTCAGTTGGAATTAAAAACGAACTAATAAAATAAATAATGTTAACTGTGTGAATATTCTTCCTGAGATATTGGAAATGCAATTGTGTTTGAGCTTAACTAGACAAATACTTAAATTACATGTTGAGTATACACGGTTGTCAAAATGAATGGATAAAAGTTTAATAAGGATGTTTTATATGTTAAATTTGTGGATGGGTTGCGTTTCGCACTGGACAACTATTAAATTGTTTGTTTATGCTGTTTGTTTTGTAAATGAATGACAGTTGGTATTTTTTAGTGTTGGCCAGTTTTATGTCTGAGCTAAATATAATGTCTTTTTGAGGAAATAGTACACATATGTTTTTGTTGTTGTATTTTTTTTATTTTGGTTCCGCATTGTCTGGGTGGGCATGTTATGTAGCGACACATTTTTTTCTCACCCATTCTCTTGTCCCTCTGTCTCTCTTGGTGACTGTCATGATGCTCATGTTACAGTCGGTGATTTTTAATGATTGTCTTTTTATTGTTTGCTGTATACGCGTGCTGCTTTCTTTTATTCGCGGTCAGTAAATTGTTCTATTGTGTTAATGAAACTATTTAACATTGAGCAATGGTACTTGCTAGTTGATATAAAGTGTTTGATAACTTTTAGGAAATATTCTGACCACGTTTCGGGAAGTATGGGAAGTTGGTGGTGTTTTCTTTGTGCCCAGTTTGGGGTATATGGTCAGTAATTGATGAACTGACGGATGGCTTTACTCCTCTCTGGATTAAGTTTTGGGCAGGGGTCGATTGATTTTATTGATAAGCTGCTTCTTGATCATACCAATATATTTGCTTATGCAAATTCAATTAAAATTTTAAGCAATAAGTGAATTGGATAAAGAAGGCAGCATATCATTAGCGTTTAAAAACATTAAAGTCTGTGTAGATAATTTAATTTTTGGTGAAACTTGTAAAGTTTTTTTTGTTAGTCAGGTCGTACTTCTAGTCATTTAGAATGTTGGAAGATCCCTCTGGAAAAGTAGGTTCATGCTGACCTGTCTAGTACTCTCTTTCGTTACGAGAAAAGGGCAAGGTCTCATTTAAATATTACAGACAAATGCGCATTTGCTGGATAATCTTCAAATTTTCTGATTCTTCCTCGACGTTGTGCTCGGAGTATATCTTCTTTATTTTTCAAGCTATTGTATTGTATTGTATTTAACCAGTCGTCGAACAACATAACAAAATTACCGTCAGTCGCAAGTCACTGACGCATTTCGAAATTCGATGGTCATTATCAGAGTACGACGGCAAACTGACTAGCGCGGATGAAACCACATTGCATATATATGGAGAAAAAAATATTAAGAAATGTGACTCTCACCTCTAGTAGTCTTGCTTATCAAAAATAATTATCATAACCCGCAAAATTGTTTTTTGCATATATTTAATCTTATTTATTTACAATGACAGAGTTGAGACGTTGGGTGCAAAGTTCAGATCTGGCATTATGCCACATCGGCTCTAAAGGAAAGTAAAACTGACTAAAATCAGTAGTTTTGACATATAAGGAAAGTGTGTGTTTTGTGCAGCAGCGTTACAAAGTAGAGTCACAGACTCCGAGGCAAATGCTCATTGTTTCGAGCCCTGTCTGTTTCTAAATTCCGTAAGTAAATTAAAAAAATCAATCATCCTACCCTTGGAGCCTCAATTTATATATATATATATATATATATATATATATATATATATATATATATATATATATATATATATATATATACATTACATATACAGTGGGTGCGTTGCAGAATCCATTAGCTAATTACCCCTCGCGTAAATTCCACCAAGTACCTCATAAATGAGCATTTCTTATTGTGCATCTTGTAACAAATTAAATGACATAGAACCAAATTAGTAATCCTGATTCAGCATAAACGATATGTATAATCTTGGGTACACAAGCGTTTCGGTTTACTGGCGAGTAATCAATAGTAACCTGCAATGTTTCATATTATACATGGATGTATTCAAATAGTAGTAGAGTATATTTCATTTAAGGTCTTTGAGAAAGTGACGTCAAAAAAAATAAACTATATGTAATATATAATGTGTGTGCAAAATTCTACTAAATGGCATCATTCAATTAAATATATAATAGATATAAACTGTTTCTCACAACGAAATAATATATATGCAATTATTTGTTAGGTATTGCGTACCTAGCAAAGAATTAGTTCAAATGTGATGACAAGCATATACCAGGGTTAGCATCAACGAAAGGGATATTCCCTTATTTACATGCGTGTTGTGCCTACTGTCGACTGATCTGTACGGAAGGATACTGGTCTATACACCTTATGTATTTCATCAAGTAATGTAGAGAAGCAGGATAGTACAATCTCCTAACCATTTACTGGAGTAACAAGTAATGAAAAGTAGTTGTAATTCTCAATTTGGCTTATATCTAGCATATCTTGTAATTCATTGTGTTGGATCAATATACAGATATGGTATTTTTAGTAGTATTGTTTTGGTACAATTTCAATGATTGGCATATTATATATATATATATATATATATATATATTGAGTTGGTATAATTCATGAAATACAGAAGACTATATGAAGTCAGCTTATTACTGATTGAATAAACATTCGCATAAGAAATTATAACTTCCAGGTATCACTCATTTTGGGGCCAAATAATTGTCGGGTATAGCGCGTAGTACCGGCTCCAACTGATGAGTCACCAGTAAGCGGAAACCGCATGTAAACATGATATTTTAACTTTCCTTCATGCTGACTTTGGATTAACATTCTTGTCCAGTTTGAACTAATTTGTTACTAGTTACGCTATACTTAATACCTAGTTGCACATTTAAAAGATATCTACAACATACAATACATAAATGATTCATTTATTCTCACTATGGTCAAAATAGTTTTACTTAAAGAATGTATAACTTGGTATCAATCGCTGCCATTTTCCTAATATATATATATATATATATATATATATATACATATATATATATATATATATATATATATATATATATATATAAATAAATATAAATATATATTAATAGTTGTTTTTGGTAAAATTATGTACAAATATAAATATAAATATATATAAGCACAACTTCCCTGCTAAATCTGTTTCATCTATTTGGCATTGATCCAATATATGTAGATTAGTCGCTTCTGTGTTTGCTTTTTCTAAATTATGCAATTCTTGTTTATATATATATATATATATATATATATATATATATATAATGGGATCGGTGTTTATATCTAGATCGAAAACGTCGTTTAAATAAAAGTTTGATACCTTCCCGCACTACCTCAAACTTATACTACAACTGCTACTAACAGGGCTAGAACTTGTAAACTTATATGAGTTTATGGAATGCTTTATTATGCTGAGGTTAATTAGAACGAATCAAAAGCAAACCCTCTAGTTCTTTTTCAATACAACAAAGAAATCTGAATATTAACGTGTTGATAGGATATAAATGAATTTGTGTGTATAAGACACGATTTTTTCAATCCTTCCATGTGTGAGCAGTATTTTCGAAAGGTTAACGTTGAATTTTACCTACGATGGTACTTGTTCAATATTGCAAATTAGAGCAGAAATATAACTTTGATGATATTGCAGAAAATACTGGTCAACCTAACGAGCCGATGTCACAATTTTCCGTATTCCGAGAATACTTCAGAATTGACCACAGTAGCTTGATATACTGGAATTGCTGAGCTACATTTATGTGAAGAAAATTTGCAACAAACATTTAACCAAAGTTACATAAATGAAGAGTTTAACTCCGTTCCATATTTTGACTCTTTTACACACCGTTAGTCTTTGTTATATGCACCGGTAAGACTGATGATGAAAGTCAAATAATTAACTCAGAGATAAAAGTCCTTGGTGAAAAAAAAACTTTTTTAGCATTTGTATACTTTTTATGACATGATGCTGAATTTATTAATAGTTATTTTACTCGGCATAGACAGCAATTACTGATGCCCAAAAAAGGGAACAATTGTAATTGACCAGAATGGTTTATAAGCCAATTTGCTGGAATGGAACAATGAAATGTTAATTGGTCCCTGTGGAGATATATATTTTATCACATGTAACGACAAGAATTCTAGGATAATTATATTTCAAATGCAAAAAACACTTTGTAACCTAAATGAATTTTAAAAAGCTTAATTAAGATGATACAGTGACGCTTCCGGGCCATAATTTCAACCGATTTAATGGATATATGAACAAATGTATGCATATTCATGTATATGGTTAGTAATCCATGTTTTATCGTTTGAACAAAATAGAATGCTTCAATACGGCATCTTTGCCGAAAACAGCTTTATTTATTCCAAGAGAATAAGATGGCAATATAATAAAAGGAACATAGCTCAATGAAATTTTAATGTCCTTAAGGCTCAATTTGAACGAAGCATTATGCACGTTATACATCAAACTGTATAAACGCTCCGGCTGCAAGTAAATGCAGTGTGATGTTAAGAAGTAGTTAAACGCTGTAGATAATTAGAGACATATACTGTGAGTGGCCTTTATCGAGGCTGGAATTGCGTTCTCCGGCAAATACCGAGAAAGTTAGGTAGTGTTGCCGTGTGTAGAAGTACTTCTAGACTCTTGGACCCAGCTCTGGTTTATTGGCTCGATTTCTTTCTTTGTGGAGTCGAAAGAAGAGAGGTGAGTTGCTGTGGGAAGGTTTAGAATTGTCTTGTTGAAGATCTGCGGCAACACCGTGGTGGCTGGCACACGTAGAAATCCGATTAATAGATAATCGATCCGTATGACTAGTTGTGCAGCAACAAGAAGATTGGCGTGACTGAGATCCAAGTGACTAGGTGACACAGCGTAACTGACGCTAGTCCAGAAGTCAGCGTAGGTAAACAGTCAAGTGTGTAGCGCGACAGCAATCACGCGTAGAGCACAGTAAGAAATGTCAATCGTATGTGATGATACATGTTAAATGCACCGTGCTTATAAACTTTTGCAAATGTAAGCTCGCACGCCTTTGGTTAACGGAAAATTACGCTTGTTTTAATTCGTACTGCGTAAATGAAATTTTTATTTAGGCAATATGTCGGCGTAATTTTCTGAGCCGTTAAAAATGTGTAAACGCCCCGGCTTCAAGTAAATGCCGTACGACGTTACAAACTCGGTTAAGGTGCTCTGAATATAGATTTGTTATTGATAGTGGGGCCCTTAAGAGGTCCTGGTCGTGCGTTATCCTGAATTATTCAGAGTGTGAAGATGTCCTAGAGCCTTGGGTGGACTCTGGCTGTTGTTCCTCCTGTTGTTGAGTTGTAATCACGATGTGGAAAACGTCGTTCACATTCTGCAATTAATTGCCACGTCTCGCTGGTTGTACCGCAAAAAGATGAGTCACGGATGTAGCAAATTGTTGGTGAAACAATCGAATCAACAGCGTAGGTATTGACAGCCGACAGAACGCATACGCGTAACGCAAAGCAGAATGCAAATGCGACAACTGACTTGCATGGTAAATTGCCGTGCTTAAATAGCATGCCATAGTAATATATGTCTACTTGCACACTATTGGTTAAACGGCAAGTTTCGCTTTTTTCTCATTGGTGCAACGTAAATAAAATTGAATTTAATTTACGCAATATGTCGGCCATTAATTTGTGTCGTTACAACACTTTCCTCTCTGAAAAAAAAGGAAAAAAATTCCTCTCTGCGAGGCTAGATAAGAAATGTATGACAGAGTTCGAAAAGAGTTAAGCAAAAATATGATGAACCATAAATGCTGGGCTTAAATATGCTTGTTGGTTGCTTCAACAATGATATGATGCCAGGTAACCACTAGGAATTGCTACACAAATTGTTAGCTCTAGTGGACGGTCATAGCACGTGAGGCAAAATAGAGCAGTGTAAGTTTTTGGAGCCGCAGCGTGAAGATTTCGAGGTAAATCGCCTCTGAATTTGCCAGGTTTAAGTTAAAACCTAAGCAGGTTGGATCGTTGTCAATGTGTTTGTATACGACCAAAGGAGCTAGAGTGCTCGACGCTGTGGTCATGACATTTGTAGAGTGGTCTTTGTGAAATAGATAAAGTTGAGATATGCATTGAAAGTGGCCTGTACCATGATATGAAGCTGATCACTACTTAGTGTTGCTACACGAAAGCGTTAGCTCTAAGTAGCTGGTCATACCAAAATAGGCAGTGTAATGTCATGTGTGAGAAATACATTATAATGTAAAAATATATACATTAAAATCAAAGGTAATTGCATAAAAATATGTACACGAACATTGCCTCAGAGATGGCATAATACCAAAGAACTGTTCAAAAATGCTACACAATTGTTAGCTAAGAACAGCTGGTTATGCCACGTGAGACAAATACGAAAAATAACTCAAGGTTACAAAATTTTTTTTTGATAGCTAATGTTAATGTTTAAAAAATTAATTACGCGTTATACAAAGCAGGTTGAGATTGTGGGCAGACGGAGCCTGAGACGTGTGTAGAAGGTTGAACGCTCTCAGGATCAGGTGGTTCGATAAACGGTTTCAACCTGTCTATGCTTACTGATGTCGGTGTAGCGCCTTGCATAATGATGAAGTATTTTGGCTGTTTTAGTAAAATCGGGTAAGGACCGCGATACTTGGGTTGTAGTGGTGCAACAGCAGTATTGTTGCGAACGAGTACTCTCTTGCAGCTGTGGAGCTGTGGGTGAACGAAGACTGGACGAGGCGTGTGTCTCGGCTGCTGTTCGGACATGTTACCGAAATGAAGTCGAAGGCGGGTAGCTTCGTCTTGTGGGTCATCTTGTGCCGGTAGTAGACGTGGGAGCTGACTAGGCAGGCGTAGATCCATGCCATACAAGAGTTGTGACGCAGACGTTTTAATGGATTCTCGAGTACGAGAACGCATGGCCAGCAGAACTAAAGGTAGTGCATCGACCCAGTTGCCATTAATGGACGAGGATGCTAAAGCTGCTTTGAGTTCCCTATGCATTCTCTCTACCATGCCATTAGCTTGGGGATGGTAGGCAGTCGTCTGGCGTAAGATGCATCCCATGTACCGCAAGGTGGTTTTGAAACGATCAGATGAGAAGCAAGTGCCTCTGTCCGTGATGACCTCATTGGGAACACCGTAATTGGATATCCATGCAGAGATAAAACCGTTAGTTACTTCGTCTGCAGAAATGGTGCCAAGAGGTAATGCCGCAGGCCACCGTGTAAATCTATCGATCATAGTTAGAAGGTAGCTGAAACCTTGAACCTTTGTCAGATGAACTATGTCGATGTGGACGATGGCTAGGCGAGAAGTAGACCGAAAATGTTGCAACTTAGAACGAGTGTGTCGTGTGATCTTGTTTTTCTGACAAATTGCACACTCTGAGACCCATCGTTTAACATTCTGCCTAAGTCTGTGACCCCAGAAACGATCTGTAAGAAGTCGGACAGTCGCTTGGCTTCCTGGGTGAGAAATTGAGTGAATTGAATCGAAAACCTTTCTCTGAAGGCTGGTCGGCAGAACTGGCTTGTTGGGCTGCGTACCCGTGAAGTAAACAATTGGTAAGCCTTCCCACAGACGGCATATGAACTTGGTTGGGTGACGGGCTATTGATCTTTGAATGTGAATGTCACCGCATTGTTCAGTTCGCAGGAGAGTTGGCGTTAGTGCAGGTTCACTGAGTGCCACGGAGTTGACAGTGAATGGTGACGGCGAAGGTGGTTGTAGAGAGACGTCTGGCCTGGACAGGGCATCTGCAATGAAGTTCTGTTTGCCCTTGACGTGAAAGACGTCAAATTGCCATTCGCTTAGACGAGAAAGCTGTCTTTCCACTCTGGCAGGGTACTTGGCGATAGATGAAGTTGCGTTTCGAAGTGCGCTAACTAGTGGTGCATGATCTGTGAAAACAACAAATCTGCTACTGCCAATGATGCTGATAAAATGGCGCACTGCGTCGTGGATGGCGAGAAGTTCTCGGCCGAAAGTGTCGTACCTCGTTTCTACTGGTTGGAGAGTACGCGAGTAGAAACTGATAGGCTTCCGAACTCCGTCGATCTCTTGTTCCAAAGTGGCTCCAATAGCGAATTCAGAAGCATCTGTCGTGAGTAGAAATGGCTTTTCAAAATCTGGATGTGTTAGCATTGTGGCATTTGCTAACGAGTTGATGGCAAGTCGAAGTAATTCCTCGTCTTCGGATGGCCAAGCAATGATGGAATTCTTGCTAAGTCCTTTTCGGTTCCGCAGGTGCCTGCACAAAGGATAAAGTTGTTTTGAAAGGCCTGGAAGGAACTTGCGATAATAGTTTAGTACTCCCAGGATTTTCTGCAAATCGCTCAAAGTCCTTGGTGACTTGATATTCTTGATTGAATTCGTCTTTGACGGCAACGGTTGAATACCTTGGGCCGTGATACGATGCCCTAAGAAGTCGACGGATGAAGTTGCAATCTGCGTCTTGTCACAGTTGATCTTGAGTCCGTGGTTGGATAAGCGTGAGAGGACATTTCGTAGATGCTTCGCATGAGATTCTAGATGTGGACAGAATACCACAATGTCATCGAGATATGACATGCAATAAGCAGAGTCGTCGCGAAGTATGTTGTCCATAAATCTTTGAAATGTCTGAGTAGCACACTTAAGTCCAAAAGGCATGTAAATATATTCAAAAAGGCCAAATAGAGTGATGACTGCAGTTTTATCGATATCCTCTGGTGCTACCGGGATGTGATGGTACGCTTGTCTGAGGTCAATCACTGAGAAGAAATTGCTGCCGTTGAGTTTTTCAAGTAAAGTGTTGATATTTGGAATAGGATATGCATCAGATTTTGTCACTGAATTTAGCTTACGGTAGTCTCCACAGGCTCTGTACGATCCGTTTGATTTTGAGACTAAGTGCAGTGGTGACGCCCATGAACTTTTCGATGGTCTGATGATTCCCTCTTCCAAAAGCCTTGAGAATTCTTCTTGGGCAGCTTTCAGCTTAGCAGGAGCCAGTGGTCGCTTCTTGAGTGCAATAGGTTGTCCTTCTGTGACGATATGATGCATCGTGTTGGAGACACGTAGATCGGATTTGTTAAGATCGAAAAGCGATTTGTATTTTCGAAGAGCTGCTGATATCTCTGCTGAATGATGCACTGGGGTTGGCTGAATGACCTGTAACTCCAAACGCTCGGAGGCAAGTGTCCAAAAGCTTTGTTCAAGTCCGGTGGAGGGGTCGATGATCTTTTGATTGGCAAGATCAACAATGAGCCGAAATTTTAGAAGGAAATCAAGGCCTATTATATTATGTGAGACCTTGGCAATGATGAAGTTGTGGGAAAATTCACGTCGTAGACCTATGTTGAGTGTGCGGTATTGGCAGCCATAAGTTGGTATGGGCTCGCCTGTAGCTGTTGCGAGAAGAACGCCTAGCGACATCTCGGCCATTGAATCACCTTTGAGAACTGAGACTGCCGCACCTGTGTCTACGATGTACTCTTCGCCAGTTTTGAAATCAAGAAGGTGCAGAAGTTCGTTTGGCTGTTTGGCCGGGTCATGCAAACAAGTAGGCTGGTGATAGCGACCGGCATTGTCTGTTTGGTTCTCTATGTGAAAAATTCGGCGTGGACGAAAAGAGTCGACAGGGATGTCGGATTGTAGTTGGCTTCTTCCCTGTCGCGCCGTTGATGCCGTTGATGTGCAGAAAGTACGGTCTTCTACTTCCTGCGCCAGACGTTTCCCGATACTGATGCACCCTTGTGCCTGCGGTCTGTTGTCCTCTCCGTCAGCTGTGGAAATTGACACTCATTCGGAAATTCTTCGGAACGACAAAGACAAACTTGGCAAGCATAAAAAACTTCTGGTGGTTATAACACCAGTTCTTTGGGGCATATTTATTAAATGATTGCGGAGATCTCGATCGCCGCCTACCATTATAATTTGACTTGGAAACGAATTTTGGTCGAGCATTCACATGATTTATCTCCGATTTGGTAATGGCCAATCCTTCTAGAACTTTGGCCATGTTCGCCACTGTTCTCTCTAAGGAGGAGATTCTATCATCTTGCGGGGGTGAAGAAAAGGATGATGGATTCACTTTGGGTTCCAAAACCCTATATTCTAACTCACATCTCTCAGATAAGTCATCTATAGAGAGAGTGTTGGGGAGCTGTCTGGCAAAGAGTTTTAATGTTTGGGGAAGATTGTTAATAAAAACAACCTTAGCCTCATGGTCAGAAATGTTGGTTTTATACCAACGTTTCCGTAATTCCCTCAGTATTTCTATGGGGCCAAGATTTGGCATATCTAACTGCGCATATTTGTTTATTATCTGCTCAGTTTCAGTGGGTCCAAGCAAGGATTCTACCTCGTTTTGTAGGCCCAAAATGGGATTAGGTAGCTTCCTAATGGCCTCAAGCTTAGGATAAATCCGTCGCTGCAATTCAGAAGGTAGTTTAGCAAAAACCTTTGACAGTTTTTGATGACTGTCATAATCAGGAAACGGGGAGAAAGCGGAGTCTACGCGCATAAAAAATAACTCACTATCTCCATCCCAAACAGGAACATCAATATCTAAAATTGGACCTGACATTTTAACAATCTTACGGGATCTTAAAAGCATAAATTTATAAGCAATATGAAAATGTATATATAAATGTATAAATATATAACGAAACGCTTACCCACAAACAGCTTCCACTGTTGCTTGATATTGTCCAGTACAAAAGGAAAAAACGAACAGAGGCCCCGTTGGCCTTTGATGACAATGTATTATTATTTCAACACAGAACAGCGTCACTCCTTCCAAAAATTGAAATTGTCCTGTAGGGAAGACGAACAGAGGCCCCGTTGGCCTTTAGTGCCAATGAATTATTATTTTCAACAGCAAGAATAACACACTGCTTCCAAAATTTGAAATTTTCCTTTAGGGAAGACGAACGGAGGCCCCGTTGGCCTTTAGTGCCAATGAATTATTATTATGCTCACACCACAAATTCACGAATATATGCCCAACAAAATTCCCAGAAAAACCAGGATCAGGGTAAAGAAAACGCAAATGTTAGTCGATTTATCCCAAACAAATGATGAAGAAAGTCAATTTATTTATACCCAAAAAAAATCAGAAAAATAATCAATATCCTGGCGCGGTCGCCAATTTTGTAAACGCCCCGGCTTCAAGTAAATGCCGTACGACGTTACAAACTCGGTTAAGGTGCTCTGAATAGAGATTAGTTACTGATATGGGGGCCCTTAAGAGGGCCGGGTAATGCGTTCGCCTGAAGTCTTCAGAGTTGAAGATGTCCTAGAGCCTTGGGTGGACTCTGGTTGAGTTTTTGCTCCCGTGGTTGAGCTGTGATCGCGTTGTGGATGGTGTCCTGCAGGTCCTGCACTCAATTGGCTCGTCTCTCCGGTATCCCGCAACAAGATGAGTAGGTATTGACAGCCGACAGAGCGCACACGTATTGACAGCCGACAGAACGCACACGCGTGAAGCAGGTAGAAGGCAAATGCCACAACTGACTTGCATGGTAAATTACCGTGCTTAAATAGCATGCAATATGTGTACTTGCATACTATTGGTTAAACGTGGTTAGACGTGGTTAAACGGCAATTTGCTTTTTTCTCATTGGTGCAACGTAAATAAATTTGAATTTAATTTACGCAATATGTCGGCGATTGATTTGTGTCGTTACATAAGAAAATAATTGTAGAATTTCTATGTGTTAAGAAATTGCACAGCCAAAATATAAATCTATAACAATGGGTGTAGATTTTATCTGAGTTATAAAATTGCGTAACCAAAATATAAATTTTAAAAAATGGATGTAGTGTTACTGTGGGTTAAGAAATTGCGCAGCCAAAATATAACTCTAAAACAGTGAATGCAGAGTAACTATGGGTTACGAAGTGACGCCGCCAAAATATAAATTTAAAATAATGGATGTCGAATTATTATCGGTTTAAAAAGTGCTCAACCAAAATATAAATCTATAGCAATGGGTGTAGATTTAATCTGGGTTATGACATTGCGTAACCAAAATATAAATTTAAAAAATGGATGTGGTATTACTGTAGGTTAAGAAATTGCGCAGCCAAAATATAAATCTAAAACAGTGAATGCAGAATTACTATGGGTTACGAAGTGACGTCGCCAAAATATAAATTTAAAATAATGGATATAGAATTATTATTGGTTTAAAAAGTGCGCAACCAAAATATAAATCTAAAGCATTATTTGTAGAGTAACTTTGGGTTAAGAAATGGCGCATCCAATATATAAATCTTTAAAAAATTGGATGTAGAATTTTTATGTATTGAGAAATTACGTATCCAGAATATAAATATAAAATAATTGATATCGTGTTTCTATGGATTAAGAAATAGCGCAGCCAAAAATTGTCTAAAATAATTGATGTAGAGCCACTAAAGGTTTACAGCAGTCATTAGAATTAACACACATGTGTATTTATTATGTGGGCATTTTATCGTTAATACGGCAACTGGTGTGATCTAATGACAGGCATGGAAGTTAGAAACACGCCAATACTTACGGTGGACGGTGTCTTGTTCACCACAGTGCGACTGGACATAAGTGGGATAAAAAGTATTCCAGAACCAAAATCTTGATTTCTGGGGTTATGTGCCGATTGCTATCTTTACTTTGTGTAAAATATATTTGATTTCTCATCGTAATTAATCGGAAGAATGAGCATTCCATTATTATTTGACTTGTAATGCTACGTGTAGTGCAAATTTTTTAGAAATAATTACGCAATTTAAAAAAAACTTCAATTTCTCGTATGGTTCAATAAAATACTTGTGGCTAAATTTTAAAATGAGTACACAACGGAAAATTTGGAGAAAATATTATGCCGCTATGCTAAAGCAGAAAAAAATAAATTTAAATATACCTTCCTGGTAGATTAAAAGTTGAACGATTGAAGGATACAAGGAATTCTCAACTGCATATAACATTCTTTCGTTTATATGCTTTTTGGGTTTCCATTTTATAAAGTAGATTTGAACTAGTCTAATTTGCCGTTTTACTTCTATTTTCTGTTTTCAGTTCATTGCGGTTTGATTTGTGTGTGTGTGTGTGTGTGTGTGTGTGTGTGTGTGTGTGTGTGTGCGTATGTTTGTGTGTTTGAGTGCGTGTAGTGGTCATTCCGATTACATTACGAAGTGATGTTTGAGATCTTGCTATTCTTTTATGGATGAATTGAGCTTGTCTCATGTGTTCGCTCTGTTGGCTATGGCGTACAGGAATGTTATTTTCCTGTACGCTGTCATTTGTTACGCATATTTCATGAGCGTTATTTTGCCCTTCGGGTAACAGTACACTGATATCGATCAAGGCCAGAGTGTATGGATTTAATGGAGTCACAGGTGTTCATTAATAGTTTTAATTTTCAAATTCGGTAAACTTTAGCATTAATTAAAATCCATCATGTTGGTACCATGTACCGACTCGGCAACTATAGTGTTAGTAACATGTACCTTTTCGTTACTATAATGTTGGTATCGGGTACTAACACAATAACCATAGTGTTAGTATCCTTTACAGATTCGGTATACATATTAAATAGAGTAAGTTAGCGTTGAAGTCGCATTGTCGAGACTTTATATGATGTTAGCTTTACTACTGCATATTTAAAAATTCGTCTAGGAGATTTTGCTGTCCTATTATCCCACATTCCTCACCGAAATATATTATGGGTAAAGAGCGTAATATCGGCTTCTACTGATGAGACGCCAGTAAGCACGAAACGAATGTGCACGAGATTATACTCTTTCCGTTCATGCTGTCTTTGATTTATCCTTCTGGTCACAATTGAACCAATTTGTTACTAGCTTCGCAATACCTAATACATACTTGCATGAAGTTATTTGTTTGCCTGATTCGTAGCAAGCCGGGTACAATTCAATGCTGGTGGAACATTTTAATTTTTACACCAGTACTTCGTTGTTTTATATTATGGATTTGCCATGTGCGTGATACGTTTTCGGTTTTTCGTTGTAGCCAATTAAAAAAAATTGCTATATTTGTTGTGCACCCCGTTTCAAATATATGCTCCGAATTAAGCGACTAGTCTGACTAGGTCTCCTTAATCACTTTTTGCGGTAAGTGTCGATAGATTCTGTTGACCAAACGCTTTTTGTATGACAAATAAACATTCTACCGCACGTTTGTTAAAATATGTATACTTTGGAGAATTTCGAGAAATTGGAAATCGATCCTTGGTATTCAACCTCCTGATTCTGAGTGCTAAACATGATACAATAATTTGCAAAAGCGAAATTTGCCTTAACAAATGAATTTAAGCGCAGTTAAAATTATGGGGCCTGTAGGTCTCCTCTAAGTGGTAGATTTATAAAACACTTATTGTGGGTTTCTACTGCAGTACGAATTGGATGTGGTCTGATTTTCATATCTTTAAATTGCTCTGTGTAGTTTTTCATTATTAAAAAATTCCTCAGTTAAAACTTGTGCTTTCGCGATCATTTTTTAAGGGTAGATCTTCCTGATTCGGCGTGCTTGGTTGTTAATTGGCATTCTTTATTCCGATTTTTGCACACTGCTGCTGTAAAAGATGCCCTTCCCATTGCTACACCATAGGGCTGTCGGAAATGCTTACCTTCAAACGTAAATTGCACATGTTTTACATTCCCAGACTCTAGCCGCCGTCGCAATCCACTGTGGCATGAATTTGAAGAGTTGCCAAAATGGACGAAACCGATCTCCCGAATAAATTGACATTTTTATCTGATGCAATATTTAGTCTATATTGACAGCAGATGCGTAATTAAAATCCTGCAAATAGATATTAATACTATTTTTATATATATGCCACTGATCAATGGATTCAATCTTTCCGCGACAGAAATTAAAGCAAGGCAGAATTCTGTTTTAGATTTGCGGTTCATACTTTACACCAACACAACAAACAATTAAATGCTATATTTCACATGTTAACTTTTTACTTTTGTAAATTCTTTTGTAATTTACATCTTTTAATGTATCGCTTTCTAACGAAAGTTCGCTTTAGCCATCCTCTTCTGCAATTATAAGACGTAAACTCTACTGCCTGGTAAACATTTAGTAGGGATGGATGATAGATATGATATTGATATAGGCTAAAAATTGCATATAATAGCAAATGCAAATCCCCGTTCTGACCAAAATGACCTTTCTTTGGAATCCCACAGTGTTAGTTAAAATCGTCGTGGATTTGATTTAAGCCCAGGTGGGTTTGAGCCAGAGTCTTGAGTATCAAATATACTGTACAAGGCCGAACATAGCATATATTTTTAGCTATATAATCACTATAGTATTTTGGTTAGCTCATTTCAAGCATCACATTTCGCCAAAAAAGTTATCTAGCTTTCATTTAATTCTGATTGTAAGTAAGAGACTGTGCAAACACGACAACACTGCGAAGATAAAGAATAGTAACTGTATTTTAATATTTATATATTGATTTTATAATCTAAGCATTGCTAATAGTGTTCATCATTGTCCGCTCAATAGTAGTTGCCAGAAATTCAGAAGACCGGTTTCGAACCTGGCAGCATTTGTTTCATAGTATTGCAATTCATCCACTTAATCACGAAAGTGTCACATTATCAGCTAGATATCTGTTGTATGCTTTTTTAAGACAAATTCCGTTGTAGTTCGAGAAATGTTTGTAAATTAATTTGTATTTTCAGAATTTACGAAAAGTATAAAATACAAGATTGTGGAAGGACTATTTTATATATGCATTCTACGAGTTTATCATTATGAAAGGTACAATAGATAAAAAATTTTGATTAAAAAGCCTTTTTTTTATTTTTGAACTATAGACCGTTTGTGAAATTTACCATAGACAATTCACATTTTGTTTTGTAATGAAAATAAAGATTTCATTTTGAATCCAATGCCAGCTGAAAAGCCAATCATAAATAAAGAAATTTATAGTGTTTATTTCAAGTATGTAAGCCATATATATAATATATCATAGTGATGACTTTTATTAACAAAATAATTCAAACGTAGGATAAAAGGAACCAAACTTTCAGTAAATAATTATGCCAATATCTCACGAAATACCATATAATTAATGTAATCAAGGTTGTGATCTTGATATAAACACCTGACTCATTAATTACTTACATTTGTCAGTTCAAACTAATAACTGTATAGTGTATAAAAGGCAATTCATCCAGTTGACCGGTTTTGTCCTTATTGGGAACTCATCATCATACTAGCCATAATTTGCTGAGGACAGGGCTCATACCTGGGCATGTCTACTTTGGAATCTGGTGCTCTAACAACTGCGCCACTCTGCCGGTCATTACACACAGTTTTCAGCCTTATATTAACTAATAAAAATCGTTTAGTATTTATTCTTTTAGGTGGCACTCATATGGCATCCATTTTTACCTAAAGTTCCAACTAACCATCCCCATTCTTTCATCATTGAATAGTCGCTACATTAAATGTGGAAGTGATATTGAAATGAACATTTGTCGCTGACAGGGCTCGAACCTTGGCACGCCTGCTTCGGAATCTGAAGCTCTAAAAACCGGAACTCACTGCCGCACACTGCTTACACTTTGACTTGAATTGAAGTTCTTTAATACACTTTGGTAATCGTGCCAAAATCTGCATAATAATGATATAATTATATATTCTCGATTGGAGAATACCAATAAACGTTTATTTATTCATTTGTTCTGGTGTGCTTAATAATAAGTTGGTTTTAAAATATTCTGCAATTATACGTGAATGCTGGTATGAACAATAGGGTTAACCTCATGTACGCGTGTGTTACGTGCATACAAGAGAACGATCAGTAGAGTTTGGTACTACACACCTAGCCCGTTATCGTTTTGGCCGAGGAATTAGGGACAATTTAACAACGCAATATCCATTATATTAGCACATTTTAGCATGATTGGGGCCGGAATCATATAAAATCTTCAGAAGTGCATATTCAAATTAAACATTCTATATCTAACATGAAACAGAAATGAAAAGCCTAAAAACGCCATGATTTTAGATAACTTAAACTAATATGGAGAATGAAAACCAACCTGCACACAAAATATTCTGGTGAAGATTCATAAACCGGCCTCCTTCAATATTTCTTGTACCTTTTCCATTCATATTTAGTATCCCTGAATGAAGCATACGTTATGCTAATAAAAATTTCTTTCCGAAGAGCCATTATAAACATTTATACTGCTGCAAATACAAAACATTATTATCAGTGTAACAGTCAAGTTTATTGGTGTTTATATATATATATATATATATACATATATATATATATATATATATATATATATATATATATATATATATATTGTCATTATAATTTGAACGTAGCATTCATTAGCAAATGGAGTTCATGATAATTACCAGTTTTGTAATTTTTGCACTAATACTGTACTCGACAGTACTGTAACGACTAGAGCTCGAAGTAGAAACTACCACGCCGCACACAATAAGCAATATTTAGTTTTTATCCCAATTGATGTTTCGGTCAGTTTATCATTTAGTTGGAGCCTATTTACATTGCTTCTCACATAAGGATCAAATTTTTCGCCCTCAATCTGGCATTATATAAGAAACGCCAAGAAACCTTGGTATGTTTTGTCGATTTAAAGGGCCATCTCATGATGTATATATATATATATATATATATATATATATATATATATATATATATATATATATATATATATATATATTGATTTGGTAAAGACATGCCAAATTTTAACAATTTTTATAATCAAATAATCAGTTCCACCGCGCATGGCAGAATTCTATACACGAAAAATTGTATTAATAGATAATTTCAAACAATTTACACTAATCAGTTTTTGTAACGAATTAGTTTAGTATTGTAGGCAAGCCTTATTTTTCGTGCAGCATGAAACTAGAATATAGCGTGAGACCTTCAATCATTTTGATTAATAGGGCGCCTTATATTTTTCATTCTGCTAATCTCTATGGCTGTGAGAAATTTAAAATTATTCCTTTCCATATACGTGAAAATTCATACACACACAAATATATATATATATATATAAGTAGGCCTGAGATTGTGCATAAATGCGAGTGAATGTTTAGATAGCTTTTCTCTAGCGCCGTTGTCACCTGCGTGATATAGCCTAACAAATATTTTGTTTAACACATATTCCTTTATTTTGCTGAATGAACAAAGCGCTACAGTCTGTACTATATATGATATCTTGAATTTAGTTTAAACAGATTTCGTCGGAAATTTGTTAGCAATGTTCGTGAATGGAAAGTCTTATTAATGTCTTAATAAGCATACTTCACATTGATTATGCCACACATTGGCAAAACTTTCCTTTAAACAAAGATATACATATTTATATATTTGTTTAGGTGTGTTCATGACTCAGAAAAAAATGTGACCTAATTCGAGCCATGATCATAGGAAATTCTGTAAGTTACCTGACGAGCTCTCAATAAGGACAAAACCGGTCTACTCAATAAATGGCCAGCGATAACTAAGGAGATGATTATATTATATTGAAAAAAATATATATATAATGCAGTCATAATTTATCAAAATCAATGATAGTAGAAAATTTTCCCATAATTAAAGGATTAAACGGTTTTATATTAATAAGTGTTAAAAGAAAAGTGATTCCTCGAATAAATTCGAGGACACGGTCATGTACTCCTCTAATTGTTTATTTAACTTGTCGCCACTGATGCATTGCGTTAGAAACTTGAATAAACAGGATATGATTCGTTTTGGTGTCGATGAAGTAACTGCTTGCTGTCAAAACGTATCACATCGTCGATGAAAACGATGTCGAACTTTATGAATGCGGATTCAAGTTAATTAAACTTACAAGTACATCAAATTTCTTTGCTATGTTATAATCTTTACCTACCAAAACAACATCTGACCAGGTATGCGTATATACATCTATGCGCATGTTTAAACTTCAACTATTTTATCTCAAGCTTTGCAAACATCGTAAAAGTTTAAATTTTATGAATGAACTAAACAGTATATAATATGTAAAATTTATTTATTTGAAAGGATAACTTTAACATATTTGGGTGAAACATTTCGGTCGATTTCGCATCTCGTGAAAATGATGTAATCGTCCAATAAGTGGAAGTATAAGCGCCAACGTATGGAAATTTATATATATATATATATATATATATATATATATATATATATATATATGTATATTTATATACATATATATTAGCAGGCCATATTATGAGAACTGAATATTCATTTCCATGTTCGCATGATGTCCGATTACAATAATATGTCAGAGATAGCTAGTTGAAATTCGTCCGTTATATGTGATTTAATTGAGAAAAATGTTGAAGAAACAAATATACCAAAACTAAAAATTTACATTCAACAGAAAAGTGCAGCAATGCACGGCTACTGTGGCATAACGGATTTTTGGCAAAACATTGAATCAATTGCAGGCTAGTTCGAATTAAAGTCGTGTCAAAAGTTGCAATTAATTTTTGAGAGCTCAAGGAAGACGAAATCTGTTTACTTCTTGGATTGAGTTTTCTATTTTATTTGCTGTTTGTTTATTACCGACTATATACAAATAATCAAATGCATTATTCGTCTGCCCGTTGACATGCTGCCTGCCTTATGATTACATAACAGGGGCGGCTACCGCTGTTCTGTTGGTTAAAAACGATTCATCCGACAGTAGTCGTGAATGAAAAACTACCCATGAAATATAAGATTGCTTAGAATAAAAACGAAATGGAACGCCATAGTTCGGTTGCGTATAGGATGAATAACATGAATCTGAGTCAAAGGCAACCTGGTTTGAATGTCGGGAGTGAAATATTTGGCGTGCATTATGGATAACTAATATCGACAAAACTGGCCACTTGACAAACGGCATTTTATATTGTATGTATGCAATTGTGTACTACTCGTTGTGCACCTAGTAAAAAAATTGAAACTGGGACCAGACGGATAAACCAAATACAGCAAGAGCATAAAATATAATCTCATGTGCACATTCGTTTTGTACTTACTGGTTGCTCGTCAGTAGGAGACGGTATTACGCACTATTCCAGTTTTATATTTGGGTGAGAAATGTGGGACAACTGGACGATACAATATCCTTTACGAATGCGTTTACCAGTGGTAGTGGAGCTAACGTCATGCAAAGTCTTCGACATGGTGACTTACAAGCCTAAACACTACATATAATATATACCGAACCTGCAATCTGTACCAACACTATGGTTGTTGAGTCAGTACTTAGTATCAACGCTATGATTGCCGAATAGGTAAGTGTTGCCAAACATGGTTACCAAGTCTGTACAATTACTTTACGTGTATCCAACAAGAGCAATACCGGTCTATTCAAAAATGCCATTTTCTAAAATACGCAATACTCAACCGCTGAGGGCTTCATATAAATACTTCAAACTAATGCCAGTCATTAAATTAGAATTCAATATTTTATTCAACAAGGATACACTGTCTGTCTTATAATAACCAAAACGAATATGGCTTAATTAAATAATTAGGCTAAAATCAATTCAAATTTGGTGCCTGATAAAGGGAAGTTTAGACAACAAAACATATGCTAGTATAAAATGTTACGTTGCAGGTATCTCGCAGCTGCAGAGGCCTGGTGGGTTACTTGCAAGATTGTAGAAAATTGTCCATATTTCGAAGCCCGTCTGCGACAAATCTGAGAATAAATTGACATGTACTCAATATGGCTAAAAATTTCTATCATATACTATATTTCCTCTACACAGACTATAAAATAGTGTACTCTACGATGTTTCATTATTCTTTACCAGGCGGTATGCTCCAGGTATTATAATGCAGGATCTGGGTTGAAAAAGAATTAATACAAGGAGCGTGCAGAAAGCAAGATTGGCTCGAAAAACATGAGAACAGGATAGAAAATGTTACATAATTCTCTGCTTTGGAGAAAAATGGCGGGCAGCGTCAAATCTGACATTTGCTTGAGAAGTGCCCCATAATGAACAATCCGGTTTGCTTGATGAATTGCATGTACTAGGTTATTCAATGTTTGTTTAAAACGAAATAATATGTTTAATCTTATCTGGAAATTGTATTTAAAAATTATATATATATATATATATATAGTTTATATCTAATTAGATAGAAAAAACACTGATAAGTTAGTGGATAATGGCCATTTATTTCGAGATACCACACTTCACTTTACAATATTTCATTTAAATACAACCTGTGTTTTCATATTATTATGTGGGTGGCAACTAATCTTACTCGGTTTTACTACTATTTATTTTTTAGGTTTATTATTAAGTGTGTATGTGTATGTCTTTCTCGCTGTATTACAAAGTGATAACTGCGATCTGGTCATTCTTGTATTCTCATTGTTGTCTGTTACATGTACAATTGTTATTTTCCCGAGTGAAGTATTTTATTTTTCCTTGTTCCACAATTTTGTTCTGTCCACTTGATAAAAGCGCAGGTGCGGATTGCAGTGTTGAATGCTCATATTGTTTCGAAATTTCTGTCTCCGTATGGGCAGACGTTTTTCTCTTTCAGTTTGTTATCAATCCGATTGAATATCTGTTGAGTCTGGTCGAGGGGGTGTTTGGTCTTGCCTGGATTCTGGTAATTTTTTGTTGGGTTTTGTGATTTATGGCCAGTCGATTAGAATATCATGGTGATGAAACTTATGAATATTTAGGCCAAGTGTTTGTGATTTTATATAGATAAATAATAATTTTTCTGATTTTGCTTTATGTAAAATTGAGAAAGTGGTCGAATTGACTGGGTGCCCAGTTTCCAATATATGATTGGAAATAGCTGATTTCCCTGACCCTGCCAAGCTTTTTTAATCAATTTCTGCGATAAATCTTGCTGCGTTTTGTTGATCAATTGCGTGTTCGTACGTTCAATACATATGCTACTACACATACATAAGAATTTTTGGACAATGCATGATTTAGAGAGAATTGGCAATTTATCTTTGGCATCCAACCTCATTATTCTTTGTGTGCTAAATGTGATATTAACTTTAACAATAAGAAAAATCTCCTCAGTTATTCTATTTAGACCCTGTACAATTATTGAGGCTAGTAAGTCGCCTCTAAATGGTAAGTTTAGGAAAACCTGTTTGGCAGTATCTTCTCTATTGCGAATCTGACGTGGTCTGATATTGACTTCAATGAAACGCTTTAGTTAGTTTTTCATTAGGAATATATATATATATATATATATATATATATATATATATATATATATATATATATATATATATATATATATATAGGAATAAGATGAAATATGCTGGCATAAATCCAAGTTACAACCTTGATTTACCTCATTTCTATCACCACCCGCGCACCCAATGATTGTTTAGATATTATGATTTTTTTATTTAAGTTTCCTCATTATTTGACATATAATAATTAAGTTACTTTCACACTAGCCTTTTCTACGCGTGTGCTGTTTAGCTAATGCGGATTACCTTAATCATAAATATGCAGGAAATTTAGTTAATCCTTTCCATATGTGGAGTATTTTTTTATGTCTGTTTAAGCAGTCTGCTTCCGTTGCAATGCAAAATAGCTTATTTTTTAAATTATGCAAATAGATATCTTGATTATGGTTGAAATTATTAAAAATTTACAAATAATAAATGAGTTAAATGCCTAGTTTTCTGTGCTTTAATATTTTAATATTCAACTGTCTACAAATTGGAACAAGTTCTGGAGCTAAAACGTCTGCCGTATAACAGCATTTCCTTTCTTCATTCGGTCAATTGCGTTGGGTATTCAGCAAACTTTCTCGTATATTTGAACAATATAAGAGTTAAAAAATAAATTCGTTTAAACTTCACATATTATATAAGTTATAAATTTTACTTTCAACGAGAGTTATCTGTTTGATTTTCTTTCCATCTATCTGGGATAGGACTCCTTTCCAAAGTAGACCTTGCTGTTACCAGTTTGTTGTTAAACAGAAAGTAATCTGATATCAGGTTTTTTTCTCATCTAAAGTGGAATTTGAAAGAAGGATGCGTCCGTAATTACAGATTTTGAACAAATTTATATGGGCATAATATATATATATATATATATATATATATATATATATATATGTGTGTGTGTATAATTTCCCTTTATAACGTTGATGGCCCGTTTGAATATTTTATTTTATTCAGCATTTAAACAATGTATGGTATCTAAATTTTAATGATAGTAAAATATCAAAAATATTTTGCAACTGAATCAATTGTCTAAGTTTCTAACTGAATCCCTTCTTTAATACTGTCGTAGTTGAGTTATGAATTGATGCAATTTGTTGAATAGATTACAAATGACGAACTATAGCCATATGAATAAAGATTTTGTTTAATAGTATTTATGTCCCTTTTGAAATAAAATTTCAGTGCTTTCATTTGAACCAATTCTGTTGACTTTCAATAAACAGAAATTTCATGATTTCAAGCCATGTGGTGAGGTGAAACTGACACCAATTATATGTAGTGCAAATTCTTTTCCCAACTTTATAATCGTTAGGCACAACATCAGATTGAGAGCCACCTATTTTGTCAATAATGTTTAATCAAGGTAGTCTGCTCCTATGTCGTGATTGTGCTATGAGGTTTTAACGATCTACAAATGTGCTCTAAATGCATGCGATTGTTTTATTTACGATGATATTCCACGTTGTGTGAGTGTTAATAGTAAATAGAATTCATGCATATTTAATGCACAATCGAAGTGTGCCTAATCTGGGGGATCTATTGAAAATAATCTAATTTTAACTTCTTGTAAATAAGGTGAAACCTGCACAATAACACATTTATAACAACGCCGCATGTGTGTCTTAAAATATTATTCATAATAAAGCATTCATAAATTGGACATTAACGTCAGGGTAAAGAGGCAATGAAAAGAATAAGAGACTAATTGTGTTCAACGTTGGCGTTCAGCTGACAAAGATTTTACTGCATCAGCCGCAAAAGTTTCTCTAACAAGTGTGAAAGGCAAAGTTACTTTTCAATCTGTATCCAACGCTGCACGAAATTGCAACTATACCTGTGCAAAATAATCGTTAAGCAGATGCAGTAGAAGAGTAAATGCAAGCTCTTCGATGCACATACTAATTTTTTGTGTGCAATATATGATTGACATTGCACCTAAATCTCAAACTTACCTTATCTTGTCATGTGACAAAAGCTTTAAAATTTTTATTAAGCCTAGGTGCGCGAGCGTGCTTAGTTATTTGGATGTCATTGTTATGAATAGACGGCGTTTAGAACTTTTCAAGAAAAAAAACTTTTTTCATACACAGGCTTCACCATGTGGTTTGTCTATGCTACCAAAATTTGATATTTATCGATTAATATATTTTTGGCGTTGCATTTCCGCAATTCAGCGATTGAAATTTAAGCTTTAAAATATCATATTTCTTGATTACTGTGAAATTATATGCGATATTGTAGCATTAAATTTGTTATATAATCAGCCAGCTCAGATGAGTTAGAATCTTGCTTGAAAAGTAGATCGATAACTACGCATAACTAGCCTAACTTTTTTGCGCCAATAAACATTAAATTATTAATTTTTTTCTCCTGGGAAATGTCACGAGAATTATTAATTAATTAGACTGTTGCTATAAGTAAAAGAATGGATAAATTATGAAATGGTACAGAAATTTGTTTATGTGAATCTATATATAACGCAGTCTTTGATTTAAATACAAAAAATATGTGATCTCAGCCCTGAAATTAATTATCCTTTAGTATTGAGCTTAAGGCTCTTAAGTCAAGAGCCTGCCATTTAAACAAACGACTGCTGAAAACCCGTATCTTATAGATTAAAAAAATTGTTTATTAGGTATGGTGTTTCTTGCAAACAATTTGCTCACATACGACCATAATTATACTTCAAAGTCAGCACAACCCAAATACGTAATCTTATTCACGACTGCATTTTTGGCTTCAAGGCGCCTAGTAAAATAATACGCTATATGCCTAACTTTCGCCTACTTTGTTGAATTAATGCGGGATAATTAAATATAACATTCTATTATATGAAAGTTAAAATGCAACAATAAATTCATAGAAAAATAAAGTCAACGACATGATGAATACAAGCAAACCAACTGGTCTTAACCCAAATAAAAATGAAGAAAAAACTCAGACCAACTTTTAATTCATCGTACGCCTTACACTATGGCCTCAAGCAGCATCATATTACAAAATTTCGTTTTATTATGCCTTAACAAGAAATCACTGAAACGGAAACACAGACTAGTTGCAATCCACAAAATCAAATCAAACCCAGGATGTACATGAATGAATAATTGTAAGTGAGGTTTAGTATTCTCGGAATAAACAGTCATTGTCTACTTTTTGTTAAATGTGTTTCCCTTCCTAATAACAATATACATATGGAAGTGTGTTAATGTGTATGTGGGGTGTGTGTGAATTGTCAGTATAAAATCAATATTTAGTCAGATAACAAAGGCAATTCCGTCAGTAGGCCGATTATTTCTTTATTCGTAACTCTCCAAATACTGTCTAGAATTTGCCGCGAACTGGATGCGAGTATGTGCCAATTTGATTCGGAGACTGTGACTCTATCTAGTATGCCACTGTTGGCGCGATTTATTCGCCATTTGAAATCATATACTAATTTATATTATCTGATTAGCCTTGCCTTCAGGCGAAACCTATTTTGAGTCTCTAAATAAATGAATTTCTAACTAATCCTCCGTGATCAGCCATTAAACATCGGACACCACGTCAGTTGGGGGACATTCTGTTGATTTGAAGGATAACGCCACGATTTTGATTATATACATTTTGTCAATGTAAACTCAATATTTAAAATTATGAACAGTATTTGAAGAGTTCCGAATAAGCTTCAAACCTGTCTAGTAGATCAAATGCTTTTGCTACCTTAGTGAAATATGTTCATAGATGACTCGAAGAATAATCTTGGAAAAGTATATACCACGGATGTAGACATATATACGGACAGAATTCTTGTCGGAGACTAAATTTTGTTGACATGGAATTTTGCATATTTCTCTTATCCTATATTTTCAAACTTGATACAAGGGTAGCTCTTATGTTACAATTCGGGATGTAGCAGAAAATTTACTTTTACTTTTGTATGCTGTGTTTTGGATTTACCGAAAGTGTAGCATTTGTGTTTTTTTATGATATGTATCTTATGGACAGGAATTCTGAACATGGTTTACTGTTTCATATTTTTTTCATATTTTAATTTAAATTTATTTAACTTTTCGTAATTTGTTATAAATAAATCGATATTATTTATACACAGAGTAAGTAGAACTAAGTAAATAAGTTTTGCGGCATTATTTACTATCCAAAATTCATTAATTGTCCATAAAATAGGATATGTACAAGAGAATTGGTTACAGGCACAAGAAAAAATATATTTGTGTGTGATAAGCACTGTATAAGAATGTTTGGTTTAAAATTATTCTTCTCCAATTTCTTATTTTTTAAATGTTTTAATTATATGGAATATTTAACTTTTTAGGTTAATTTATAAGAAAATAAAACGTAGAGCTTTTCCAGTGATATACAAATGCGCGTATGTAATCAACAGAAAATGCATAATCTATTGCGACAAAACTAGTTAACTTTCAACAAGTGATGTTTTATTGCTATATAAATTATTACTGCTTTTTACTTAGATTCACCGGTCGTAAACTGCCAAATTGTCCGGGTAATATTTATAGAATTTTTGAGGACATGATCCACACGATTTGGAGCAATGGTTTTGCTTGTAAACGATCAATATATATATGTAATAGAATCATGAAATTTGGATTACGAGCTGGAGGTAAAGAGTAATCCCATTTTGTCCAACCAGGCACCCAATATGACAAAAAAATATTTAGTCATTAAACAATGATTGGTTGCGCGGGCGTTGATACTATTTAATTTTAATCACACTATACAATACTTATTTTATACTGACAAATGTATGTAAATAATGGGTCAGGTGTTTATATCAATATCGAAACATTGATTAAAATTGAATTAAGTATTTTGTCACACGTACTGACGCATATCGATTTTCTATGGTTTGCAAATGACCATGACACAAAACTAGTTAACAGGGCTCAAACTGCAATGGCTATATAAATCATAGCAATCCGATATAAGGCTCTCACGGCATAGGTCTTATGAATAACTTTTACCTGAAAGGAAACGTCGTTTGCACAATTTATATACAGTCACGAATTTTAACATTCCAGCTAATCTTAGCATACGTGTACAAGTTAGTCAATATAAAACATGCTGAAAAGAATAATTGTTTCCTTCTATTGTGTACTTGCAGAACGAAAATTTCAATAAATTTTATTCAAATCTTTGTTCATTTATTAAGAGCAAGTCATGATATTCTCATGATGGATTTTGTTTCGAAATTTGAAAGTTCTTTGCACAATTTTTTTTGTAAAAAATTGTTATGCTTAAAATAAGCAGTTTTTTACCTATATAATTCTTTTCGAGGTAGACTGTATACACGTTTTTCCAAGTTAATAATATTATTAGGATTGAATTAACTAGGCTAAATCTATGTGGTGTTTAATAAAAGTGCTTAATATTTATAGAATGGTTTAATTGATTAAAAATATTTTATGGATATTTTCTAACAAATGAAATGTTTGGGCTGAATTCGAATGTGAAATCGTAAAATTACTTCGCAATAAGACTGCATTTAATTAATGTTTTATTTGCTGAACCTTAAAATATGGCAGGTAAGCAAAAAAATTAACAAAATACATTTAAATAATACAGTTTAATACGTTTTAAAAATAATATCACTCCGCATTGAAAATGCTTGTATTTGAGATTGCCATTTTTGTTTTTGGAACGATAAAACGTAACCTATGCAAAATTGTTCTAATTACGTGTTTATTTTAAATTTAGCTGCTTGATTTGCGCCATATGTCTTTTTTCAGAAATACACGTTTTCATTCCAGGAAAAGCACAGTTCACAGAAACGAATTATCCAGCGTATCATTAATAAGGAAAGTACACAGTAGATTATTGAATGCGGTTTTCCTTTTTAGGTGTCTAATAACTAATGCTCAGATTTAAAATACATTCTATGCTCAAATTCACACCTCCGGATAATTGGTATGGAATAAATTCTTTTAGCTAAACACATGACAGGTACAAAATAAATGTGATTAACTTTTATTTCAAATTGACAAACGCGAATGAGATCACGGTTATCAGAGTCTGTGCCCAAATTGAATGTCTTTTTCATTATTGTGTTTGCTAACATGGAATAAATACCAGACCAACAGATACGCCTTTTGATCTGTAGCTTGACACAGTTTCCTCAGTTGGTTTGATCCTCGCTAGTCAGTTTTCCGTCGTACTCTGATGATGATCATGTAAAGTCGAATCGCATCAGTGCGTTGCAACTTGCGGTAGTTTTGTTATGTTGTTCGACGACTGGTAAAGGACAATGAGATTGGTGTCTACTTCAAGCTCGCAAACTTTATTTATAAAATCCCTAGTTGGATGTCCGACGGATTAAAACATATGTTCGGTTTCTGCTCCCCATTCACAAACAAGATTTAATTAATGCTTGTCTTCTACTTCGCTTCAAATCTATGCTTATTTTTGTATCTAAATAAATGAGTAATATTCATCTTTTGCTTGAAGTTTTGACTGTCACGGAACAAATAGGCCGTTTAAATTTTTCCAACTTTTTGAGAAAATTATTCGTATTATTACATTTTTTATCTTACGTCTGATATGAAACGTTTTGCTTGCTAATTTTACACGCATCTACTTCTTCAATGTGGAGCAGCATGAAAATATATCAAAATTTTTAAAATATTATATTAAGGGCACTACACTTCAGTTAGAATTCTATTTCAGATTTGAAATAGATAAAAATCGAACGAAAAATTAAAACGAGGTGATTGTGTTCTAGCGGAAATTTCACACATTTGTGTGCATCGCAGCTAACTCAGTTCAATGCCCGAGCATACATTTTATGCTATCATATAATAATATTCACAATATTGCAATTATATTGACGAAGTTTTTGTTGTTCTTAAAAGACAGGCCGCAGTTTTACTGAATCTTAAAACGATCTAAGTTTCAATGCCGGTCCAGAGAAAGACTATTATCGGCCATTTTCAGATGTGCTGCTAGACAAATTGGTTAATGATAATTTTAAAAGAACTACTTATTCTGAGCAAGCCTGGACGGCACTGTATTTTCCTTACAACATTACGTGTCATTTCAATAGATGCTCCAGTCCTATTAGCTGAAGAAAGCCCCATAGATGCCAAGTTGGTTTCAGTCTTAACACACCTATTCCAGTCTGATAAGCTAGCATTCTCTTACATGTTTATTAAGTTCAAGCCCGCAATATCTTGAACTAATTTGTTATTGTCCTCAAATCTAAAATTCGCCTCCATGTTAATCAAAGTAATGATAGACCAAATAAATATAAATCCTGTTCTCGTTGTAACAGAAATTTTTTGTTTAAGTCAGAAATGTAATGGAAAACCAGAATGTTGCTACAATTGACAGAGAAGGTCGAAATACATCAGGCACACGGTACAGAAAACTCAAAGCTGCCAAATAAACAATATAATTATAATTTACTTTATTTATGAAATATGACGAATAAATTAACGGAAACAATTGGCAAATTTCCTAAGGATATTCTTAATGTTATTTAAAAAGTAAATCGAAAGACACAGGCGTGTAAAGGACTAGAAATATAGGCAATTTACGTTAATTTCCAAATTACGAGGCCGTTGTATTCTGCATATAAAAATAAGTCAAACTGGCTTTAAAACTCACCATTAATAAAGATAAAATTACACATGCTAAGCAAATGAGAATATTTGTCAATGCAGTTAACGCTAAATTCAAATATCATTTATCATTATTTAAGCGGAAATAGTCGATTAGCATACATAGACCAATCGACTTAACGATCAATGGCAAAATTAGAGAAATAATGAAATTTAATCCGCCGCGTCAAATCAATTGGAAAAACATGTAGCATCATTCATATTGCAATCTCCCATAATGAATTTAAATGTATGGACTTTAATATAACGATTAAATGCAATTAAAAATGAGTTTATAATATTTGAGGCGCTATAGATTAATAAATACACACACAATCATATATATATATATATATATATATATATATATATATATATATATATATATATCCTGCATAACAGATCCGGTGATTAATAAGACCACATTTTCATACGAGATTCCAATTGGCTTCCAATTGAAGTAAGGTCTAACAAAATAAAATTTGATATGTCGCTAAAAATTGAATATAGTTCACGACAGATGTGGCGGATTGGATTTAATCACGGACTGCGGAACAAATGTTCCCCGGTTCCAGCCCTATTTGCGCCATATTCACGATAGTCTTTGAAGAGTTCGTTACAATGATGAAATCAGTCTGTTCGATGAATTTCCTTTGCTGTCTGATGCAATGTCCAGTTTATATTGATTATATATATATATATATATATATATATATAATCAATATCTTGCCATAATACTTTATTTAGATATAATTTCCACATTTTCTATAGTTGGTCTTTTATAATAATAGATCGGGGGGAGGCTATTTTGAAATTCAGGTCTTAAGAGATTCCCAATATATTTTACCTGAATGAAATGCTAACCAGCAACTTTAGTTGGTACAAAACAGCTTTTTATTTGCATTAAAATAGATTATTGTCATTTCAATACAAATTGTCAACAAATTGCGGTTGTTATTCTAGAATTGATGGATTAATATTCCAATACTTAACAAATGACGAATACATTAAACAGAAAAAAGCTTAAATGACTATTGGCAATTTCATGATTGTGTCAATTATGGAATGGCGAAATAGAAATAATATGAATTCTGTAGGCACATAAAAAAGCTCAATTAAAAACTTCTTAATAGATTCCAAAGGTTATTTTCTTCAATTTTAATAGACTCCGTTCGTTACAGAACAGGTATCATACACTCACGCAATATTCATGAATGATATTTCGATCGACCTGCCTGTCGAGCTTATCGTTATCACTTCTGCTACTTTCATAGTCTAGACCACTAACTAACACATTGTGTAGATGAGAATTCCTTTATAAATTATTTACGTTTTAGATTTATGTTTATCTTTGTAAAATGTAGGTTCACAATTTTTAGTTTGTATGCGTAAATTTTTAACCATATACCATGCACGCGCAGACAAATATAAGTCTCTAGACACACATGGTAGACTTAATCTCTGTGCCGCCTACCTTGAAAATACTCCTCACATAATGTTCGTGACTGCATAGAAATTGTGCAGCCGACATTTCCGGTCAATTTCAATGTATGCAAGACTGCTAGAGGTGAGGGCCGCCTATCTAAATTTGATTTCCATTTATATTCAATACGGTTTGTTCCTCGGTAGTCAGTTTGCCGTCGTACTCTGATGATGATCAAGGAAGGTCGAAACGCGTCAGTGCGTTGCGGCTGGCGGTAGTTTTGTTATTTTGTTCGACGACTGGTTAAATACAATGGGATTGGTGTTTACTTCAAGCTTGCAAACTTGATTTAAAGAATTGTTACCACCACCCGCGCAATCAGTTATTGTTACTTTGTATTGTCTATGTATGTATATGTGGCGAAATCTGCAAACATTTAAAGTTCGTTACTCCATAGAAATATGGCAGCCGACATTGATTACAATCACTATCAGGAATTTCTTAGACTCAAGGTGTACCCAATCTTATTATTCATTTTATTTTGTTAGAAATTAAACTACTTATTGACCTGTTTATGCCAAAACCGTTTTTATTTTATATTTAACAGCCAAAGATTTACGATTTCTTCACAACTCAAGTACAGGTTTTACCAATATATTCCTTTCAAATCTGTTTTTTACGATTTCTCCGTAAAGTGTTCTAAATCAAATCTTCTTGTAACTTCAATCATTGCAGATTGTATTTTTTTCAACGTATACTCATTTATTTAAAATAGCAATATTAAATTTTAAATTCATGTTTTCCATGTTCAAAATCGCAGTTTAAAGACTTACATATTCTTATCTTTATTCAGCCTTACATTTCATGATAATTTATGAGTGTGCTTATCTTCTGTAAATATCGCTTTCAATTTAAACTCTAAAACGGAATTCTAAAATTTATCCCTCTTCCTAACGTGAAATTCACATCTCTCGTTCGATTAGCTAGTTAAAGGAATTTAATAAATTCATCTTCACTGGTTTTCCATCTAATAAATATGTGATCCAAGTATATAATATAATGTAAAGTATATAAATGTGTCCTTTCTCGAAGAGTAGACACAAACTATTGTTTCAAGATATTGGTAACTGAAACGGATAATATTTGTTCCATAGGAACACATCTAAACTGTTTGAAATATTCAATTCGGAACCTAAAATAGGTCAACGACATACTAATGTTAAACAATGCTATCATGTGAATTATGTACATATTCCTTTCTTTTAGTATTTGTTCTTAATCATTTGATAATCTATTAAAGAAGTACAATGACCATTGGACAGGTATGTTATAAAACGTTGGAACCACATTTAAATTTATTATTCAATCCACGTTTTCCATTACAAAATTGGTATTTTTTTCAATAAAATGTTATGCATTAATTAATATATCTAGAGTGGTATCCGGTTATATATGAGAGTCAACGTTTAACGGATTCAATTCGTTATTTCAAATTTTTTTAAATTAATAGCTTTATTTTTCAGTGTATGATATCTGTAGTTTATTTATGTATTCTTTATAAGTATTGCATTGTCAATGACTGTTGGTATACACATTCCGTCGAGTTGTCCCACATTCTTTAACAAAATTTATAATGGTTATTGGGTGTAATACCGGCTTTTACTGATGAGCAGCAGTAAAAATAAAACACATATGCCCATGAGATCATACCTTTCATTCCTGCGGACTGGTTTATCCTTCTGGTCCTATTTGAACTAAATTGATTTTAGGTCGGCAATACCTAATACATAACTGTATAAATATTATTTTTTATCAAAAACCAGTATTTAAGCGATCTAACTGATTAAATATTATTAAATCTTATTAATGATTATTCAACAATTATTTTATTTGTTTGGTATTATCTTTTACTTCATTCTTTAACTTGGGTTTCGTTATCCCAAGTGAAACTAATTTTGTTCACATCTAGTTTCACTTTACGCGATTAGTTTTTCCGATCGGTATCCGTGTGGATTTAAATAAATTGAAATTTTCCTAATTTTGAATTTAAATCAAATAAATATTTATATAAATCTGAACTTTGATTTGCTAATACATTCATTTTGAAAACAATTCCTATATATAAATATATATATATATATATATATTGCATTTACATACATCCTGGTATTTCATATGAATATGTAGGTGATAACAAATCTGACTCGGTTTTATTTATATTTAATGTTTAGGCTGATTAATAAGTGTGTGTGCGTGTGTGTCTGTTTGTGTACCGGTTTGCATGTATAGGTCTTTCTCGTTGTATTGCGAAGTGATATCGGAGATCTGGTCATTCTTGTATTGATGGCCATAGCCTTAACCAACTGTTCGCATTGTTGGCTGGTACGTGTACAAGTGTTACTTTCCTGAGTGTAGTCTTTCGTTTCACCTTGTTGCGCAATTTTCTTTACCCTACTTGATAACTGCCCAGATGCGGATTGATTCGAAATTTATGTCTCTGTAGTTGCAGCTTTTTTCCCATTCAATTTCTTGTCAATCCGATGGAATTTTTGTTGAATATGGTAGAGGGAGTGCTTGTTTTTGCTTAGATGCTAGTAAATATTTGTTGGATTTGTGATTCGTGGCCAGTCGATTAGAACATGATGTTGATCAAACTTTTGAATATTTAGGGTACGTGTTTATTGATTTATATAAAGGGCTTTATATATATATATATATATATATATAAATAATTTTCTTGATTAGACTTTATGTATAATAGAGAAATTGGTCAAATTTATTGGTTACCCATTTACCAACATGTGACCGGAAATAGCTAATTTTCCTGACGGTGCCAAGCCTTTTTTTAACCAGTTTCTGCGGTAAATATTACAGGATCCTGTTTATCTATTGCTTCTTTGTACGTCCATTATACTGTACCCATACATTATAATTTGTAGACTATGAATGGTTTGGAGGGAATTGGCAATTGATCTTTGGCATCCAACCTCATGACAATCTGTGTACTAAATGTGATATTACCTTAGACACATGGAAAGTTCTCTTTAGTTATGCTATTTAGCTGCCGTGCAATTATTGAGGCCGGTTGGTCGCCTATAAATTGTAAGTTTAGGAAATCCTGCTTTACGGTATCCTATCTAGTGCAAATATGCCATCGTCTGGTGTTGATTCGCTTTGGTTAGATGTTTGATAGCAAAATTTTCTTCAGCTAGCCCAGGTCTTCCTCGATCTTGTGTTCAGAACAGATATTTCTGATTCTGTTTACTTGGTTGTAAACGAAGTTTCATTTGTGGGATTTTGGTGCACTGCTTTTGTAATGAATGTATTGTGAGAGACCATCGACAAATATTGATAGAATAAAAAAGCATAAAAATGCATGGAAATATGGTCACAGAAATAAATTTGATCTAGCTTGCCAGTCATGAGAAACTGGCTATATTATTAAATGGGATGAATTTGAGCAACTGGTACTCTGGCTACGTAAACGCGTAACAAGATTAAATAGAATTTTTTGGAAAAGAATCTAGTAGAAAAGTAATGTTTACTATACTAGGAGAAAAAGGAAGAAACGATGATCGGAAAAGATGTAGAAGAAACGGTAAGAGGATGCCCTCAAATTAATGCACTTTTCTGTCGCATTGTTAACCACACACTTAAACTTTAAAAGAGGAGCAGTGATTTCGAAAACGACGACCGGTGGTTTGCACGTAATAAAAAAATCATGAAAATAAATAATCTAGTTAAAAAAATTACTTTAACATTCCATTTATATAAATTCTAATTCCTAGACAACGTCGAATTATGAGAAGGTGGCTGTAAAATACACACGTTTAACGTTGCTAATCTACTCAGTTTACTAAATGTGAGATGCTTCCCTTTACCAGCAATTAAATAAAAACTGCTACCAATGTGTAATTCAGGACTTGTTTTCAATGTGTATGTGTAATTTGTCAACGAATTTATATAGAACATAGGACTAGCAGTTTAATAACCACAGTTCTAGAACAGTGCTATTTAAACACTTGAGTCACAACAAAGAATAAATATAGTTGTGAAATTTCGCAAAACATAATTTAAACCCCGATTGTCATTACCTTGTGTGTGGCCCTTATGATAATTTACCAAATTTAGTTATAGAAATTAGCTAGGAATATATCACGGGCTGAAGGTAAACAAACAGCCGTTCCGTTTATGCTATGTAAAAATCATATTTGGGTAATGATTCTAAATCAGTAGTGATATACATAATTTACTGTTTGTTCTCCCATTTCAAAATTTTGTTTTTCCATCCATTACAGACACACACACACACATATATATATATATATATATATATATATATATATATATATATATATATATATATATAGAGGGTTTTCCAGTTTCCTCAAAATGAATTCATTTAGAGGCACTGACATTAGTTATAAATTCCTACTGATTGTCTATCGTTTAATGGTTTTCTTGCCCATACCTAAGCTAGATTTATTACTGAAATTCGCGCTAATTTAAGAAACCATTTGTTAATTTTAAATAAAGTTAGTAATCTTGTTACTTTAATTGATTGGCGATTAGTAATGGACATTTTTTAGGACTACTTGTTACATGCATTTATGGTATTCAAAGAATTCAACGTCTGAATACTGTACATTGTACCAGACACGTTATTTTAAGTTTAACGTTTGTATGTGCTCTCTTATTGACAAAGTTGTTTGCGTATCTGTTTGCCTTAAATTTACATGTTCATTTATGTGTAAAATAAGTCTGTAATTGTGTTCTTTGTAATTTTTTCGATTGGAAAAAATAGGTGTATATTACTGGAGGCTATTAGCCCTCCACGTGAAACAGACTGATAATTAAATAGAAACAGCCTATAACTCCGATGTCATTAAATTGGTATAAACGAGAATTCGCAATTGCATTTCCTGTTTAATGTTTTTATAAAGGTTTATGGCCTGATGATAGCATTAAAAAATGTTGACCGTGACATTAGTAGCAGAAAATAATTTGGCGGAAAAAAAATTTGCCCAACGTATTGCACACGACATGGATCAAGCAATTAGGTTTTAATATGTTGATGTAATATAGTATGCAGGATGGATGAATTTTGATTTTAGAGAGGCAACTACAGCCAACAAATGAACGTTGCTTCAAACTATTTTTGACAGGAATTTATTTTTAAATCCTCTTGTACTTAAAGAATTATTGAAATAAAACATGAAAAAACAGATTAATTTCACAATTCTGAAATATAACTTATCATTCCATTTAATCTATAGGTTATGAGAATGAATAAAATAATTTCTTCCGGTGGTTTGTTGGTAGGTAGAACAAAAATAATCTGTTAATTTTAGTGAACTTGCTTACGCTCATATACGGTGATTTTTAATGGCTGAAAGTTAGGCTGTATTCAATTTAGAAATATCCAGTATCAATTCGACTTACCCTATCGAAATAACGATTTAACAGTACACCGTTAATGAGTCTAGAGCAAATAAATGTTATTGAATTTAATAATATGAATAATATGTTTAATAAAAACAATTAATTTTAATAGAAATACATGGTCTTGTTATCATTCATAATAGTTAGCAAGAATGTATCACAATTACTAATGTTTGCGCATACTTTCTTGTGGACATTTCCTGTTGATAAGTTTAGTTTGAAACAACTGTATGGTGCAAATATTTTAAATTTAAATTAATGTGCATAATTAGACAATGTTGATTTTTATGTTAATAGAACTAAAATTTCTTAGCTTCATGAAAATCGTTAAACTCCTTTTTTCATTGTTCCCGGTTTAGCTTCTTCTAAGGCGCCTGTACATAAAAAATTGACCATTTTCTATTCCTTACAATGCGCCAAATAATGTGGGATTAATGGGAGAACCAGCAAAGCCTAGCGGAAATACTGGCTGAGGATTGAAAACCTTTTCGTTGCATAAGCGACATACCACGCAGATACTTGGGCAAAAAATGAAGGGAAGACTCCAATTATGTTGGAATTATTTCCTTTTTACATTTTGCTGGAGTGAATTTGCCAATTTAAAAAAAAATTAATTTAACGATGCCCTTCCAATTAGCTTTGTTATTTCAGAGAATTGGAAAAAATAAAACGCTAGGCGTTTCTAGTTATAAAAAAACCGAATGGTTGTCCCAAATTATGCATACTCGGTCGATGTGGAACCAAAATTAACTAAAAAAATAAGAACGTCCGCTCGAGAAAATGTATGAATGCTTTACTCATATTAACGTCGTGAGCAACTAGCTAAAAATATATACGAATGAACGGATGTCGTTTTAATAGAAACCTAGTCATATAGAAACGTACATGGAATTACCAGTTAGCGAAATTATTATAAAACCCACACGTGGCATATATAATAAAAACCGAAAACTTACATTCATTCATTTTAGAAATCAAATATAATGAGCATTAAAATTTTCTTTTTTGAACTTAAGCTTAATCTAAAAATTATAACAAGATCTAACAAAATATATTTCCAAACATATTTCATTTGCGTGATTTTAGTCCCATTGAATAATTGATAGTTCATACATTTGTATGTTTAACCGCATTTTTATTGTGCGGGAAAATTGATAGCACTCTTAGGTCGGTAAAATCTTGAATTTTGATCATTTTTAGGTGCTCTGCTGATTGGCTCCGATTGATGGGTTCTCACTTATCCCTTCTTTTTTAAGCCTTCCATCAGCTGATTGTCCCAAAATTAATTTTCCATTGTTCTTTTCCCAATATTTCGAGACATCATTTCCAGTCTCATCTTCAGGGTTGACACAATACGCACATGAGTAAAACACAACTTGTGGCCCAAAATCTATAAGTAAATATTGTAGAAAATAACAAAAATTAACTTATCTCATATGTTGTCTTTGTCCTATTTAATTACTCATCAGTAGTAGCCACATATCTTACAGCAGGAATTTAAAACCAATTGCCGACCTTTTAAACGATAAGACCCAGTTCCGTAATCCCGAAAGCCGCACAATTCACGTAATATTTCGTTGTCTACAAAATTTTATTTCCGGTCATCTTTACCATCAATTACTACACGTTAGTATCGCTTTAGCCTTTACGAGTTAAAAATGCTGTAATCTGAGGCAAATTTTATTGGAATAGTTTATAACACACCTAATAAATTTAATATAAATTGAAAAACGATAGACCTCTTTCGTCGTTAATGAGCACTTTACTATCGTAGACCAATTGGACATACCCGAAAAATTGCACAACAGAGCATTTGGCACAATGCAATTAATTTCATTACTTTGGCTTTGGAGCCGCGCATTAAAAGCAAAATTCTGACTCATATCATCTTTTGTTTTAGATTACACTTTCCCGCATTTAATTCCTCGTGGGCATCATTTCCGTCAAGCTACCCTGGTCAAATTTATTAATTTATGACGAAAACTATATCTCACTGGTATTTGACAGCATGGACTACTGATATAACAGGGTTTACTTAAAAACCTATTAAAGCTCATTTCGATGCTCATATTTCTAAATGTTCTTTGTTAGAAAAATGCAATTTCAACAGATATATTTTTCTCAAAGAAGTGTAACAAACAAATTTGCATTCACATTCACGAATTAAGGAATTTAGGAAATTTTAAGATTGCCTTGTTTTCTGAAACATCAATGTTTGACTGGAGCCTTGGTAATTAGGATGCGGCTAAATAAGTATCATTTTTATTGAATGTTTTTTTCATAAGCCAATAAAATTCAATAACACAAGAGAGGAATAAAGGGAAAAGACATATTGATAAATTTAGATGGAACAATTTATCCGTACGAAAATTTCTATTAAAGTTGATATAATTGTTAAATTAACTCTAAAGCAAACATTTACTAAAATGAAAATTATTCCTCTCTGACTGTAAGACGTGCGGAAAAAATGTTGCGTACACATATATATTATCAAGGATTTAAACAAAAATAAATTAATCAAAATTCATAAATATTAGATAACTTATAATGGTGTGAGTAAGTCGCTTGCGTAATTGTTCTTCGAAAATTCATCAAATTAGACATATAAAAACTTCTTTTATAATAGTACCTATTGAACTAATTGACTTGAAGCTCGAAAGCAAAAATAGTTGTGGAATAAATATCATTTATTGTCTTTCAGTTTGTGTTTTCTATTTGAAAGCCATCTACATTTAATTTCATATCTTCTCCTTATTTATATAAGGATTCTTCAGTTATTTCTTGGAAGGCGTGATATTATTGCTAATAATATAAATTTTGTCCTGACATATTTACAGATCTCGTTCTATTTAAATAGTATACGTAGTCCTAACGCACTTTCTCGGTTTAAATTATACAAAAATCCATTTTGGCTCTTAAACGCTAGAAATGCCTTACCAGTGTGATATGGTTGGCTGTTTTAGCAATAATTATTGAATTTTTTACGCCAACCACCCATAATATTTACACAAGTCGATAGTGAAATAAACGGCATTAACAAAGTAAGTATACCCATTAAAGTACAAGTTTAATATAACTTGACGAATTGATAGTTGTAGCGGATTCATAGATCCAAACCCAAAATACAATTCATAAATCATTTCAAATCGAATAAAAATGTAATTGGGAAATGCATTTGAATCATTTCTAATTTTTTTCTAGTTCGCCTCCAATAGAATCTTCAAGCTCCAGTATCTGGCGTAATAAATTAGCACCGTTTTGTTGAAATCATCGAATCACCTTAATATAAATATAAAATTAAAATATAGTTTATTGCAGTAGGCTTATAGACGGCCTATTCTGAAAAAATTCAAAATAATGAGCTAAAAAAGCTTTGAGAACCAATGTGTTCAACAATAATTGATTGGGCGGGTGGTAGTAAAGATTCTTTAAATCAAGTATGCGACCTTGAAGTAAACGCCAAGCCCATTGCATTTTACCAGTCGTCGAACTAAATAGAAAAACTACTTTTATTTACACGTACTGACGGGTTTCAATCTTCGATTATCATCATCGGAAAACGATGACAAATTGACTAGCGACGATTAAGCTGTAATGAATATATATAAAAGCAGAATTAGACATGCGGCTCTAACCTCTAGTAGTTTCTCATATATTGTACTTGACTGTAAATGTTGGCTGCACAATTTCTATACATTTAGGAACATTATTTTGTCGCAGCTTTCACGGCATATAATGGTAATACAATAAACCAAACAATCATTGCTCGGGTAGTGGTAAACGTTCTTAAAATCAAATTTGTGAGCATAATCCCATTGTATTTAACCAGTCTGACGCGTTTTGATTTTCCATCATCATTATCCGAGGACTACGGCAAACTGACTAGCGAGGATTAAACCACAGTGAAAAGAAATAATAATCAAAATGAGATATGTTAAATTTTATTGCCTATATATATATATATATATATATATATATATATATATATATATATATATATATATATATATATATGCGAAGAAAGCTTCAAAAAGATAATAGTCGTGACTGCAACCGAAATTTCTAGTCAAGTACAATGTACTCGAGGCTACTAGAGGAGAAAGCCTCATATTTAATTTTACGTTCCATAATTTTTCATTGCGGCTTGTTCCTTGCTTTGTGCCGTTGTACTTTGATGATAATCATGGAAGGTCGAAAAGCGTCTGTGCAATCTTTGTTAAAAATTATCCTCCAAAAATAATGTAGCGTTTTAGTAAGTAATTACTTTTAACATATATTAGGTGCACATTAATATTTGATTTATTTTAATTGTGCTAATAATATGCATAGTTTATATAATACCTGATTTAATAGGAAGCACCCGCACTGTAACGTTTTCAAAAATTAATATGAATTATCTAAAAAATAGTATGCAATATAAAATTATTTTGGGTATAAAAAAATATTCAAAAGTGTTTTATGTCAAGTTAATGCAAAATTTTTTAACTTTCCAGTGTTATTCATAAGCATTTATTTCGACAGGGTTACTAATTTACATTTTAGCATGCCAAATTAAACTTACATTGCTCTATTATCTAGGTAAATAAGGAATAGTCAGTTAAATGGAGTCATTATGAGACGATAGGGCAATGCGTGTGTTCGCTTTTAGTGATTAAATGCTAAACTTATTTAAAAATTTCTCTCATATGCATAGTTGCTTGTAAATATTTCCAGCTTCACTATATATTTATCCCAATATAACACATATGCATTCTCATATTTCCGTGGTATATTTCGTTTCTCGCGTCAATATTACTTTTTGGAACAGAGAATTTGTTCAACTGGCAGATTTGTCAGCATTATTTGTTGCTTATTTAACAGCAAAATGTATACATACACATCTATATTAACTTTACATATTTATTAATGTTAACTAAACGTTAGACTATTAAAATTCCTAGCAATTTTCCACAATTTTGTGTATTAGATTTGAGAATAATGAATCGTGCGAACATTAATTGTAAATTTAAACTTGAATTGCGTTATCTATGTTTTTTATAGTCACTGCTGTAACAAACAGAGTTTAATTTACTCGCATTTTTGTCAGCTTAAACATCATAGGGCTTTATCACATTTTTCTGATCTTGTATAAAAATTGCGAAAATTTAGGACTAAACTGATGAACAGCCACAATGGATATCATTGTTTATTAATCTATACATGAATTCGATAAGCTGAATTACATAGTTTTGTGTATGAACAATATAAATTTATTGTAATTCAGCTCACCAAACTTCAATAAATAAAAGAATATTTACCGAGATAATTTCATATTTTTTTCAATAATATTGCATGATACACCCATTTGAGAAGAAACATGTTTAGAATTATATCACAGATTTTTGCATTTCCGATATAAAAGTTTCCGTTTATTTCAGGGATTCTTTCGTTTATTTATGGGATCTTTATGTTTATTTCTGGGCTATTTCCGTTTGTTTATTGGATACCCTTTAAATGTCTAAATTTAATCGGCCAAATTTTAAATCTAAAAATTAATGAATACTATCATATCTTTCATTTTAACATTATTTTCATGCCGATAACTTAGCTATAGATAATAATTTCAGGATTCTAAGCTCAAATTTAATTTAGGCCTCCAACAATCTTATTTTTGAATTTGCAGAAAATTTCAAGTTGTCAAGATATATAATGTAAACAAAAAAAAGGTTTAAATAAGAGGAAATACCTAATGATCCTTTTAATGTTTATTTTAAGTAGGAACAAATGATCAAATACAGGCTGAGCGAAGTAAATTAAGACACCTTTTTAATGGAGTTATTAATTTTTTGTAAAGACTTTATATAAAAGTAATGAAAAGAACATCATTTTTGCTTTACCAGAGAAAATCGTTGAAGGGGATTTTTAAAATATTATATAAATCTGTTTTGTCACAAAATACATAAAGTCGTTAACACAACTGTTTCAAATTACAATGTGTAATGTTTTCAAAACAGATTTTAATTTACCTGCCATGCTACGTTGTATTGTGATTTTTTTGTTGGTCACTGAAAATAACTCTTAATGACGACATGGTTCTTAATCAAACATCTTAATTAAATTAGGGTAGATAAAAAAATCTGGTTTTATATGATCCATATTATTTTTCTGGTTTACGACGCCATTTTGTTTTGATAATCATTTGTTGTCTGTTTATTGTTTAATTGCTTAACCCGCGTTTTCTTGGCATAACATATTTTTTCATCACGATTTTATTTCTTTTTTTTTACAAAATTTCATTAATTCTAAGGAAAAATCTGAAAAATGAATTTGGTCTCAATAATCAATTTTTAAAATTATTTTTAAAATCATTGTTACCTATATGTGATCAAATTTTCTAATTTTTAATTTTGTCTTACTTTAAAGAAATCATATATGAAGTGTAGTTTGGTTTTATGAAATGGCAAAAGTAATATATTATGACACACCTGATGTAACATCGACATTTTAATTTGGCAATTTACGGACTTCTGATTCGGACGATATGACTTATGCGGTTAGTTTTCCATCGTTAAAAATTAATTTGTTATGTTTCTCGAAAGAATTCTTAAGAGACTGGCCCGTTATTAGATACCTCTTTTGTCATCCTCTATTTAAAGGCGAGCAATAACGCTATAAAAAGTTTCAAGCGCACAGCCATATAACATATCTATACAACGTTCCGAAGCTAAAATGTCTTTTTAAACGTGGTCGAGTAGCCGAACCCGTCTTTTGCTTGTATTATCGTTTAACCCACTTAACTTTAACTTAGATGTAGATATTGAAACTGCGCGGCATAATTTATGGTATTTTCAATTAAATTGGTCGCTTTCGATGTACCTAAGAAAGAAAGCATTTATACGAAATGCAATTCACAAGCTGTATTAAGTTGAAATGTTGGGTCACATATTTCGACGTGGCTGTCTCATTCTACGCCATTCTAAATCGTGTATAAAATTGTGTAATTTACGATTATTTATGATGTAAATGGTACAAATATATTTTATTTGAACTAGAAGTCTAATTTAGAACAGGTCACACTCTTAACTTGACTGCAAAATCATGTACTTTGCATAACAAACTACTAGATTAAAGTGAGAGAAATGCCTCCTTTGTACAACAACGGATGGGAGACGTAAATTGCGCGAACAGCGGCAAACGCACACAAATGACACCTTTAGATTCAATCCATATGCAACATTTCTTTCTTTGCGTTATACGTTTCTCCTTTTCATGTGTTACATTGAAAAATACACGGAAACCTGTTTGGTTTTGATTGTAATCTTTCTAAACAGGGAGATTAAATATTGCGAAAAGACTCCTCTGTTTGCTTACTTTGGTCTTTCAGTTCAATAATTTAGTAATCTGTTAGTCCAGCCAACATAACGCAATAAGCATTTATTAAATGTGTATAAATAAACAATGTTGGAATGTTAGACTAAGTTCAACTTATCCTCTTTTCTTATGTTTGGCAGGTTCTACGTTGTAAAAACAAAAATGTGTTTATGGGCGAAACTTTTTTTTCTACCTAGTGGGTAAAACAGAAAATAGGCCAAAGTCCAGCATTTTGCTTGCATTCTGTGGCTGCATAACAATTTCTGACTATCGCCAGTGATAGCTTGCAATAAAAGCAATTGCAATTGCATAGCCGAAGTAATTATTAAGCATAAAACATGAGCTACTATTTAATTTACTGCATATTGTGCCTATAGAAATGCGTAAACGCTTACTCTTTAGAGCAATATAAAAAAGTTTTCAGTTAGCTTACTTTCATAAGTAAAATTGTCTTCGCCTAGTAGACGCCAATGAATCTCCTATATTCATAAATAAGTCCTCACTGCCAACAATGCTGTGTCTTCTGAAACTGAATTTCTAAGACAATTTTGAGGCATCACAGAAGTATTCATTATTCCAGACTCGTCGTTCGTCAGCAGGGAACTTATTTACCACGAGCTGATTTGATTGCCTTTTAAAATATTTTTATCTGAAGTAGATTTTTCATGAGCACTCACCGCTTTTCTCTCGTTAGATTTTTAATATAATTACACAGTTCGTAGTATTAACATATTCATTCAGATAAAAGCTTTATTTCCCAAATGGAAGCTAATTATTGCCCATTCGAAATGTTAAACTATAATTACGCCAATTTGTATAACGCATTACGATATCCAACCTTTTGTGAAGGGCATCTCTTCACCAGAAATGGCATTAAACTAAGAAAGAATTTGATAAGTTCCGAATAACGATAAAACCGGTCTATTAGATGAATTGATTTTGTAAAACTATACAATGTTCAGCTCTTACGAACAAATGTATATACAATCGGATGGGTGTTAATATCAAGATTGCAGTCTTGATTTAAATTATCCTACTGAGTGCTTGGACATTGCAAAGATATTATCTTCCGCTATTTTCAGTTTTCGTAACATTTCTCAGGACATTCAGAATCATCGTGCACAGCTATACAAAAGCTAAATGGGACTATTCTTTAACCGTCATATAACCATAAGAAGCGAACATGTAATTCGTATTTTTTATGGTTATTTGTGGACAGTAATAGAACACTAGGTAGGCCATATCTAGTGAGGATATTTCGTGTTCGGAGTTTTCCTTCTCCTAGATAGTATGCCCACCAAGGCTGATGAGCACTATCTGACCAGGTACCAGTGGCCAAAGTTTCCTTCATTAGCCGAAATTCGGACTTCGCGTCTAATACGCTTGCTGGCATTCTGTCTCTACACATTTAACAATGAAAGTTACTCCGCAGTTAGACCAATTATGGAAAAATAAATCAAATAGGAAATCATGTTTGTAAACGCTTATTTTACTTAGTTTAATATTATTCACAGTACGGACGCGTGCTCCGTATGAGTTATGTCCACAAACAAATGTAATTCTAGTTAAATACTGTTTCTTACGGAGAGCTAATATATATGCAAGTATGTATTAGGTGTTGCGAGCCTAGTAACAAAATAGTTCAGTTGTGACCAGAAGGATAAACTAAAGATAGCATGAACGGAAAGTATAATCTCATGCACATTCCATTCGAGCTTATGGCAACTCATCAGTAGGAGCCGGTATTAATCCCTTTAGCCACTATATATTTGGGTGAGGAATGTGGGATAATTGGACGGTACAATTTCCGATAGGAATTTGTAAACCTGCAGTATTGAAGCTAACACCATAAAAAGTCTCGACAATGCAACTTCCACGCTAACTCACTCTATATAATGTATATACCGAGTCTGTAAAGGTTACTAACACTATAACTATTGTGTCAGTAACCGATACCAAGATTATAGTACCAAAAAGATACATGGTACTAACACTATAGTTGCCGTGTTGGTGCATTGTTTCAACATGATGGATATCAATTTATGCCTCAGTTCACCGAAATTGAGAATTACAACTATTTCGCTCACTTTTTATTCCAGTAAATCCCTATTCTATTCAAAATCACAGGAGAATCACAAACATTGCTATGTATTTCACCGTGCGCGCGACTAACATAAATACTAAGTTTGAGGGCATATTATAATGCTTGGATAATGTGACTTATTAAAAATTTCTCTAATCAAATACTGATTTCTTTTTCATGTTAACCCCAGAAACTTAGTTTAGTAAACATGAGAGTGAGAGATAAATGTCTTTATTTTAATGATTATAAAAGTGATTTTAGTAAGTCTCTGACGCAAATTATTGAACAATATTAACATATTAAAACAATAGTCCAATTAAATAAATCAAACAATGGTAAACATTTTATCAATTTAAACTACTATATAAAAATTAAAATATATATATCAAGGATTTTCATAAGCATAAACTGATAATAAATAAGTATGAATTGAATTCTCTGTTTAATATGGGTAGTTACAAGGAAGGCATGGAAAATAATGATTAAAATTTACTTTCGGCATGACGAAAAGAAAATGAAATCAAAATTGACATTGTGAAGAATATTACTGAAAGAATACTTTTTTTAAATTATCAAGACGAATCTTTGTACTATCCTGTATTAGATAATCCAAATACGCAATTTTAAATCTTTCAGCAGATCTAGTAAGCAATTCATATCTAGACCGGTATTTCCTACTTCCATGCGACTGTGTTACGTACCGTGTACAGCTAAGAGATTGTCCCACTACTATTCCATTCTTAATGCCACTTTTAACTTTATAGACCGTGTCTGGTATAGTACCGAAATCAAGGAAGCAAAACCAAAGTCAAGTTTAGATACTGTAAGCAATTTATTACGCGCAAGTCCACATTTTTTGTTATTTCCAAATCACTAGGCAACTATGTTCTCTTTTTCAAAAATTTCCTAATTGATGGTGTGAATCATGATATGAAGTTCAATAAGCCACAGTTACAAATAATGCTTGTATTTTTCTTGTTTTGGTAATGAGCCTTACTGCCTAGGGCGAGAGGTTTTCTTTAAATTGTAAGTTTTTTAAATGCGACACATTTAGCTATTCCACTTAACTTATAGTCCAGTTATAAAATGAATTTTCGTTACATCTTCATATAATGTTTATCAAAATATAAATAATTGTACTTAAATCAGTTAGATATTTTCAAATGTGATAACTGATATCGATTAAAGACAAAGTGTAGAGGTTAATACATTCGTTTAGGAGGTTAGTGTTTCTTATTTTCCTACATTCCTCACCCAAATACACAGTGGATATAAGGTGTAATATCGGCTCCTACTGATGAGTCGCCAGTAAGCACGAAACAAATGTGCACAATATTATACTTTCCGTTCATGTTGTCATTTGTTTATCCTTGCGGTCATATTTGAACTAATTTGTTACTAGGTGTACAACACCTAATACATAATTGCAGATATTTCCAATGTTTTGTTATTAATTATGTATAATATAATGGATAGCTTAAAGCATGGACGCAATATGCATAGTAAGTAAAATTACCTTTTGGCGTATTATGGATTTTGTGATTATAATATAGTCTTCCATATTTCCGTTAAGGAAAAGTTTATTTACGAAATAATGGAGGTGCGTCAAAGGGAAAAACGTTATATATTTTCTATAAAATATATTTATGAATTATTAGATTTTTAAATATCTTTACATCTCTGATGATATTTTTGTTATCTAGAATCAAAGAAAATAAAATGTGTTTTTAAACCCTAATAAGGCAATCAAAGTTTTCAGCGGAGAATTGACAGATAAGAAGAAAAGATCAGACTTCGTAAATTATACTTTCCCTGGAAACCATCTTAAATTTTATCAATTTTATTAGTACCGTTTGAAATCGATACAAGTAGGATATATTGAGATAGCAAAATACAACGTTTGGATGTGAAATAAAGCTAAATTAGACATGAATTTAACGCTCATGCGTAAATTTAAAAATAAGTTCCTAAGCAAGAGAGAAATATTGAGTAACCTACATATTAGTTTCAAGTATTTAAAATCAGATAAATTGATTGATGATCAGGAATTTACGATAAAGGCGCATAATACACAATACAGAAAAGAAAATATGTAGCCTTATTATATAATATTTAAACAGCGTTTTTTCTGACATTTAGCATAGCGAATATACATTTTCCAATTAATTGAATAAGGATCTACCAACATTTCGTACAGTTTACTTGCTGAAGTCATGTGTTTACCAATGACAGGGCACGTATTGAGCCGTATGTAAGAATGTACATGATATAAAATATAATTTTGCTTTTGGAATGCGAACTTTAATAAAATTTACAGTACCTTTTCCATGTGCAATAATCGACGCACCTAAATTATGGAATTCGTCTTCTTTATAAGAGCGTTATTGATTTACAGCGGTCTTTGATTTGCGATCTGAATAAACAGCCAATTTAGAACTTACAATAATTTATTATAAACACTGGTATAAATCTATTCTATTTGATCAGGCTTTATACCTGAAATTGTTCAAATGCGCCGAACCGTATGTATTAGCAACATTCAAACGCACTCAAAGATATCAGCAGAAATTCAGATATTAAAAAAAAATTTCGCGGACAGGGCTCATACCTGGTTACGTTTACTTCGAAGTCTTTGATTCTAACCACTGATCCAATCCTGCCGCACGCAAAACACATTTTTAAGTTACAAAATAACTTGCGCTGTTAGTTGGACGTTCTTGCAGATGGAGCCAAAATGTAATCTATTTAAACCTAAATTCTCATCTAGCTAACATAAAAATAGCGTTAAATAACAGAAAACACGTTAATTGTGGATGTTGTATTCAGTTGAATATTTCCTATAATTAAACAATCATTAAGAGTGAGAGTGATCGCAACAATTATTCTTAATCGAGGTTGCGAGCTTGATATAAACATTACGTTCATTATGTATACATTTCCAGTTTGAACTAATCACTGTGTAATATAATACAGGCAATTAATTCAATAGACCGGTTTCGTCCTTCAACAACTGTCTAGAATATTTTCAAAGGACAGGTTTTGAACCTGAACGCATTTGCTTGAAAGTCTCTGACTTTATCCGTTGCACGATTCTGCGTTTGCTACACTGTAGAATGCTTAATTTATAATATAATATGGATATTTAATAGAATTGTTGTTTATATCAAGATTTCAACGTAATATTAAGCTTGCCAATACGAGTAATCCTTATTATCCCATTCTTCAATCTATAAGTATATCTCATATTATTCTCAGTTGCCGGATTACTTAAGTGTATATCACGGGATACTTGTGACTTTAGGTATTTATTAAGTCCAACAAATATGATAAATTCTACACTATCTCTTTCTTTCTCTCTCTCTCTCTCTCTCTCATATATATATATATATATATATATATATATATATATGTATATATGTATATATATATATATATATATATATATATATATATATATATATATAATACATTTATTTGACATCAAAGGCCAACTGGCCCGACCATTGAAATAACAAATCAAGGGTAGGATATGTGGAGGTGAATGGAATTGTGACTAGCAAAGTATTTAACAGCAGGGGGAAGAGTTGATGGAGGGAAAAGTTATCATCAACATCAAGATAGTACAATCTGGTGAAAAAAATAAAAACGAAATTCCATTTGACTAGACAAGATCAATTGGAGTTCAGTCCATGAAGTGTCCGAGCATCAAACCGGGGTAGGATGGGTCCGGACAGATGAGTTCAAGTGTGAGATCGAAAATGATGGCGGACCGGAAGCAAACGTCGACCGATGGAGTCCTTTGTCGTGGAGATTGAATTGATGGAGCGTAGCATAGACCTGGATGGAGTCTACTAGATTGAAGCAAGTGAGTCTTGCAGGGGTCGCTGGCGTCCGTTGAACGAGGTTATGATTGATGGAAGACGAGGGGGAGTCGATGTCCGAAGCAAACCGTTGGTGGATCGGCAGGGCTTTTGAGTTTCCGGTCTTCCGCTGAAACAAGAAAGAAAAGAATTGGATGAGCAAATATATATATATATATATATATATATATATATATATATATAGTAGGCATCTTATATATGTAGCATGTATAATGACGATAAGATTGTTAATATGAAAACAAAAGGTTCGGATTTTCCTTTCTACAAACACTGCTTGAGATAGCAAATTCAATTAACAAATTATACCGATTATGTGGTTATTAGACCAGACAAAAATTTAGATCATAATTGATTTCAAAATGGATTGACTCTAAGGTAAACTTGACCAAAGGATGTTATTATATAACCTAAATCTACTTCCAATGTTTGGCTATCGTTACGCAGTAAATGAGTTGTAATTCCCATGAAGCAAACGTGCCTCAGATCAAGCACTGGTTCGACCCTTGGTCATAACGGTTGTGTATAGCAAATAAACATTAATTTAATATTTCTCCTGCAGGCGGTATTATGAAAGCTTGGGTATAGCCAGTTTTTGTTTAGTGTCGAAAGCGAAACAAATTCTGACCATAGCTTGACAAAGAACTGAAAATTGCAGGAATTTCGTACGTTGGTGGTCGTAGTGAAGCAGTAGCAATACAGAGGAAAATGAACTCCGACTCAAGACCTGCCACGGCAATTATTGCAAATGTTTAATGTGTTTCGAATAAAGTTGAAATCGGTATAGGTTATATATTTAATTTCCTTCCTTAAGCAACTTTTATATTTTAACTTATAATGTATATAGAATAAAATCCTGCCAAAAATCTTTTACAAATTTACATTTGTGCTAGATTATCAAATTCGTAGTTAAACTATGAGCCCTTGTCAAATTCGACATGTCCAGGTGTGCTTGCTCTTCTAAATTATAAAAATGTAGCAATCTGCGTAATCAATATTTTTAAATAAGCATACATCTGGCCTACAATTACATAAAAAGATTTAAATTGCGCAGACATATTCCAGAGTGCGAGCTTGTTGAATATTCGGCGTAATTCCAGAAACAATTTAACAGTTTAGGCATTGAAATGAGGAAATATGTCCTATCTAATAATGTAATGCTAAACCCGTTAATTTATGCTCACAAAAATATGAATGCCTTGCCAGAATACAACTTAAACAGTGTAAAATCAATCATCAAATATCTTTTAAAACCACCTCGTTTTACCTTATTAACGGATACATTATTTCGAAATTTATCTTCAATTTTACATACCTTAGTTAATATCTTTATGTCTGTTGTTTAGTTTATTAAAATATCTAAGTAATTATTCAATTATTTATCTATCTACATAAAATTAGTATATCTATCCCATGAATTTATTATCTGGGAATATTTATCATGTTATTAATATTATTATTTAACCAATTGGCGTTACATTAATCGTTCGACTATTATTACTTGAAATATATAAACTTAGTATGAATTTCTCTGTGAATTGAATGAAATATTTGAAAATTTAATATGTAATCCACAGAATGAAAGCAATAACATGAATTTAATTGATCTTTCGGGTAACCAGGAACCAGGGCTTGTTTTCGACAATGATAAATTGATAAAATTAATGTTATAATTAAAATTAAAAAAACAAAATATCACCTTCGTATATATCTTGATAGCCTACTTCAATTACCTTTAACTTTTATGAATGCGCTCTGCAATTTCATAAACATAATATTGAAGGATGGGAAGATACCAAACGATATTCTAACGTTAGTAGCTAAGACGTTGCCAAAGGTAAGTAAGACAACGTGCGGCAGTGATTATACACTCATCTCTATTATCCCTTCATTTTTAAAATAATAGAACGACTGATACTAGATCATTTAGAATGTATGTTGCCGGTTGATTTTGATACAAATCAACATGGCTTTACGAAAGATAGATGGACATTACTAATATGCTTTCTATGTGGAAACATATAATTACACAAGATGATAAAAAGTTAGATGCATTAATTGTATTTATACGTATCTCAAAAGCTTTTGACTCTATATCTTTTGATGCTATTTTGAAGTAGATTAATTCATTGAATATTCAACCGAATATTTCAAGATTATTCAGATACTATTTATATAATCGAATAATGTGTATTCAAGTAAATCATTTGAGATTAAATTCGCAAAAAGTAACAAGTTGAATTCCAAAAGGATCAAGTTTCGAGCCAATTCTATTTAAAATCTCATTTGCACATTTAAAAACTAAGATCATTAACGGTCGAGTTTAAAAATTTTCAGATGATTTAAAAATAATCTTTCCAATAGATACAAAAAATATCGAATTTTCAAAATATAATGTGACACTAGATTTGTATGACCTAAATAGGTATTTGATAACACTAGGGCTGAGAATAAACAGTAAAAAGACGAAAGCATTAAAAATAGATAATAGAACAGAATTTAATTATATTTATTTCCAAGATGCTGTGATTAATGATGTTTTTGAGATAAAACTTCAGCAAGAAATGAAGGATTTAGGCATAACTATTCAATGTACAGCTTCTGCTGTATACATATTGAAAGGATAGTTAGCAGTGCTAAGAACAGACGGACACTAATAAATAGAATTATGTTATGGAATGATATAAAATTACAAATGTATATAATTTGGATTAGACCGATACTGGAATATGCTGGCGCTACTTAGAATCCATTGCAAGAGGGATTGTCAAATAAGCTAGAAACTGTACCAAGAAAAGTTTTGAAACATATTAGCCCTGTAAAATTTAACAATAATTGATTGCGCGGGTGGTGGTAACAATGCTTTAAATCAAGTTTGCGAGCTTTAAGTAAACACCAAACCCATTGTATTTAACCAGTCTTTGTTATGTTGTTCGAAGACTGGTTAAATAAAATGGGGCTGGTGTTTACTTCAAGCTCGCAAACTTGATTTAAAGCATATTAGCTCTGAGTCCTGCACTATATACGCCAGTAGATTACATTTTGTATCACTGAAAAATTTATGGTTTCGGAGTATGTGATGATGCATAAAAGTTTTCCGCTTGAACCAGTAGATTGGTTCCTATATGAATCCAATAATAAAGATCCATGAAGTTAGAACTAGATCTGGACTATGGGTGACCTCTCCTCCATTGGTGGGAAATGTTGCTGGAAAGTTATTCTGTTTTTCAAACATTTACAATCAATTGCCAAAGGGAATTAGAGAAACGCCTCCTTCTAAGATGTCTTTTAATTTTTTATGTACAGGACTAGAAAAAATTACAATCCTACTCATATTTTTTATTTTGATTATGATAATACTTTCTCGTGATTGAATGACATAAATGGGTAATTGTGATCAGCAACATACCTTCTGGAATTTTTATTTACACATTATGTATTATTAAATTGAAATGTTATGCGTTATATGATCATATTAGTCAACAGTACAAATAATTAATTACTAGTCATATTTCTCCTTTTGCATAATTTTAAATTCATATTATACCCTCATTTTTCCTATTATTAGGTCTGTGAATTTCGATGATGAATCTATAATTATTTATATATTCAATTAGTGTACAAATGCGATTAATTGAAGGGACCGTTTTTCTCCATCATAATAATTTTATCAAAATTGATATGACGTATGTAGTGATGTTACTGCTGAATTTTCTGATGTTGACATGTCGTATATCATAATTAGTGAGATTTACTTATCTATATGAAATTAACTGGACATAATTATGTGATGTGATATATTTTTATATTTTAAATTTTCAAATATGATTATTTATTTGATGGAACTCGTGTGGTTTGAATCCAAATAATGATATTCTATTCTATTCAATTCTATTTTTTTAATCGTGTTAATGTTTGTCTTCATGTACCATGCCATTATATGATCTTACTGAAATTAACGTTTTAACGTTCATCTATTTGCAAACGTTTCGTTTCAAATTTAAATATCTTCGTTTAAATTTCACCTTCTTTTACATATTTTGAAATATTACTTACAACATTACCATATAATGCATATTTCTTCCATTCAGAGATCCCACTGAACTATCACGATCATTTCAATATCTATCGATTTTTTCATCTATCTACATATATATCCATTGAAATTTATATTTTTTTCAATAAACGCATGCTCATTCATATTAATTTATTCTTTCGTTTAAATAGAACATTACTTTTAAAATTTAATTAAACGTACTTCTGTATCAAATCATTCATGGAAGAGTTCAATTTAAATCAATTATACCAATTACATAGTAATAATATTCGGAGTTATTTATTAATTATTCTACTAGCCAGCATGTATGTAAATTAATGAATTATGACGAATATTAAAAGAAAAATGAAGAAAGAAGCGCATAATTTCACAGTACGAAGACAGTTACGTCTGAGTGCTGTTAGTTGCTAAAATCAAAATATTAATTAATTGGATTAATCGTGGATAGAGCTATAAATAAATGAAAATATTGAAAAACTGCTTATCTTGTTTCTTGTGTAAATATTTTACAACAAGTGTGTGTCCACTAACATGGCCTGTTAATGCAAGAAAGCCTTAGGTTGAAAAGGATTTCGCCAGAATTATACCTTCCTAATATAATTTTGAACATGACTTTCTGCCGAGGATACTATACGAAGTGAACTGAAGTTGGTGCACATTTTATTTATGCCAAACGTGAACCCAGATAAAGAAAAATTCCGGGCTTTATTTCTGGATATGTTTATCAGGCATCAACAGGTTGTATCAAATAGGATCATTTATTGAGCTGAAGTTAATAAAATATATTTAAATCACATTTTAAACTAATCATAAATACCAATCACATTTTCAACAACCAAATTCATATCCAACCACCATAGTCGTGAGCCACATGTGTTAAAGAGGTTCAATCCTCCATAGTAATCATCAGAGTGTGACGGCAAATAGAATAGATAGGATAATAATACAATGTTTTTAAAATGCACACCAAATCAGACACGCGATTCTAACTCCTAATTAACTCGCGTACCTGAGTCAAAACTTTGTTTGCACATTTTCTGTGTAAAAACTTATTGAAGCGTAGACAAGGCGTGTAGAAAATACAAATTACGCAAACATTGATTAAACATTTGCTATCAAAAATTCTTCAAGTCAAGTTTGTGTCTTTTAGGTAAGCACCAATTCCATTATATCTTACCAGTCACGAAATCTGGCAAAACTATTTTCAGCCACAATTACTGGCACATTTAGACTTGACCAGAATTATCAGTGTGCAAGGCCTGTAAATTGCATGAATAATGTGACTTGTGACTCTCAGCTCTAATAATCCCAAATACATTGTACTTGATTGGATATATTGGTTACACAATATATATTACATTATGAACATGAACCCTTTGCAGCATTCATCACAAATATACAAAGTGCAAAATTACACAATTATTGAGTATGTAGATATTAATAATATATATTAAAATCAAGTTTGCCAGTTCGATGTAGACAAAAATTACATGGTATTTAACCAGTCGCACACCAAAGCAAATCTGCCGTCAATCGCACAAAATGACACGTTTCAAGCATCTAAGATAATCGAAGAACATGACGACGAACAATCTAATTAAGACCAAATTGTTATGCGAAGTAAGGTAAGGAAATTATATGTGAGATATTTAACCCTAATTCTACCGCTAACGTTCTAATCGATTGAATTTGTCGGCCGCAAAAATGACTTTTTGGTTTTGATTCATCTTATGCTAGGTTAAAAATTTACTGCAAAGCTAGAAACTTCGTCGCTTCTCTGAAACTAACCAGCCATTTTAAGCAAAAATATTAAAGTCGTCATTTAATGTCATTTTTCGCTGCTAATGTTTTTGAATAGTTAATTAGTCGACAAGAAAACCGGAACCAACGTTGACATTATTCGTAGGACACATAATTCATAATTATCAATTTGGCATACAATGTATCCTTTAAAACATGATGTCATTGTTATTGCGAAACTCTACATAAACAGAATATAAATTTATTTCAGGTTATATTAATGGAAATTCTGTAAATGTTCTTACTTTAACTTTATTCAGGTTGACGTCATATGTGTGTTCACATGACATTTTTCATACATAAATATTTCAAGCCAATTTCCTAACATCGGCAGTTTAATTTATAATATTTGTTATTCTACCAAAATTTTTGTATTTAATGTTCGATTTTTAAAATTTTCAACTCTATAAAGGCATAAATCGGAAATGTTTTCTTTCGAAGCCATTTACCATGTTCTTACGTAACCATATTTTGAGACAATTTAACTATACAACCGAACATTTCTTGATGTTTGTCGTTTCTTAGTAAAATATAATTAGATTGTCTTCTTGTGGTGAGTAATTGTTAGAACCAAGATCTGTATGTACAAAACAGTTTTCTGTATCCCAACAAACTTCAATTTCGATTTTATAACAACTATATAATTAAAATAAAATAAAATAAATTGTAAATTTATATCGGAAATGATTTGTTTGGCGCATTTTCTGTTTAAGAGAATATGCAAACTCGTTTCAGGGTCTTCCGGAATGCAACATAGTCTGTGGATGTATAGAAACCAGCTACTTCTTCGAAGTCTACTTTATAAACTTCAACTCCACAGAATAAGAAATATCTCAGCTAATCCCCTTTAAGTTAATTAATTGTATTACTAAAATCCTGTCTGACAGTTTAACCAGAAAAAAACATTATTTATTATATCAGTTGCTTTCAAATAGCCTTCTCCGTATAGAATATACATAAATTTATATATTTATATTTATTTATTTATAAATACATACTATATATATATATATATATATATGTATATATTGCCCATAATTTTAAAACTGGTGTAAAACTGGCGATATAAATATCAAAAATTGTTTAATATTAAATTTCACAATAAAACCAGGTTAGTTACACTAGAGGCTCAAACCAAAATGTTGACTCAATTGTACCCGCGATTTCTATAGACTTATCAAGTAAGATCAATGTCGGAGCACATCCCAAATGGGTTGGAGTAAAATAACATTAACGTTGCGCTCAGGTCTGTAATTATACATGTTTTGCATCTTAAAATATGCCTCCTTCCAGCAAGTCGATTTTAAACGTTAATACAGATTAGGCAAAAACTAATTGAAACTTTCTTGAAGGCAAACGTAATATGTTAAAATCCGTAACAGAATAAGTTATCTAAAATTGGTCAAACGTTAAATTGATATAAACGTATTATAAAATATTATTAAATAATGGGGACTCCTTGCGTAAAAAATGATTCCAGACCCGCCTTTATAGATTTTACAACTAAATATTTTAAAGATTAACAAAAAACAATAGTATCATCTAGAATAATGTTTACCTAATGTCAACGACACATTCAAATTGTGCACAAATGTAAATTTGTGGAAAATATCTTAAGAAAGTTCATACATGTTAGTGTTTAAGTCACTTCAAATAATGGAATACATTGATATTATTTAAAATAGCATCCTGCCGAAAATCGAACTACACTTACTAGAATATGTTAGTACCAAAAACATGCTTTATTTTCAATGAACACCACCAATGTGTGTTTCAGTTAGTTGTTAAGTATTTTAAATAAGAAAATTTCGATGAATTATCAAATGGATGATCTCTTGAGAATAAATATTTTCAAATGTGAGGCATTCGTCTAATGACTGCATGAATTTAATTGGTATCATCTGCAAATTTACTGCAAATCTGAATATATCAAGTTAATACCACTATTTTTTTATACAACCTCACTCATTGATTTTATAATAAATTTTACAAAGTAATGTTTTAGATGCCTTTTACCCGATCTTTTGGCTAAAGTTATTGATATTCAAATTGTCCAAAAGGCAATAACTGAGATTATTTTAGGAAATAAATTCCCCATTACGGTTATTAAACATGTCTCCATATCGCCAGACAATGTCTGCTCTTTATTAGAGAAGAAGTAAACATAAAATATATCATTTTTAAGTTTTCCATTTGGATTTATAACCTTTGCAATCCACATTTTTAAATGAGAAAGCTCACTAGTTGAACATGACAAATGGAATTTATACCAGCGCAAAATTGCCAAAAGCTGGCGCGTAGAAACTTATTGATTTACTATGTAATATATCATTTTTCATAGTGATATAGTATATACTTCAGATTATATGTGAGTGTACTTATCATTAGGTACGTTATACATTAATATGATTTTGTTATTAGATTGCAAATACAACGTACGTACCCACGGACCCACGATGATGTAATTGACTGAAAATAATATAGTTTTACCAACTGGGCGAACTTGAAACGAAGACCTTTAGCAAATTCCAATTATCTGGTCGTGTACTACAATAAAACTACCTAACTTTATTTTATTTTTTATCACCTTGTTTTGCATATTCAAAAAACTACCTATGTTTAAATAAAATCTTAATTTTGCTGACCACAATTTTATCATGTTGAATTTTCTGTTAACAAGATCTGGTTGTAGTTTCTATGCATTCTTTACGCGATGTAAAATATAAGTAAGGCACCATCAATCATACAATTTCAGCGAAAATTTCAATGCATAGCGATTACGCGCAGTGTATGATTTTTATTTATATGTTGACCTTAATAGCACTTTTGGTGGTGATTGTTCTAGTTTTTCGTCGGTTGTTTGGCCGCCTGTCTGCATTTTAGACTGTCTTTCCACTTTACTGACTACCGATCTGCAATGCGAAATTCTGTCAGGGTTTTTGCTCCTCAAACTTAGGACAATGAGTCTTGAAGACAATTAAACCGTCACACCACAGAAAAGTACAGTCACCACAACTAAGAAACGCTCGTGAATCTATGCGAGTTAAGATGCTCTTCATAAATTCGCCCATTTTGTTGATATTTATGCCACGGATAAAGCGATTACCTGTTGCAGAAACACAGACTGAAGTTAAAAGTGTTTATTGTCATATTTTACCTCACCATTAAGCATAGTATTACGCTTCGTTCAAATAAAGTACTGATTAGGTCCTAAATGAGGCTGCAAGTCCCATTTTTCGTGCAAAAATATCTAGAGCAATCTTGACGCGAATATAAGTTACATGGCTACGCAGAATATCAGATACCATAAGGAATTCAGAAATCATGGTTTTTTTGAAAAAATATCTCTTCTTAAAAACATTAATTAAAACGCCAATTGCAGCATGCTTTAAACGTGCCAATGCTTCATTAATATTGTTTTCAAATGAGTTAGTTTGTACGCACAGTTAGAGTTGATGCAAAATATTTTGTGGTCTGATGATGTTTCCTAACAATTTCTCTTATGAAAATATTTCGGATGCCGACAATGTCGGTGTCACCAGGTAAGTCTGTTCAATTAACAGCCGCTTCAGATGATGGTTTGACAATTTTGTAGCTTTCAAAATCATTGACACATCTGTCATGCCTAAATACAAGAAAATCGAGGTTTACATAAAAATATAATTTAAAAAATGTATAGTATAGGTCTTCACAACAATTAAATTTCTACCAGATTATGATACATCGACAAATTCTGTGTTTAAAAATTCTTCAATATGTATAGATAAATAAAAGTTTATATTATAATATATCCCATAATATCTTAATATACCTTCATTTTTCCTTTACGCTAAACTGCTATTTAAAAAAATTACGCAATATTTATTCAATCGTGATGTTGATAGTTATATATATATATATATATATATATATATATATATATATATATATATATATATATATATATATATATATATATACGTTCAATTTAAGTATAATGACAACTTTGATTATATGAATTGCGTCAGGACAAAGTAAACATTTGACCTGGAGGAGAAGGTATAACATCAAATAGATCTATTTCGTCCTTATATGGATCAATTAAAATGCCACAACCATTTGTCGAATCGGAGAAATTTTCCTTAATAGCCTGAATCTTTACCGATTTTGCCAACACTGCCGCATAATACAAGAAATTTTCCGTTATATAATACAAATTTTTAGGTAATAATTAGCATTTCGTGGCGCCTATTTGGCATTGCTAATTATATATATATATATATATATATATATATATATATATATATATATATATATTTACGTATATAAATCTTGAAAAAAAATGTATATTTATTTCTTCTCCATATATTGGATATAGCGAAGCATGTAGCAGGTCGGTTCACATAGACAGAAAATTATGTGCCAAAGCCAATATGGCAAAAATGTGTCATCCGAGGTACCTAAGCGTTTCGTGCTTACTCGAGACTCAATTACAAACTGAACCACTGCTAAGTCCAAAACGCTGTCAATGTTCTGTCGCAGCATTTGAGCCAAGTAGACGGTTGCCCATTTCATTGTTTATTTTTTCATGAAAAGCTTTATAAGCCTGTAAAATATTGCAAAATAGGGTTAAAAATTTGAAACAATCTATTTAAATATTTTCAGTGTATTTTTTAAATGAATACAAAGTTATGTTGAAATCGCCTGTATAAAAACAATCTGCTTGCTTTATTCCCTAAAGACACTACCAAGTACACATAAAACAAAATTGTAACAAACGACAGCCTGAAAGAAAATTGTTAATAATATAATTTTATATTTACTCACAGTGTTAAACAGATACGCTTTCCCAGCCTCTTGGTTTTATATTGCCACTGTGTTTATAATGTTTTAGTCTGGGTCAGTTAATAGAAAATCAACAATTATTTACGCCCTAAGACCTGCCAATGTTTCAACTCAAGCAAAAGCCACAAGCATGACGTTTCAGTGGAAAAGTAACAATTTGAACGGGACCTTATCATGCAATAGTTAGAAAACACCACTGTGTGACTATGAGCTAGACACTCAGACGCGTGAATACCACTGGCTTTCCTGACTAGTTATTCGAATTATTCGCGAGCTTTATGCGATTAGTTGCGATACTCATGCAAAGCCAAATGTATTTTTATAATTTTAAGCATTATACCAAAATTGCGACATAATCACAAGAAATAATTTGTTATTAATCCATTTATTGATATATCAATTTGTTATTTCCACTTCTCCAGGTCTAACCCGTTCTAGAGATAAACAATTCTTATCCTGATATTTAACTTGGCAAGTAAAAAGAATAAGTTTGACGGTATAGAAACTTTGGCTTCAAAGATATGTTATCCACCAGGCGTCACTTCCGCTTTACATTTTTAAGGGCAGCACAAAATACATTTATTATTCACGTCAGAGTTCTGACTTGATATAAATAGAGAACAAGACTATAGTGAGTTTCAATTTATGAGGTATGACCATGAAATTTTGAAATGGAATAGTGCGCGCAGCTGACTCCAAGTCGGCTAAGTTGTGCGACTGATTGCATACATCTGAATTCTCATAATATTCACATTCAAGAACACAAAAACTTGAAGGATGTTGTCACTTATCGCGCAATCATTGATTGCTTAACAAAAAGGGTTTATTGGTTAGAAATAAACTGCCACTGATAGAATTGAAATACAGATTTGTCAAAAAGATGTGGTTCAATTGCCACATGCCTCTAACACACACTAATTACTAATTTTTGTGAGAAAATATAATTAGAAAATACAATTAAAGAACAATTGATTGCACGGGTGGTGGTAACAATACTTTAAATCAAGTTTGCGAACTTGAAGTAAGCACCAATCCAATTGTATTTAACCAGTCGTCAAACAACATAACAAAGCAAAATATAATTATTTGACTCGGATAGAATAGAAAGTATATAACATTGCTTGACAAAACGTTTTTACAATAATTGATTGCGCGGGTGGTGCTAACAATTCTTTAAATCAAGTTTGCGAGCTTGAAGTAAACTCTGATCACATTGTTTTTAACCAGTCGTCGAACGACATAACAAAACTACCGCCAGCCGCAACGCACTGACGCGTTTCGACCTTCCATGATCATCATCAGAGTACGACGGCAAACTTTCTATCGAGGATCAAACCGCATTGAATATATATGGAAATCAATGTTAGATATGCGGCTCTCATCTCTAGCAGTCTCGCATACATTGAATTTGACTGGAAATGTCGGCTGCACAATTTCTATGCAGTCACGAACATTAACTGTTTGCAGCTTTCGCCACATATACATATATAGGCAATACAATTTAACAATAATTGATTGCGCGGGTGGTGGTAACAATTCTTTAAATCAAGTTTGCGAGCTTGAAGTAAACACCAATCCCATTGTATTTAACCAGTCGTCGAACAACATAACAAAACTACCGCCAGCCGCAACGCACTGACGCGTTTCGACCTTCCTTGTATCATCATCAGAGTACGACGGCAAACTGACTATCGAGGATCAAACCGCATTGAATATATATGGAAATCAAATTTAGATATGCGGCTCACACCTCTAGCAGTCTCGCATACATTGAACTTGACTGGAAATGTCGGCTGCACAATTTCTATGCAGTCACGAACATTAACTGTTTGCAGCTTTCGCCACATATACATATATAGGCAATACAATTTAACAATAATTGATTGCGCGGGTGGTGGTAACAATTATTTAAATCAAGTTTGCGAGCTTGAAGTAAACACCAATCCCATTGTATTTAACCAATCTTCGAACAACATAACAAAACTACCGCCAGCCGCAACGCACTGACGCGTTTCGACCTTCCTTCATCATCATCAGAGTACGACGGCAAACTGACTATCGAGGATCAAACCGCATTGAATATATATGGAAATCAAATTTAGATATGCGGCTCTCACCTCTAGCAGTCTTGCATACATTGAACTTGACTGGAAATGTCGGCTGCACAATTTCTATGCAGTCACGAACATTAACTGTTTGCAGCTTTCGCCACATATACATATATAGGCAATACAATTTAAACAATAATTGATTGCGCGGGTGGTGGTGACAATTCTTTAAATCAAGTTTGCGTGCTTGAAGTAAACACCAATCCCATTGTATTTAACCAGTCATCGAACAACATAACAAAACTACCGCCAGCTGCAACGCACTGACGCGTTTTGACCTTCCTTGATCATCATCAGAGTACGACGGCAAACTGACTATCGAGGATCAAACCGCATTGAATATATATGGAAATCAATTTTAGATATGCGGCTCTCACCTCTAGCAGTCTTGCATACATTGAACTTGACTGGAAATGTCGGCTGCACAATTTCTATGCAGTCACGAACATTAACTGTTTGCAGCTTTCGCCACATATACATATATAGGCAATACAATTTAAACAATAATTGATTGCGCGGGTGGTGGTAACAATTCTTTAAATCAAGTTTGCGAGCTTGAAGTAAACACCAATCCCATTGTATTTAACCAGTCGTCGAACAACTTAACAAAACTACCGCCAGCCGCAACGCACTGACGCGTTTCGACCTTCCTGGATCATCATCAGAGTACGACGGCAAACTGACTATCGAGGATCAAACCGCATTGAATATATAGGGAAATCAAATTTAGATATGCGGCTCTCACCTCTAGCAGTCTCGCATACATTGAACTTGACTGGAAATGTCGGATAAACAATTTCTATGCAGTCACGAACATTAACTGTTTGCAGCTTTCGCCACATATTCATATATAGGCAATACAACTTAACAAGAATTGATTGCGCGGGTGGTGGTAACAATTCTTTAAATCAAGTTTGCGAGCTTGAAGTAAACACCAACCCCATTGTATTTAACCAGTCGTCGAACAACATAACAAAACTACCGCCAGCCGCAACGCACTGACGCGTTTCGACCTTCCATGATCATCATCAGAGTACGACGGCAAACTGACTATCGAGGATCAAACCGCATTGAATATATATGGAAATCAAATTTAGATATGCGGCTCTCACTTCTAGCAGTCTCGCATACATTGAACTTGACTGGAAATGTCGGCTGCACAATTTCTATGCAGTCACGAACATTAACTGTTTGCAGCTTTCGCCACATATACATATATAGGCAATACAATTTAACAATAATTGATTGCGCGGGTGGTGGTAACAATTCTTTAAATCAAGTTTGCGAGCTTGAAGTAAACACCAATCCCATTGTATTTAACCAGTCGTCGAACAACATAACAAAACTACCGCCAGCCGCAACGCACTGACGCGTTTCGACCTTCCTTGATCATCATCAGAGTACGACGGCAAACTGACTATCGAGGATCAAACCGCATTGAATATATATGGAAATCTAATTTAGATATGCGAACCTTACTTCTAGCAGGCTCGCATACATTGAACTTGACTGAAAGTGTCGGCTGCATAATTTCTATGCAGTCACGAACATTAACTGTTTGCAGCTTTCGCCATATATACATATATAGGCAATATAATTTAACAACAATTGTTTGCGCGTGTTGTGGTAACAATTCTTTAAATCAAGTTTGCGAGCTTGAAGTAAACACCAATCGCATTGTATTTATCCAGTCGTCGAAAAACATAACAAAGTTACCGCCAGCCGCTACGCACTGACGCGTTTTGACCTTCCTTGATCATCATCATAATACGAAGGCAAACTGACTAACGATGATCAAACAGCATTGAACATATATGGAAATCAATACTTATATATGCGGCTCTCACACCTGGTAGTCTCGCATGCATTGAACTTAACTGGAAATGTCGGCTGCATAATTTCAATGCAGTCACGTACATTATCTGTTTGTAGCTTTCACCATATACACATATATAGGCTATACAATTTAACAATAACTGTTTGCGCGGGTGGTGGTAACAATTCTTTAAATCAAGTTTGCGAGCATGAAGTAGACACCAATCCCATTGTATTTAAATATTCGTCGAACAACATAACAAAACTACCGCCAGCCGCAACGCACTGACGCGTTTCGACCTTCCTTGATCATCATCAAAATACGACGGCAAACAGACTATCGAGGATCAAACCGCATTGAATATATATGGAAATCAAATTTAGATATGCGAACCTTACTTCTAGCAGGCTCGCATACATTGAACTTGACTGGAAGTGTCGGCTGCATAATTTCTATGCAGTCACGTACGTTAATTTTTTGCACCTTTCGCCACATATTCATATATATGCAAATAATTTAACAATAATTGTTTGCGCGGGTGGTCGTAACAATTCATTAAATCAAGTTTGCGAGCTTGAAGTCAACACCAATCCCATTGTATTTAACTATTCGTCGAATAACATAACAAAACTACCGCCAGGCGTAAAACACTGACGCGTTTTGACCTTCCCTAATCATCATAAGAGTACGACTGCAAACTCACAATCGAGGATAAAACCGCATTGAATATATATCTACATCAAATTTAGATATGCGACTCTTACCTCTAGCAGTCTCGCATACATTGAACTTGACCGGAAATGTCGGCTGCATAATTTCAAAGCAGTCACGAACATTATCTTTTTGTAGCTTTCGCCATATATACATATATAGGCAATAGAATTTAACAATAATTCTTTACTCGTGTTGTGGTAACAATTTTTTAAATCAAGTTTGCGAGCTTGAAGTAAACACCAATCGCATTGTATTTAACCAGTCGTCGTACAACATAACAAAACTACCGCCCGCCGCAACGCACTGACGCGTCTCGACCTTCCTTGATCATCACCAGAGTACGACGGCAAACTGACTTTCGAGGATCAAACCGCATTGAATATATTTTGAAATCAAATTTAAATATGCGGCTCTCACCTCCAGCAGTCTCGCATACATTGAACTTGACTGGAAATGTTGGCTGCAATATTTCTATGCAGGCACGAACATTAACTGTTTGTAGCTTTCGCCATATATGTATATATAGTCAATATAATTTAACAACAATTGTTTGCGCGTGTTGTGGTAACAATTATTTAAATCAAGTTTGCGAGCTTGAAGTAAACACCAATCGCATTGTATTTATCCAGTCGTCGAAAAACATAACAAATTTACCGCCAGCCGCAACGCACTGACGCGTTTTGACCTTCCTTGATCATCATCCGAATACGAAGGCAAACTGACTAACGATGATCAAACCGCATTGAACATATATGGAAATCAAACTTTTATATGCGGCTCTCACACCTGGCAGTCTCGCATACATTGAACTTGACTGGAAATGTCGGCTGCATAATTTCAATGCAGTCACGAACATTATCTGTTTGTAGCTTTCGCCATATATACATATATAGGCAATACAATTTAACAATAATTGTTTGCGCGGGTGGTGGTAACAATTCTTTAAATCAAGTTTGCGAGCTTGAAGTAAACACCAATCTCATTGTATTTATCCAGTCGTCGAACAACATAACAAAATTACCGCCAGCCGCAACGCACTGACGCGTTTCGACCTTCCTTGATCATCATCAGAATACGACGGCAAACTGAAAATCGATGATCAAACAGCATTGAACATATATGGAAATCAAATTTAGATATGCGAACCTTACTTCTAGCAGGCTCGCATACATTGAACTTGACTGGAAGTGTCGGCTGCATAATTTCTATGCAGTCACGTACGTTAATTTTTTTGCACCTTTCGCCACATATTCATATATATGCAAATAATTTAACAATAATTGTTTGCGCGGGTGGTCGTAACAATTCATTAAATCAATTTTGCGATCTTGAAGTCAACACCAATCCCATTGTATTTAACTATTCGTCGAATAACATAACAAAACTACCGCCAGGCGTAAAACACTGACGCGTTTTGACCTTCCCTAATCATCATAAGAGTACGACTGCAAACTCACAATCGAGGATTCAACCGCATTGAATATATATCTACATCAAATTTAGATATGCGACTCTTACCTCTAGCAGTCTCGCATACATTGAACTTGACCGGAAATGTCGGCTGCATAATTTCAAAGCAGTCACGAACATTATCTGTTTGTAGCTTTCGCCATATATACATATATAGGCAATAGAATTTAACAATAATTCTTTACTCGTGTTGTGGTAACAATTTTTTAAATCAAGTTTGCGAGCTTGAAGTAAACACCAATCGCATTGTATTTAACCAGTCGTCGTACAACATAACAAAACTACCGCCCGCCGCAACGCACTGACGCGTCTCGACCTTCCTTGATCATCACCAGAGTACGACGGCAAACTGACTTTCGAGGATCAAACCGCATTGAATATATTTTGAAATCAAATTTAAATATGCGGCTCTCAGCACCAGCAGTCTCGCATACATTGAACTTGACTGGAAATGTTGGCTGCATTATTTCTATGCAGGCACGAACATTAACTGTTTGTAGCTTTCGCCACATATACATATATAGGCAATACAATTTAACAATAATTGTTTGCGCATGTGCTGGTAACAATTCTTTAAATCAAGTTTGCGAGCATGAATTAAACACCAATCCCATTGTATTAAACTACCCGTCGAACAACATAACAAAACTACCGCCTGCCGCAACGCACTGACGCGTTTCGACCTTCCTTGATCATCATCTTATTACGACGGGAAGCTGACTATCGAGAATCAAACCGCATTGAATATATTTGTAAATCAAATGTCGATATGGGGCTCTCACTTCTAGCTGTCTCGCATACATTGAACTTGACTGGAAATGTCGGCTGCATATTTTCTATGCAGTTACAAACATTAATTGTTTGTAGCTTTCGCCACATATACAAATATAGGCAATACAATTTAGAATTAATTGTTTTCGCGGGAAGAGGAAACAAGTCTTTAAATCAAGTTTGCGAACTTGAAGTAAACACCAATCGCATTGTATTTAACCAGTCGTCGAACAAAATAAGAAAAGTACCGCCAGCCGCAACGCACTGACGCGTTTCGACCTTACCTGATCATCACCAGAGTACGACGGCAAACTGACTTTCCATGATCAAACCGCATTGAATATATTTTGAAATCAAAATTAGATATGCGGCGCTCACCTCTAGCAGTCTCGCATACATTGAACTTGACTGGAAATGTCGGCTGAAATATTTCTATGCAGGCACGAACATTGACTGTTTGTAGCTTTCGCCACATATACATATATAGGCAATACAATATAACAATAACTGTTTGCGCGGGTGCTGGCAACAATTCTTTAAATCAAGTTTGCGAGCATGAATTAAAAACCAATCCTTGTGTATTAAACTAGTCGTCGAACAACATAACAAAACTACCGCCAGCCGCAACGCACTGACGCGTTTCGACCTTCCTTGATCATCATCACATTACGACTGCATGCTGATTATCGAGGATCAAACCGCATTGAATATATTTGGATATCAAATGTCGATATGTGGCTCTCACCTCTAGCTGTCTCGCATATATTGAACTTGACTGGAAATGTCGGCTGCATATTTTCTATGCAGTTACGAACATTAATTTTTTGTAGCTGTAGCCACATATACAAATATAGGCAATACAATTTAGAATTAATTGTTTGCGCGGGAAGAGGTAGCAACTCTTTAAATCAAGTTTGCAAGCTTGAAGTAAAACACCAAACGCATTGTATTTAACCAGTCGGCGAGCAACATAAGAAAAGTACCGCCAGCCGCAACGCACTGAGGCGTTTCGACCTTACTTGATCATCACCAGAGTACGACGGCAAGCTTACTATCGAGGATCAAACCGCATTAGATATATTTGGAAATCAAATTTAGATATGCGGCTCTCACCTCTAGCAGTCTCGCATACATTGAACTTGACTGGAAATGTCGGATGCAAAATATCAATGCAGTCATGAACATTATCTGTTTGTAGCTTTCGCCATATATACATATATAGGCTATACAATTTAACAATAACTGTTTGCGCGGGTAGTGGTAACAATTCTTTAAATCAAGTTTGCGTGCATGAAGTAAACACCAATCCCATTGTATTTAACTAGTCGTCGAACAACATAACAAAACTACCGCCAGCCGCAACGCACTGACGCGTTTCGATCTTCCTTGATCATCATCAGAGTACGACGGCAAACTGACTATCGAGAATCAAACCGCATTGAATATATATGTAAATCAAATGTCGATATGCGGCTCTCACTTCTAGCTGTCTCGCATACATTGAACTTGACTGGAAATGTCGGCTGCATATTTTCTATGCAGTTACAAACATTAATTGTTTGTAGCTTTCGCCACATATACAAATATAGGCAATACAATTTAGAATTAATTGTTTGCGCGGGAAGAGGTAACAATTCTTTAAATCAAGTTTGCGAGCTTGAAGTAAACACCAATCGCATTGTATTTAACCAGTCGTCGAACAACATAACAAAACTACCGCCAGCCGCAACGCACTGACGCGTTTCGACCTTCCATGATCATCACCAGAGTACGACGGCAAACTGACTATCGAGGATCAAACCGCATTGAATATATATGGAAATCAAATTTAGATATGCGGCTCTCACCTCTAGCAGTCTCGCATACATTGAACTTGACTGGAAATGTCGGCTGCACAATTTCTATGCAGTCACGAACATTAACTGTTTGCAGCTTTCGCCACATATACATATATAGGCAATACAATTTAAACAATAATTGATTGCGCGGGTGGTGGTAACAATTCTTTAAATCAAGTTTGCGAGCTTGAAGTAAACACCAATCCCATTGTATTTAACCAGTCGTCGAACAACATAACAAAACTACCGCCAGCCGCAACGCACTGACGCGTTTCGACCTTCCTTGATCATCATCACATTACGACGGCAAGCTGACTATCGAGGATCAAACCGCATTGAATATATTTGGAAATCAAATTTAGATATGCGGCTCTCACCTCTAGCAGTCTCGCATACATTGAACTTGACTGGAAATGTCGGCTGCATATTTTCTATGCAGTTACCAACATTAATTGTTTGTAGCTTTCGCCACATATGCAAATATAGGCAATACAATATAACAATAACTGTTTGCGCGGGCGGTAGCAACAATTCTTTAAATCAAGTTTGCGACCATGAATTAAACACTAATCCTATAGTATTTAACCAGTCGTCGAACAACATAACAAAACTACCGCCAGCCGCAACGCACTGACGCGTTTTGACCTTCCTTGATCTGCATCACATTACGACGGGAAGCTGACTATCGAGGATCAAACCGCATTGAATATATTTGGAAATCAAATGTCGATATGGGGCTCTCACTTCTAGCTGTCTCGCGTACATTGAAATTGATTGGAAATGTCGGCTGCATATTTTATATGCAGTTACCAACATTAATTGTTTGTAGCTTTCGCCACATATGCAAATATAGGCAATACAATTTAGAATTAATTGTTTGCGCGGGAAGAGGTAACAACTCTTTAAATCAAGTTTGCGAGCTTGAAGTAAACACCAATCGCATTGTATTTAACCAGTCGTCGAACAACATAAGAAAAGTACCGCCAGCCGCAACGCACTGACGCGTTTCGACCTTCCTTGATCATCATCACATTACGACGGCAAGCTGACTATCGAGGATCAAACCGCATTGAATATATTTGGAAATCAAATGTCGATATGCGGCTCTCACCTCTAGCTGTCTCGCATATATTGAACTTGACTGGAAATGTCGGCTGCACAATTTCTATGCAGTTACGAACATTAACTGTTTGCAGCTTTCGCCACATATACAAATATAGGCAATACAATTTAGAATTAATTGTTTGCGCGGGAAGAGGTAGCAACTCTTTAAATCAAGTTTGCAAGCTTGAAGTAAACACCAATCGCATTGTATTTAACCAGTCGTCGAACAACATAACAAAACTACCGCCAGCCGCAACGCACTGACGCGTTTCGACCTTCCTTGATCATCACCAGAGTACGACGGCAAACTGACTATCGAGGATCAAACCGCATTGAATATATTTGGAAATCAAATTTAAATATGCGGCTCTCACCTCTAGCAGTCTCGCATACATTGAACTTGACTGGAAATGTTGGCTGCACAATTTCTATGCAGTCACGAACATTAACTGTTTGTAGCTTTCGCCACATATACATATATAGGCAATACAATTTAACAATAACTGTTTGCGCGGGTGCTGGTAACAATTCTTTAAATCAAGTTTGCGAGCATGAATTAAACACCAATCCCATTGTATTAAACTAGTCGTCGAACAACATAACAAAACTACCGCCAGCCGCAACGCACTGACGCGTTTCGACCTTCCTTGATCATCGTCTTATTACGACGGGAAGCTGACTATCGAGGATCAAACCGCATTGAATATATTTGTAAATCAAATGTCGATATGGGGCTCTCACATCTAGCAGTCTCGCATACATTGAACTTGACTGGAAATGTCGGATGCAAAATTTCTATGCAGTCACGAATATTAACTGTTTGTAGCTTTCTCCTTATATACATATATAGGCAATACAATTTAAAATTAATTGTTTGCGCGGGTGTTGATTACAATTCTTTAAATCAAGAATGCGAGCTTCACGTAATAAGCAATCCAATTGTATTTAACCAATCGTAGAGCCATATAACAAAACTGCCGCCAGCCGCAACGCACTGACGAGTTTCGACCTTCCTTAATCATTATCAGAGTACGACGGCAAACTGGCAATTGAGGATCAAACCGCATTGAATATATATGGAAATCAGATTTGGATATGCGGCTCTCACCTCTAGCAGTCTCGCGTACATCGAATTTGACAGGAAATGTCGGCTGCACAATTTCTATTCAGTCACGAACATTAAATGTTTGTAGCTTTCGCAACATTTACATATATATGAAATACAATTTAACAATAATTGTTTGCGCGGGAACTGGTAACAATTGTTTAAATCAATTTTGCGAGCTTGAAATAAACACAAATATAATTGAATTTTACCAGTTGTCGAACAACATAACATAACTACCGCCAGCCGCAACACACTGGCGCGTTTCGACCTTCCTTGATCATCATCAGAGTACGACGGCAAACTGGCTATCGTGGATCAAACCGCATTGAGTATATTTAGAAATAAAATTTAGATATGCGGCTCTCACCTCTAGCAGTCTCGCATATATTGAACTTGACTGGAAATATCGGCTGCAAAATTTCTATGCAGTCACAACATTAACTGTTTGTAGCTTTCGCCACATATACATATATAGGCAATACAATTTAAAAATAATTCCTTGCGCGCGTGGTTATAACTATACTTTAAATCAAGTATGCGAGCTTCAAGTAAACACCAATCACATTGTATTTAACCAGTCGTCGAACAATATAAAAAACTACCGCCAGCCGCAACGCACTGACGCGTTTTGTCCTTCCGTGATCTGCATCACATTTCGACGGGAAGCTGACTATCGAGGATCAAACCGCATTGAATATATTTGGAAATCAAATGTCGATATGGGGCTCTAACTTCTAGCTGTCTCACGTACATTGAACTTGACTGGAAATGTCGGCTGCATATTTTCTATGCAGTTACCAACATTAATTGTTTGTAGCTTTCGCCACATATGCAAATATAGGCAATACAATTTAGACTTAATTGTTTGCGCGGGAAGAGGTAACAACTCTTTAAATCAAGTTTGCAATCTTGAAGTAAACACCAATCGCATTGTATTTAACCAGTCGTCGTACAACATAAGAAAACTACCGCCAGCCGCAACGCACTGACGCGTTTCGAACTTCCATGTTCATCATCAAATTACGACGGCAAGCTGACTATCGAGAATCAAACCGCATTGAATATATTTGGAAATCAAATGTCGATATGGGGCTCTCACCTCTAGCTGTTTCTCATATATTGAACTTGACTGGAAATGTCGGCTGCATATTTTCTATGCAGTTACGAACATTAATTTTTTGTAGCTTTCGCCACATATACAAATATAGGCAATACAATTTAGAATTAATTGTTTGCGCGGGAAGAGGTAGCAACTCTTTAAATCAAGTTTGCAAGCTTGAAGTAAACACCAATCGCATTGTATTTAACCAGTCGTCGAACAACATAACAAAACTACCGCCAGCCGCAACGCACTGACGCGTTTCGACCTTCCTTGATCATCATCAGAGTACGACTGCAAACTGACTATCGAGGATCAAACCGCATTGAATATATATGGAAATCAAATTTAAATATGCGGCTCTCACCTCTAGCAGTCTCGCATACATTGAACTTGACTGGAAATGTTGGCTGCACAATTTCTATGCAGTCACGAACATTAACTGTTTGTAGCTTTCGCCACATATACATATATAGGCAATACAATTTAACAATAACTGTTTGCGCGGGTGCTGGTAACAATTCTTTAAATCAAGTTTGCGAGCATGAATTAAACACCAATCCCATTGTATTAAACTAGTCGTCGAACAACATAACAAAACTACCGCCAGCCGCAACGCACTGACGCGTTTCGACCTTCCTTGATCATCGTCTTATTACGACGGGAAGCTGACTATCGAGGATCAAACCGCATTGAATATATTTGTAAATCAAATGTCGATATGGGGCTCTCACATCTAGCAGTCTCGCATACATTGAACTTGACTGGAAATGTCGGATGCAAAATTTCTATGCAGTCACGAATATTAACTGTTTGTAGCTTTCTCCTCATATACATATATAGGCAATACAATTTAAAATTAATTGTTTGCGCGGGTGTTGATAACAATTCTTTAAATCAAGAATGCGAGCTTCACGTAAAAAGCAATCCAATTGTATTTAATCAATCGTAGAGCCATATAACAAAACTGCCGCCAGCCGCAACGCACTGACGAGTTTCGACCTTCCTTAATCATTATCAGAGTACGACGGCAAACTGGCAATTGAGGATCAAACCGCATTGAATATATATGGAAATCAGATTTGGATATGCGGCTCTCACCTCTAGCAGTCTCGCGTACATCGAATTTGACAGGAAATGTCGGCTGCACAATTTCTATTCAGTCACGAACATTAAATGTTTGTAGCTTTCGCCACATATACATATATAGGAAATAGAATTTAACAATAATTGTTTGCGCGGGAGGTGGTAACAATTGTTTAAATCAAGTTTGCGAGCTTGAAATAAACACAAATATAATTGAATTTTACCAGTTGTCGAACAACATAACATAACTACCGCCAGCCGCAACGCACTGGCGCGTTTCGACCTTCCTTGATCATCATCAGAGTACGACGGCAAACTGGCTATCGAGGATCAAACCGCATTGAGTATATTTAGAAATAAAATTTAGATATGCGGCTCTTATCTCTAGCAGTCTCGCATACATTGAACTTGACTGGAAATATCGGCTGCAAAATTTCTATGCAGTCACGAACATTAACTGTTTGAAGCTTTCGCCACATATACATATATAGGCAATACAATTTAAAAGTAATTGTTTGCGCGGGTGGTTATAAATATTCTTTAAATCAAGTATGCGAGCTTCAAGTAAACAGCAATCACATTGTATTTAACCAGTCGTTGAACAATATATCAAAACTACCGCCAGCCGCAACGCACTGACGCGTTTTGTCCTTCCGTGATCTGCATCAGATTACGACGGCAAACTGACTATCGAGGATCAAACCGCATTGAATATATTTGGAAATCAAATGTCGATATGGGGCTCTAACTTCTAGCTGTCTCACGTACATTGAACTTGACTGGAAATGTCGGCTGCATATTTTCTATGCAGTTACCAACATTAATTGTTTGTAGCTTTCGCCACATATACAAATATAGGCAATACAATTTAGACTTAATTGTTTGCGCGGGAAGAGGTAACAACTCTTTAAATCAAGTTTGCAATCTTGAAGTAAACACCAATCGCATTGTATTTAACCAGTCGTCGTACAACATAAGAAAACTACCGCCAGCCGCAACGCACTGACGCGTTTCGAACTTCCATGTTCATCATCAAATTACGACGGCAAGCTGACTATCGAGAATCAAACCGCATTGAATATATTTGGAAATCAAATGTCGATATGGGGCTCTCACCTCTAGCTGTCTCGCATATATTGAACTTGACTGGAAATGTCGGCTGCATAATTTCTATGCAGTCACGAACATTATCTGTTTGTAGCTTTCGCCACATATACATATATATAGGCAATACAATTTAAAATTAATTGTTTGCGCGGGAAGTGGTAACAACTCTTTAAATCAAGTTTGCGAACTTGAAGTAAACACCAATCGCATTGTATTTAACCAGTCGTCGAACAACATAAGATAACTAGCGCCAGCCGCAACGCACTGACGCGTTTCGACCTTCCTTGATCATCATCACATTACGACGGCAAGCTTACTATCGAGGATCAAACCGCATTAGATATATTTGGAAATCAAATTTAGATATGCGGCTCTCACCTCTAGCAGTCTCGCATACATTGAACTTGACTGGAAATGTCGGATGCAAAATATCAATTCCGTCATGAACATTATCTGTTTGTAGCTTTCGCCATATATACATATATAGGCAATACAATTTAACAATAACTGTTTGCGCGGGTGCTGGTAACAATTCTTTATATCAAGTTTGCGAGCATGAAGTAAACACCAATCCCATTGTATTTGACTAGTCGTCGAACAACATAATAAAACTACCGCCAGCAGCAACGCACTGACGCGTTTCAACCTTCCTTGATCATCATCAAAATACGACGGCAAACTGACAATCGAGGATCAAACCGCAATGAATATATATGGAAAGTAAATTAAACATTAAGTTAGAGAAAATACAAATTGATGATCAGCCTTGGATTGATTTGGCTGCTTTAACAGTGGAAAGTGACACGCCTGTTAAAAATAAATCATCTGGCGAAGAAATATTGAATGTATTGGCGAATGAAGTATTAGCGTAAAACAGCAAACAAGATCAACTAGTATTATTTAATCTTGCTGAAAATGCTGAGGTAAATGATGTCCAGAAATTAAATGTGTTAATAAAAGAAGAGACGCATTCGGATATTGCAAAACGCTTTAGGGTGGGTTAACGATCGGATCGTCCAAGGCCAGTTATTGTAAATTATCAAAACGCCCAAGAAATATGCAGATTGAGTCCATCAACAAAAAGAAAGATGAGAGTCTGAGTTTTCGCAGCATTTTTATTGGTCGGGACAAAACGTTTCTCCAACGAAATTGGCTAAAGCAAAAAAGTTAATAAACAACCAGAAACGGAAGCAGCCAACCCCTGATCAAGCAACCTCTGAGACCGCAACATCAAAAAACGATGTATCATTAATAAATGTTCTGGACAGCGGGGGGAGAGGAAGAATTGCCTTAAAACCTGGGAAACGTATAATAAAGAAGCCAACAAAGCTGAATCAGTAAAAGTCGCTTATTGTTTAGATATACGCCACTAGATTACAATTTGTATCACTCCATCCTTTATGGTTTCGGAGAATGTGCTATTGTATAAAAGTTTTCCATTTAAACCAGTGGTCTGGTGCCTATATGAATCCCATAAGAAAGAGTCATGAAATTGGAACTAGATCTGGTCATTCTGCAATATCTCCACCTTTGATTGGGAATGTTGCGAGCAAGCTGTTCTCGTTTTCAAAAATTTACAAAATTTATAATCAATTGCCAAAGGGGCTTAGAGAAACGCCTCCAACTAAAATGTCTTTTAAATTTTTATCTACCGAACTAGAAAAAGTGTTTAATCCTGATGATATTTTTAATTTTGATTATGATAATACTTTCTCATGGTTAAATAAAAGCCAAGATTAATTGTTTCAGCAACAAATGTAATATTCGAGTTATAACTTAAATTTTCCATTTTGATTAAGAATCTATCACTGTTTACAGCTGATCTTTCAGATGGCGATAAACTGTAAAGTACACTTAATTGCGCATATATATGTGATGTGATATCTTTTTATATTGTACATTTTCTAATTTTATTATTTAATGGAACATGTGTGGTTTGAATCCAAATAAAGATATTCTATTCTATTCTATTCTATTCCATTCTATTCTAATCTCAAGCGGGCTAAAATGTCGTTTGAAATTATTAGCATGTAACTGCAATCAAAGGAAATATTGAAACTTTTGCCTGGAAGAAATAGAATGCATACAACGTACCTGGGATTTAGTGTATAGGTCAAAATACATGATTAGAAGAAAACGTGATCTATGGCTGATCAAATGGAGTCTCATGAGAGAAAAAATTATGTAATGCATTAGACGGTTAGTTATCAATTATTGTTAAATCAATTAGTAGGAACATATTTGCATATCAATCAATTTGTTTTATTCGGACCAAAATTCATACACGAAATAAAATTCAACCAATATTACTGCAAAAATGGAAGATGCGACTTTTCCGATATATTTATTCTCATTCGGAAAGAAAACGGTTACGTTATGAAAACGTTGAGGATAATGAAATTAATTGATTTGACAAAGTGAATAACTCCATTGACTGTATGATTATTAATCTGTTGCTTACGGATAATATATTGGGTAAATTACTTAAACTCAAAAATTTGTTAAGAATTCAATTTTTGATGTTATATGTTCAAGGCGACGAAAAATAGGAACGATTTATTAACAATATATTCGGAAAATTTAATACAAATTTGATGAGGGTGTTTTCTTTAATTTTAATCAATCTGATTCAAAAATGGAAAATTATCATTCAAACAGGTGTGAAATCTCTATGCGCTTGTCTGGAGAAATATATCAACAACGTGGCATTCCAAATTACCGTTGATGATAAGGAGAATTTTATCCGAATACAATTAAAAAATAACTTGATCTCTAAATTCGTATAAATACAATGCAGGCACTATAAAATGGGATGGGCAAATGTCACATTAAACAAAATGTAAAGAATAGATCAAGATAATACACAAATCTTTGAGAAGAAAATGATGTGGTATTTTAACTTTGCAGCATTTGGAAATATTTCATCCTCTATTCGATATAACAGCAGATTAAACATTGTTTCTCTGCAACACAAATAAGGGCAGAAGCGCATCTTACTCTTAAAAGAAATTATTTAATTTAATCGAATCAATATAAGTAATCTCAGAATAACTTTCAAAATTGATTAAACACAAAGTAGTGCTTGGAAAACCACTGCCAATAAGGCTATTCAATTGATGAACAATTCAAAACCTGTCATAAATTGAGTTGGAATTTATTGTTTCACAAGCGACGAGTGCGTAGCAATAAATAGGGGAATAAATTGAAACATACCACACATTTATTTTTATGGATTCTTGTATGGTTTACTTATAATATTACCCATATAGCAAGCCTGCGCAAACATAGTTATTTGCTTTGGGCTGGATTATGTCACATTTGTCTTGCATGCGTCAGATTGCCTGTCCTATTGAAGATAGTAGTGAACAAAAATTATTGCATCATTTGTCCTCAAATTGTCACAAGTATGCTCACCAAACGCCAGGCTATGGTGCAGGGTTACTTCGTAAATTCACTTACAGAATTAAATCGTAATTCCTTCGTTAGCGGAGACAGAACCGACACGTCGGGGCTGTTGCTGCTGACTAGTACCCTGCCTGCTGTCCTGGTGTTTTGCACCCGATGCATTCACCCCCTGTTTCATAAATTCCATAAAGAAAATCATAAATTCTATATTTTATATTAAATTGTAAAATATTATTTACTAAGTGGCTTGATAGATTTAAAGAAATACGCATGCTACTTTTAATTTTTATTAATAGTATAGTTTTTATTGTGAAAATCTTCCCGATATAAGTTAGAAAATTAATCCAATTTGGAATTTATTTTAATTGATGTGTCTGCTATGCATTCAGCATACCCTTTGCGTTTTTATAGTCTATTCCTAATCAAAGCTTCTTCAAATTCAGGCTGTTCCGCGCTGCAAGCATGAACAGATTAATTGACTTTGTAAAATATGATATAGAATGATTTAATTTTACAATAACATTGATTCAGTTTATGATGTATTTGACAATAGCTACCATCAGTTTTACGAAAGTAAAGATATTTTATTGCCATAAATATTCGAAAGCTGCTGCTTACATTTGCTATTGACATAGTAAGTACAAATTTAAAATCGTCTCTTGCAACGAATTTTCAAGTTATCTTTGTTAATTTAAATATATGCTGTTTACCACCTAATATACATAGAAGTATGTTCTGTTCTAACGGCATTTTGATATTTAAAAGGTGAAATTTAGTCAGATTTATTCGGCATCGAAGACTTTGGCGCCATTAATTCATTTACATTTCAAACGCCAGTACGATCATATACCAGGTATTATAATTAATAATTAGCATTAGGCGATTATGAGATAACCGTTTTCAAATTGTGAATATAAGAAATAATTTAAATTAGTACGACAACTTTGTCTTGACACGCGATATTTGAATATGGCCACAAGAATATTTAGGAAAGGCCTATTTGAATGAGAAATAATTCTAATGCAAATCTATTGCTTAGGCTATTTCCGTTTAGAGGAGATTTGACGATTAAAAAAATCAATGAAACATGAATTTTTAAGATATTTCATTCGAAGTTTATACAGAAAGTGAGTAGATATTAGTATTAACTTATTAAAATTGTGCATTCAAATCTCAAGCGGGCTAAAATGTCGTTTGAAATTATTAGCATGTAACTGCAATCAAAGGAAATATTGAAACTTTTGCCTGGAAGAAATAGAATGCATACAACGTACCTGGGATTTAGTGTATAGGTCAAAATACATGATTAGAAGAAAACGTGATCTATGGCTGATCAAATGGAGTCTCATGAGAGAAAAAATTATGTAATGCATTAGACGGTTAGTTATCAATTATTGTTAAATCAATTAGTAGGAACATATTTGCATATCAATCAATTTGTTTTATTCGGACCAAAATTCATACACGAAATAAAATTCAACCAATATTACTGCAAAAATGGAAGATGCGACTTTTCCGATATATTTATTCTCATTCGGAAAGAAAACGGTTACGTTATGAAAACGTTGAGGATAATGAAATTAATTGATTTGACAAAGTGAATAACTCCATTGACTGTATGATTATTAATCTGTTGCTTACGGATAATATATTGGGTAAATTACTTAAACTCAAAAATTTGTTAAGAATTCAATTTTTGATGTTATATGTTCAAGGCGACGAAAAATAGGAACGATTTATTAACAATATATTCGGAAAATTTAATACAAATTTGATGAGGGTGTTTTCTTTAATTTTAATCAATCTGATTCAAAAATGGAAAATTATCATTCAAACAGGTGTGAAATCTCTATGCGCTTGTCTGGAGAAATATATCAACAACGTGGCATTCCAAATTACCGTTGATGATAAGGAGAATTTTATCCGAATACAATTAAAAAATAACTTGATCTCTAAATTCGTATAAATACAATGCAGGCACTATAAAATGGGATGGGCAAATGTCACATTAAACAAAATGTAAAGAATAGATCAAGATAATACACAAATCTTTGAGAAGAAAATGATGTGGTATTTTAACTTTGCAGCATTTGGAAATATTTCATCCTCTATTCGATATAACAGCAGATTAAACATTGTTTCTCTGCAACACAAATAAGGGCAGAAGCGCATCTTACTCTTAAAAGAAATTATTTAATTTAATCGAATCAATATAAGTAATCTCAGAATAACTTTCAAAATTGATTAAACACAAAGTAGTGCTTGGAAAACCACTGCCAATAAGGCTATTCAATTGATGAACAATTCAAAACCTGTCATAAATTGAGTTGGAATTTATTGTTTCACAAGCGACGAGTGCGTAGCAATAAATAGGGGAATAAATTGAAACATACCACACATTTATTTTTATGGATTCTTGTATGGTTTACTTATAATATTACCCATATAGCAAGCCTGCGCAAACATAGTTATTTGCTTTGGGCTGGATTATGTCACATTTGTCTTGCATGCGTCAGATTGCCTGTCCTATTGAAGATAGTAGTGAACAAAAATTATTGCATCATTTGTCCTCAAATTGTCACAAGTATGCTCACCAAACGCCAGGCTATGGTGCAGGGTTACTTCGTAAATTCACTTACAGAATTAAATCGTAATTCCTTCGTTAGCGGAGACAGAACCGACACGTCGGGGCTGTTGCTGCTGACTAGTACCCTGCCTGCTGTCCTGGTGTTTTGCACCCGATGCATTCACCCCCTGTTTCATAAATTCCATAAAGAAAATCATAAATTCTATATTTTATATTAAATTGTAAAATATTATTTACTAAGTGGCTTGATAGATTTAAAGAAATACGCATGCTACTTTTAATTTTTATTAATAGTATAGTTTTTATTGTGAAAATCTTCCCGATATAAGTTAGAAAATTAATCCAATTTGGAATTTATTTTAATTGATGTGTCTGCTATGCATTCAGCATACCCTTTGCGTTTTTATAGTCTATTCCTAATCAAAGCTTCTTCAAATTCAGGCTGTTCCGCGCTGCAAGCATGAACAGATTAATTGACTTTGTAAAATATGATATAGAATGATTTAATTTTACAATAACATTGATTCAGTTTATGATGTATTTGACAATAGCTACCATCAGTTTTACGAAAGTAAAGATATTTTATTGCCATAAATATTCGAAAGCTGCTGCTTACATTTGCTATTGACATAGTAAGTACAAATTTAAAATCGTCTCTTGCAACAAATTTTCAAGTTATCTTTGTTAATTTAAATATATGCTGTTTACCACCTAATATACATAGAAGTATGTTCTGTTCTAACGGCATTTTGATATTTAAAAGGTGAAATTTAGTCAGATTTATTCGGCATCGAAGACTTTGGCGCCATTAATTCATTTACATTTCAAACGCCAGTACGATCATATACCAGGTATTATAATTAATAATTAGCATTAGGCGATTATGAGATAACCGTTTTCAAATTGTGAATATAAGAAATAATTTAAATTAGTACGACAACTTTGTCTTGACACGCGATATTTGAATATGGCCACAAGAATATTTAGGAAAGGCCTATTTGAATGAGAAATAATTCTAATGCAAATCTATTGCTTAGGCTATTTCCGTTTAGAGGAGATTTGACGATTAAAAAAATCAATGAAACATGAATTTTTAAGATATTTCATTCGAAGTTTATACAGAAAGTGAGTAGATATTAGTATTAACTTATTAAAATTGTGCATTCAAATCTCAAGCGGGCTAAAATGTCGTTTGAAATTATTAGCATGTAACTGCAATCAAAGGAAATATTGAAACTTTTGCCTGGAAGAAATAGAATGCATACAACGTACCTGGGATTTAGTGTATAGGTCAAAATACATGATTAGAAGAAAACGTGATCTATGGCTGATCAAATGGAGTCTCATGAGAGAAAAAATTATGTAATGCATTAGACGGTTAGTTATCAATTATTGTTAAATCAATTAGTAGGAACATATTTGCATATCAATCAATTTGTTTTATTCGGACCAAAATTCATACACGAAATAAAATTCAACCAATATTACTGCAAAAATGGAAGATGCGACTTTTCCGATATATTTATTCTCATTCGGAAAGAAAACGGTTACGTTATGAAAACGTTGAGGATAATGAAATTAATTGATTTGACAAAGTGAATAACTCCATTGACTGTATGATTATTAATCTGTTGCTTACGGATAATATATTGGGTAAATTACTTAAACTCAAAAATTTGTTAAGAATTCAATTTTTGATGTTATATGTTCAAGGCGACGAAAAATAGGAACGATTTATTAACAATATATTCGGAAAATTTAATACAAATTTGATGAGGGTGTTTTCTTTAATTTTAATCAATCTGATTCAAAAATGGAAAATTATCATTCAAACAGGTGTGAAATCTCTATGCGCTTGTCTGGAGAAATATATCAACAACGTGGCATTCCAAATTACCGTTGATGATAAGGAGAATTTTATCCGAATACAATTAAAAAATAACTTGATCTCTAAATTCGTATAAATACAATGCAGGCACTATAAAATGGGATGGGCAAATGTCACATTAAACAAAATGTAAAGAATAGATCAAGATAATACACAAATCTTTGAGAAGAAAATGATGTGGTATTTTAACTTTGCAGCATTTGGAAATATTTCATCCTCTATTCGATATAACAGCAGATTAAACATTGTTTCTCTGCAACACAAATAAGGGCAGAAGCGCATCTTACTCTTAAAAGAAATTATTTAATTTAATCGAATCAATATAAGTAATCTCAGAATAACTTTCAAAATTGATTAAACACAAAGTAGTGCTTGGAAAACCACTGCCAATAAGGCTATTCAATTGATGAACAATTCAAAACCTGTCATAAATTGAGTTGGAATTTATTGTTTCACAAGCGACGAGTGCGTAGCAATAAATAGGGGAATAAATTGAAACATACCACACATTTATTTTTATGGATTCTTGTATGGTTTACTTATAATATTACCCATATAGCAAGCCTGCGCAAACATAGTTATTTGCTTTGGGCTGGATTATGTCACATTTGTCTTGCATGCGTCAGATTGCCTGTCCTATTGAAGATAGTAGTGAACAAAAATTATTGCATCATTTGTCCTCAAATTGTCACAAGTATGCTCACCAAACGCCAGGCTATGGTGCAGGGTTACTTCGTAAATTCACTTACAGAATTAAATCGTAATTCCTTCGTTAGCGGAGACAGAACCGACACGTCGGGGCTGTTGCTGCTGACTAGTACCCTGCCTGCTGTCCTGGTGTTTTGCACCCGATGCATTCACCCCCTGTTTCATAAATTCCATAAAGAAAATCATAAATTCTATATTTTATATTAAATTGTAAAATATTATTTACTAAGTGGCTTGATAGATTTAAAGAAATACGCATGCTACTTTTAATTTTTATTAATAGTATAGTTTTTATTGTGAAAATCTTCCCGATATAAGTTAGAAAATTAATCCAATTTGGAATTTATTTTAATTGATGTGTCTGCTATGCATTCAGCATACCCTTTGCGTTTTTATAGTCTATTCCTAATCAAAGCTTCTTCAAATTCAGGCTGTTCCGCGCTGCAAGCATGAACAGATTAATTGACTTTGTAAAATATGATATAGAATGATTTAATTTTACAATAACATTGATTCAGTTTATGATGTATTTGACAATAGCTACCATCAGTTTTACGAAAGTAAAGATATTTTATTGCCATAAATATTCGAAAGCTGCTGCTTACATTTGCTATTGACATAGTAAGTACAAATTTAAAATCGTCTCTTGCAACAAATTTTCAAGTTATCTTTGTTAATTTAAATATATGCTGTTTACCACCTAATATACATAGAAGTATGTTCTGTTCTAACGGCATTTTGATATTTAAAAGGTGAAATTTAGTCAGATTTATTCGGCAAGGCAGACTTTGGCGCCATTAATTCATTTACATTTCAAACGCCAGTACAATCATATACCAGGTATTATAATTAATAATTAGCATTAGGCGATTATGAGATAACCGTTGTCAAATTGTGAATATAAGAAATAATTTAAATTAGTACGACAGCTTTGTCTTGACACGCGATATTTGAATATGGCCACAAGAATATTTAGGAAAGGCCTATTTGAATGAGAAATAATTCTAATGCAAATCTATTGCTTAGGCTATTTCCGTTTAGAGGAGATTTGACGAGTAAAAAAATCAATGAAACATGAATTTTTTAGATATTTCATGCGAAGTTTATACAGAAAGTGAGTAGATATTAGTATTAACTTATTAAAATTGTGCATTCAAATCTCAAGCGGGCTAAAATGTCGTTTGAAATTATTAGCATGTAACTGCAATCAAAGGAAATATTGAAACTTTTGCCTGGAAGAAATAGAATGCATACAACGTACCTGGGATTTAGTGTATAGGTCAAATTACATGATTAGAAGAAAACGTGATCTATGGCTGATCAAATGGAGTCTCATGAGAGAAAAAATTATGTAATGCATTAGACGGTTAGTTATCAATTATTGTTAAATCAATTAGTAGGAACATATTTGCATATCAATCAATTTGTTTTATTCGGACCAAAATTCATACACGAAATAAAATTCAACCAATATTACTGCAAAAATGGAAGATGCGACTTTTCCGATATATTTATTCTCATTCGGAAAGAAAACGGTTACGTTATGAAAACGTTGAGGATAATGAAATTAATTGATTTGACAAAGTGAATAACTCCATTGACTGTATGATTATTAATCTGTTGCTTACGGATAATATATTGGGTAAATTACTTAAACTCAAAAATTTGTTAAGAATTCAATTTTTGATGTTATATGTTCAAGGCGACGAAAAATAGGAACGATTTATTAACAATATATTCGGAAAATTTAATACAAATTTGATGAGGGTGTTTTCTTTAATTTTAATCAATCTGATTCAAAAATGGAAAATTATCATTCAAACAGGTGTGAAATCTCTATGCGCTTGTCTGGAGAAATATATCAACAACGTGGCATTCCAAATTACCGTTGATGATAAGGAGAATTTTATCCGAATACAATTAAAACATAACTTGATCTCTAAATTCGTATAAATACAATGCAGGCACTATAAAATGGGATGGGCAAATGTCACATTAAACAAAATGTAAAGAATAGATCAAGATAATACACAAATCTTTGAGAAGAAAATGATGTGGTATTTTAACTTTGCAGCATTTGGAAATATTTCATCCTCTATTCGATATAACAGCAGATTAAACATTGTTTCTCTGCAACACAAATAAGGGCAGAAGCGCATCTTACTCTTAAAAGAAATTATTTAATTTAATCGAATCAATATAAGTAATCTCAGAATAACTTTCAAAATTGATTAAACACAAAGTAGTGCTTGGAAAACCACTGCCAATAAGGCTATTCAATTGATGAACAATTCAAAACCTGTCATAAATTGAGTTGGAATTTATTGTTTCACAAGCGACGAGTGCGTAGCAATAAATAGGGGAATAAATTGAAACATACCACACATTTATTTTTATGGATTCTTGTATGGTTTACTTATAATATTACCCATATAGCAAGCCTGCGCAAACATAGTTATTTGCTTTGGGCTGGATTATGTCACATTTGTCTTGCATGCGTCAGATTGCCTGTCCTATTGAAGATAGTAGTGAACAAAAATTATTGCATCATTTGTCCTCAAATTGTCACAAGTATGCTCACCAAACGCCAGGCTATGGTGCAGGGTTACTTCGTAAATTCACTTACAGAATTAAATCGTAATTCCTTCGTTAGCGGAGACAGAACCGACACGTCGGGGCTGTTGCTGCTGACTAGTACCCTGCCTGCTGTCCTGGTGTTTTGCACCCGATGCATTCAACCCCTGTTTCATAAATTCCATAATGAAAATCATAAATTCTATATTTTATATTAAATTGTAAAATATTATTTACTAAGTGGCTTGATAGATTTAAAGAAATACACATGCTACTTTTAATTTTTATTAATAGTATATTTTTTATTGTGAAAATCTTCCCGATATAATTTGGAATTTTATTTTATTGATATATGTCTGCTATGCCTAGAGCATACCCTTTGCGTTTTTATAGTCTATTCCTAATCAAAGCTTCTTCAAATTCAGGCTGTTCCGCGCTGCAAGCATGAACAGATTAATTGACTTTGTAAAGTATGATGTAGAATGATTTTATTTTACAATTCCATTGACTTAGTTTATGTTGTATTTGCCAATAGTTACCATCAGTTTTAGGAAAGTAAAGATATTTTATTGCCATAAATATTCGAAATCTGCTGCTTGCATTTGCTATAGACACAATAAGTGCAAATTTAAAATCGTCTCTAGCAACGAATTTTCAAATTATCTTTGTTAATTTAAATATACGCTGATTACCTCCAAATATACCTAGAAATATGTTCTGTTCTAACGCCATGTAACGACACAAATCAATCGCCGACATATTGCGTAAATTAAATTCAAATTTATTTACGTTGCACCAATGAGAAAAAAGCAAAATGCCGTTTAACCACGTTTAACCAATAGTATGCAAGTACACATATTGCATGCTATTTAAGCACGGTAATTTACCATGTCAGTTGTACATTTGTCTACCTGTTTAATGCGTGTGTTCTGTCATTAACACACGTGTGCGCTCTGTCGGCTGTCAATACCTACGCTGGTGATCATCGTTTCACCAACAACCAACTACATCCGTGACTCATCTTGTTTGATTTTTGGTATAAATAAAATTGACTTCCTTTTTCATCTATTTGGGATAAAAATCGATTAAGATTTGCGTTTTATCTACCGTGATCGTGGCCATCTGTGAATTTTTTGGGTATATATATATATTCGCGGTTTGTGTTGGGGGATATAATAATAATAGATTGACATTTGTGTTTTCTTTACCCTGACCGTGGATTTCTGGGAAATTGTTGGGTATATATTCGTATAATAATAACACATCGGCATCAAAGGCCAACGGGTCCTTTGTTCATCTTTTCTACGTACAAAACGGCACCGTACGTACTCAACAACTCAACTTCGGATTGTTGGAAACAGTGACTTCTTTGTTCTGCTCTTATTCAACTGTGGAAGCTGTTTGTGGGTAAGCGTTTCGTTAAAGTATATTTATATATTTTCATATTGCTTTTAATTTATGCTTTTAAGATCCCGTAAGATTGTTAAAATGTCAGGTCCAATTTTAGATATTGATGTTCCTGTTTGGGATGGAGATAGTGAGTTATTTTTTATGCGCGTAGACTCCGCTTTCTCCCCGTTTCCTGATTATGACAGTCATCAAAAACTGTCAAAGGTTTTTGCTAAACTACCTTCTGAATTGCAGCGACGGATTTATCCTAAGCTTGAGGCCATTAGGAAGCTACCTAATCCCATTTTGGGCCTACAAAACGAGGTAGAATCCTTGCTTGGACCCACGGAAACTGAGCAGATAATAAACAAATATGCGCAGTTAGATATGCCAAATCTTGGCCCCATAGAAATACTGAGGGAATTACGGAAACGTTGGTATAAAACCAACATTTCTGACCATGAGGCTAAGGTTGTTTTTATTAACAATCTTCCCCAAACATTAAAACTCTTTGCCAGACAGCTCCCCAACACTCTCTCTATAGATGACTTATCTGAGAGATGTGAGTTAGAATATAGGGTTTTGGAACCCAAAGTGAATCCATCATCCTTTTCTTCACCCCCGCAAGATGATAGAATCTCCTCCTTAGAGAGAACAGTGGCGAACATGGCCAAAGTTCTAGAAGGATTGGCCATTACCAAATCGGAGATAAATCATGTGAATGCTCGACCAAAATTCGTTTCCAAGTCAAATTATAATGGTAGGCGGCGATCGAGATCTCCGCAATCATTTAATAAATATGCTCCAAAGAACTGGTGTTATAACCACCAGAAGTTTTTTATGCTTGCCAAGTTTGTCTTTGTCGTTCCGAAGAATTTCCGAATGAGTGTCAATTTCCACAGCTGACGGAGAGGACAACAGACCGCAGGCACAAGGGTGCATCAGCATCGGGAAACGTCTGGCGCAGGAAGTAGAAGACCGTACTTTCTGCACATCAACGGCATCAACGGCGCTACAGGGAAGAAGCCAACTACAATCCGACATCCCTGTCGACTCTTTTCGTCCACGCCGAATTTTTCACATAGAGAACCAAACAGACAATGCCGGTCGCAATCACCAGCCTACTTGTTTGCATGACCCGGCCAAACAGCCAAACGAACTTCTGCACCTTCTTGATTTCAAAACTGGCGAAGAGTACATCGTAGACACAGGTGCGGCAGTCTCAGTTCTCAAAGGTGATTCAATGGCCGAGATGTCGCTAGGCGTTCTTCTCGCAACAGCTACAGGCGAGCCCATACCAACTTATGGCTGCCAATACCGCACACTCAACATAGGTCTACGACGTGAATTTTCCCACAACTTCATCATTGCCAAGGTCTCACATAATATAATAGGCCTTGATTTCCTTCTAAAATTTCGGCTCATTGTTGATCTTGCCAATCAAAAGATCATCGACCCCTCCACCGGACTTGAACAAAGCTTTTGGACACTTGCCTCCGAGCGTTTGGAGTTACAGGTCATTCAGCCAACCCCAGTGCATCATTCAGCAGAGATATCAGCAGCTCTTCGAAAATACAAATCGCTTTTCGATCTTAACAAATCTGATCTACGAGTCTCCAACACGATGCATCATATCGTCACAGAAGGACAACCTATTGCACTCAAGAAGCGACCACTGGCTCCTGCTAAGCTGAAAGCTGCCCAAGAAGAATTCTCAAGGCTTTTGGAAGAGGGAATCATCAGACCATCGAAAAGTTCATGGGCGTCACCACTGCACTTAGTCTCAAAATCAAACGGATCGTACAGAGCCTGTGGAGACTACCGTAAGCTAAATTCAGTGACAAAATCTGATGCATATCCTATTCCAAATATCAACACATTACTTGAAAAACTCAACGGCAGCAATTTCTTCTCAGTGATTGACCTCAGACAAGCGTACCATCACATACCGGTAGCACCAGAGGATATCGAGAAAACTGCAGTCATCACTCCATTTGGCCTTTTTGAATATCTTTACATGCCTTTTGGACTCAAGTGTGCTACTCAGACATTTCAAAGATTCATAGACAACATACTTCGCGACGACTCTGCTTATTGTATGTCATATCTCGATGACATTATGGTATTCAGTCCAGATCTAGAATCTCATGCGAAACATCTACGAAATGTCCTCTCACGCTTATCCAACCACGGACTCAAGATCAACTGTGACAAGACGCAGATTGCAACTTCATCCGTCGACTTCTTAGGGCATCGTATCACGGCCCAAGGTATTCAACCGTTGACGTCAAAGACGAATTCAATCAAGAATATCAAGTCACCAAGGACTTTGAGCGATTTGCAGAAAATCCTGGGAGTACTAAACTATTATCGCAAGTTCCTTCCAGGCCTTTCAAAACAACTTTATCCTTTGTGCAGGCACCTGCGGAACCGAAAAGGACTTAGCAAGAATTCCATCATTGCTTGGTCATCCGAAGACGAGGAATTACTTCGACTTGCCATCAACTCGTTAGCAAATGCCACAATGCTAACGCATCCAGATTTCGAAAAGCCATTTCTACTCACGACAGATGCTTCTGAATTCGCTATTGGAGCCACTTTGGAACAAGAGATCGACGGAGTTCGGAAGCCTATCAGTTTCTACTCGCGTACTCTCCAACCAGTAGAAACGAGGTACGACACTTTCGGCCGAGAACTTCTCGCCATCCACGACGCAGTGCGCCATTTTATCAGCATCATTGGCAGTAGCAGATTTGTTGTTTTCACAGATCATGCACCACTAGTTAGCGCACTTCGAAACGCAACTTCATCTATCGCCAAGTACCCTGCCAGAGTGGAAAGACAGCTTTCTCGTCTAAGCGAATGGCAATTTGACGTCTTTCACGTCAAGGGCAAACAGAACTTCATTGCAGATGCCCTGTCCAGGCCAGACGTCTCTCTACAACCACCTTCGCCGTCACCATTCACTGTCAACTCCGTGGCACTCAGTGAACCTGCACTAACGCCAACTCTCCTGCGAACTGAACAACGCGGTGACATTCACATTCAAAGATCAATAGCCCGTCACCCAACCAAGTTCATATGCCGTCTGTGGGAAGGCTTACCAATTGTTTACTTCACGGGTACGCAGCCCAACAAGCCAGTTCTGCTGACCAGCCTTCAGAGAAAAGTTTTCGATTCAATTCACTCAATTTCTCACCCAGGAAGCCAAGCGACTGTCCGACTTCTTACAGATCGTTTCTGGGGTCACAGACTTAGGCAGAATGTTAAACGATGGGTCTCAGAGTGTGCAATTTGTCAGAAAAACAAGATCACAAGACACACTCGTTCTAAGTAGCAACATTTTCGGTCTACTTCTCGACTAGCCATCATCCACATCGACATAGTTCATCTGACAAAGGTTCAAGGTTTCAGCTACCTTCTAACTATGATCGATAGATTTACACGGTGGCCTGTGGCATTACCTCTTGGCACCATTTCTGCAGACGAAGTAACTAACGGTTTTATCTCTGCATGGATATCCAATTATGGTGTTCCCAATGAGGTCATCACGGACAGAGGCACTTGCTTCTCATCTGATCGTTTCAAAACCACCTTGCGGTACATGGGATGCATCTTACGCCAGACGACTGCCTACCATCCCCAAGCTAATGGCATGGTAGAGAGAATGCATAGGGAACTCAAAGCAGCTTTAGCATCCTCGTCCATTAATGGCAACTGGGTCGATGCACTACCTTTAGTTCTGCTGGCCATGCGTTCTCGTACTCGAGAATCCATTAAAACGTCTGCGTCACAACTCTTGTATGGCATGGATCTACGCCTGCCTAGTCAGCTCCCACGTCTACTACCGGCACAAGATGACCCACAAAACGAAGCTACCTGCCTTCGACTTCATTTCGGTAACATGTCCGAACAGCAGCCGAGACACACGCCTCGTCCAGTCTTCGTTCACCCACAGCTCCACAGCTGCAAGAGAGTACTCGTTCGCAACAATAATGCTGTTGCACCACTACAACCCAAGTATCGCGGTCCTTACCTGATTTTACTAAAACAGCCAAAATACTTCATCATTATGCAAGGCGCTACACCGACATCAGTAAGCATAGACAGGTTAAACCGTTTATCGAACCACCTGATCCTGTGAGCGTTCAACCTTCTACACACGTCTCAGGCTCCGTCTGCCCACAATCTCAACCTGCTTTGTATAACGCGTAATTAATTTTTTTTAAACATTAACATTTAACTATAAAATTTTTTTTTAACCTTACGTTAATTTTTAGTATTTGTCTCACGTTGCATAACCAGCTGTTCTTAGCTAACAATTGTGTAGCATTTTTGAACAGTTCTTTGGTATTATGCCATCTCTGAGGCAATGTTCGTGTACATATTTTTATGCAATTACCTTTGATTTTAATGTATATATTTTTACATTATAATGTATTTCTCACACATGACATTACACTGCCTATTTTGGTATGACTAGCTACTTAGAGCTAACGCTTTCGTGTAGCAACACTAAGTAGTGATCAGCTTCATATCATGGTACAGGCCACTTTCAATGCATATCTCAACTTTATCTATTTCACAAAGACCACTCTACAAATGTCATGACCACAACGTCGAGCACTCTAGCTCCTTTGGTCGTATACAAACACATTGACAACGATCCAACCTGCTTAGGTTTTAACTTAAACCTGGCAAATTCAGAGGCGATTTACCTCGAAATCTTCACGCTGCGGCTCCAAAAACTTACACTGCTCTATTTTGCCTCACGTGCTATGACCGTCCACTAGAGCTAACAATTTGTGTAGCAATTCCTAGTGGTTACCTGGCATCATATCATTGTTGAAGCAACCAACAAGCATATTTAAGCCCAGCACTTATGGTTCATCATATTTTTGCTTAACTTGGTTCGAACTCTGTCATGCATTTCTTATCTAGCCTCGCAGAGAGGAATATTTTTTTTCTTTTTTTTCAGAGAGGAAAGTGTTGTAACGACACAAATCAATCGCCGACATATTGCGTAAATTAAATTCAAATTTATTTACGTTGCACCAATGAGAAAAAAGCAAATTGCCGTTTAACCACGTTTAACCAATAGTATGCAAGTACACATATTGCATGCTATTTAAGCACGGTAATTTACCATGCAAGTCAGTTGTGGCATTTGCCTTCTACCTGCTTCACGCGTGTGCGTTCTGTCGGCTGTCAATACGTGTGCGCTCTGTCGGCTGTCAATACCTACGCTGGTGATTTGATCGTTTCACCAACAACTAACTACATCCGTGACTCATCTTGTTGCGGGATACCGGAGAGACGAGCCAATTGAGTGCAGGACCTGCAGGACACCATCCACAACGCGATCACAGCTCAACCACGGGAGCGAAAACTCAATCAGTGTCCACCCAAGGCTCTAGGACATCTTCAACTCTGAAGACTTAAAGCGAACGCATTACCAGGCCCTCTTAAGGGCCCCATATCAGTAACTAATCTCTATTCAGAGCACCTTAACCGAGTTTGTAACGTCGTACGGCATTTACTTGAAGCCGGGGCGTTTACAGGTTATGTAACGACACAAAGAAATTACCGATATATTGCGTAAATTAAATTCAATTCGAATTATGCTTCACCAATGAGAAAAAAAACGAAATTTGCCGTTAACCAATAATGTGCAATTAACCATATATGGCTATTAAATGGCCATTTAAGCACGGTGAATTTACCTTGCAATTTAGTTGTCGCGTTTGCCTTCCTCTGTGTGTATCTCCGACGTGCTGGCTGCCACCTTTCATTTACGCTGAATTTTGGCCTTGCTTTACCAACTTTGGCAATATCTGCCACGCAAATCTTGTTGCTGCACAACTAGAGAGACGAGCCAATTACTGCAGAACTTCAACGAAGTTACTCAGCGAGATTCCAACGCCACAACATAAGGAACCACAACACAAGTCAATCCGAGCTGGTCTCAAGAGTCTAGGAGTACTTCTAGGCAACATCACACTTACGGACCTTCTCGGCATTTGCCAGAGAACGCGAGGCCGGCCCTGTTAAGGGCCCCCAACCGTACTAACTCTTTATTTTATGGAACTCTAATTGAGTTTGTAACGTCGTACGGCATTTACTTGAAGCTGGGGCGTTTTCAAAATTGGCGACCGAGCCTGGATACTGAGTACTGCACTGTTTTTTTCGATATAAATAAAACTGACTTCCTTTTTCATTTATTTGGGATAGAAATAGATTAACATTTGTGTGTAATTTTTTATTTACTCTGGTCATTGTCTTCTGGGAATTTTTGTTTGAAGGTCTTTTCAATCTTTCTAAAGTCGTGGTCTTCTGGGGAATATTTTTGGATATATATTCTATTCAATAATCCTACGTACAAAACTGTACATCTTGGTGATCTGTGAACGAAAATTTACCGTACGTGCTCGACAGATTCAACTCCGGAAAATTTCAATTTTGGAAGCAGTTAGTATCTACGTACAAAAATCGGAAAAAACATTGACTGTACGTGCTCGGCAGTTTCAACTGCGGAAGATTCTCTTTCAACTGTGGAGGTTGTTACTGGATAAGCTTTTCGTTTAAAGTATATTTATACATTTTAATCTTGCTTATAAATTTATGCTTTTAAGATCCTGTAAGATTGTTATAATGTCAGGTCCAATTTTAGATATTGATGTTCCTGTTTGGGATGGAGATAGTGAACTATTCTTTATGCGCGTAGACTCCGCTTTCTCCCCGTTTCCTGATTATGACAGTCATCAAAAACTGTCGAAGGTTTTTGCTAAACTACCTTCTGAATTGCAGCGACGGATTTATCCTAAGCTTGAGGCCATTAGGAAGCTACCTAATCCCATTTTGGGCCTACAAAATGAAGTAGAATCCTTGCTGGAGCCCACAGAAACCGAGCAAATAATAAATAAATACGCACAGTTAGACATGCCAAACCTTGGCCCCATCGAGATTTTAAGGGAATTACAGAAACGTTGGTATAAAACCAATATTTCTGACCATGAGGCTAAGGTTGTTTTTATTAACAATCTTCCACAATCATTAAAACTATTCGCCAGACAGCTTCCCAACACTCTCTCTATAGATGACTTATCTGAGAGATGTGAGTTAGAATATAGGGTTTTGGAACCTAAGGTGAATCCGTCATCCTTTTGTCCAGCCCCGCAAGATGATAGGCTCTCCTCTTTAGAGAGGACAGTAGCGAACATGGCTAAAGTTCTAGAAGGATTGGCCATAACGAAATCCGAGCTAAATCAAGTGAATGCTCGACCCAAATTCATACCAAAACTAATTATAACGGTAGGCGGCGATCGAGATCCCCGCAATCCTTTAACAGATATGCCCCAAAGAACTGGTGCTATAATCACCAGAAGTTTTTTTATTCATGCCAAGTCTGTCTCTGTCGTTCCGAAGAATTTCCGAATGAGTGCCAATTTCCACAGTTGACGGAAAGGACAACAGAACACAGGCGCAGTGGTGCATCAGGATCGGGAAACGTCTGGCGCAGGAAGTAGAAGACCGTACTTTCTGCGCATCAACGGCATCAACGGCGCCACAGGGAAGAAACCAATTACAATCCGACATTCCTGTCGACTCTTTTCGTCCACGCCGAATTTTCCACATAGAGAGCCAAACGGACAACGCCGGTCGCAATCACCAGCCTACTTGTTTGCATGACCCGGCCAAACAGCCCAACGAGCTTCTGCACCTTCTTGATTTCAAAACTGGCGAAGAATTCATCGTAGACACAGGTGCAGCAGTCTCAGTTCTCAAGGGTGATTCAATGGCCGAGATGTCGCTAGGCGTTCTTCTCGCAACAGCTACAGGCGAGCCCATACCAACTTATGGCTGCCGGTACCGCACACTCAACATAGGTCTACGGCGTGAATTTTCTCACAACTTCATCATTGCCAAGGTCTCACATAATATAATAGGCCTTGATTTCCTTCTGAAATTTCGGCTCATTGTTGATCTTGCCAATCAAAAGATCATCGACCCCTCCACCGGACTTGAGCAAAGTTTTTGGACACTTGCCTCCGAGCGTTTGGAGTTACAGGTCATTCAGCCAACCCCAGTGCATCATTCAGCAGAGATATCAGCAGCTCTTCAAAAATACAAGTCGCTTTTCGATCTTAACAAGTCAGAGCTACGAGTCTCCAACACGATGCACCATATCGTCACAGAAGGACAACCTATTGCACTCAAGAAGCGACCACTGGCCCCTGCTAAACTGAAAGCTGCCCAAGAGGAATTCTCAAGGCTTTTGGAAGAGGGAATCATCAGACCATCGAAAAGTTCATGGGCGTCACCACTGCACTTAGTCTCCAAATCAAACGGATCGTACAGAGCCTGCTGAGATTACCGTAAGCTAAATTCAGTGACAAAATCTGATGCATATCCTATTACAAATATTAACACCTTACTTGAAAAACTCAACGGCAGCAATTTCTTCTCAGTGATTGACCTCAGACAAGCTTACCATCACATCCCGGTAGCACCAGAGGATATTGAAAAGACTGCAGTCATCACTCCATTTGGCCTTTTCGAATATCTTTACATGCCTTTTGAACTTAAGTGTGCTACACAGACTTTTCAAAGATTCATGGACAACATACTTCGCGACGACTCTGCTTATTGTATGTCATATCTCGATGACATAATGGTATTCAGTCCAGACTTGGAATCTCATACCAAGCATCTAAGAAATGTCCTCCCTCACTTATCCAACCAGGGACTCAAGATCAACTGTGACAAGACGCAGATTACAACTACATCCGTGGATGTCTTAGGGCATCGTATGACGCCACAAGGTATTCAACCTTTGCCGTCAAAGGCGAATTCAATCAGGAATATCAAGTCACCGAAGACTGTTAGCGAGTTACAGAAAATTCTGAGAGTACTAAACTACTATCGCAAGTTCCTTCCGGGCATTTCAAGACAACTTTATCCTTTTTGCAGGCACCTGCGAAATCGAAAAGTACTTAGCAAGAATTCCATCATTTCTTGGTCATCAGAAGACGAGGAATTACTTCGACTCACCATCAACTCGTTAGCAAATGCCACAATGCTAACGCTTCCAGATTTTTAAGGACCATTTCTACTCACGAAAGTTGCTTTTAAATTCGCTATTGGAGCTTTTTTGGAAGAAGCGATCGACGGAGTTTGGAAGCCTGTCAGTTTCTACTCGCGTACTCACTAACCAGTCGAGAACTCCTCGCCATCCACGACGCAGTGCGCCATTTTATCAACATTATTGGTAGTAGCAGATTTGTTGTTTTTACAGATCATGCACCATTAGTTAGCGCACTTCAAAACGCAATTTCAACCATCGCCAAGTATCTTGCCAGAGTGGAACGACAGCTTTCACGTCTAAGCGAATGGCAATTTGAAATCTTTCAAGTCAAGGGCGAACAAACCTTCATTGCAGATGCCTTTCCTGGCCAAACGTCTCGCTACAACCACTTTCGCCGTCGCCATTTACTGTCAACTCCGTGACACTCAGTGAACCTGCACTAACGCCATCCATCCTGCGAACGGAACAGCGCGGTGACATTCACTTTTAAAGTTTAATTGCCCGTCACCCAACCAAGTTCATATGCCGTATCTGGGAAGGCTTACCTATTGTTTACTTCACGGGTACGCAGCCCAACAAGCCAGTTCTGCCGACCAGACTTCTGAGAGAAGTTTTAAACTCAATTCACTCAATTTCTCACCCAGAAAGTCAAGCGACTATCCGACTTCTCACAGATCGTTTATGGAGTCACAGACTTAAACAGAACGCTAAACGATGGGTCTCCGAGTGTGCCATTTGCCACACCCGTTCTAAGTTGCAACATTTCTGAATTACTTTTTGCCTATCCATCGTCCACATCGACATAGTTCATCTGACAAAGGTTCAATGTTTCAGCAACCTTCTAACTATGATTGATAGGTTTACACGGTGGCCTGCCACATTACCTCTTGGCACCATTTCAGCCGACGAATTAACTAACTGTTTTATCTCTGCATGGATATTCAATTATGGTGTTCCCAACGAGGTCATCACTGACAGAGGCACTTGCTTCTCATCGGATCGTTTCAAAACCACCTTGCGGTACTTGGACTGCACCTTATGCCAGACGACTGCCTACCATCCCCAAGCTAATGGCATGGTAGAGAGAATGCATAGGGAACTCAAAGCTGCTTTAGCATCCTCGTCCATTAATGACAATTGAGTCGATGCACTACCTTTAGTTCTGCTTGCCATGTGTTCCCACACTCGTGAATCCATTGAAACGTCTGCGTCACAACTCTTTTATGGCATGGATCTACGCCTGCCTAGTCAGCTCCCACGTCTTCAACTCACACTTGATGACTCACAAGACGAAGCTACCTGCCTTCGTCTTCATTTCGGTAACATGTCTGAACAGCAGCCGAGGCATACGCCTCGTCCAGTCTTCGTTCACCCGCAGCTCCACAGCTGCAAGAGAGTACTCGCTCGCAACGACATTGCTGTTGCACAACCCCAAACAAAGTATCGCGGTCCTTCCCCGATTTTGTTCAGACAACCCAAATACTTCATTATTATGAAAAGCAAAACACCGACATCAGTAAGCATAGACAGGTTGAAACCGTTTATCGAATCGCCTGATCATGATAGCGTTCAACCTTCTACACCCGTCTCAGGCTCCACCTGCCCACAATCTTAATAGCTTGTTGTGCATAACGGGTATTTGATGTTTTTTAACATTAACTTTTCTTTATTCTACCTGTCAAAATTTTTAACTTTACCTTATTTTTCGCATTTACCTCACGTGACATAACCAGCTGTTCTTAGTTAACAATTGTGTAGCATTTTTTAACAGTTCTTTGATATTATGTCATTTATGAGGCAATGTTCGTGTACATATTTTTTATGCAGTTACCTTTGATTTTTATGTATACATTACATTATAATGTATGTTTCACACCTAACCTCACACTGCCTATTTAGGTATGACAAGCTACTTGGAGCTAACGCTTTTGTGTAGCAACACTAAGTAGTTATAAGCTTCATATCATGATACAGGCCACTTTCAATGCATATCTCAACTTCATCAATTGCACAGAGACCACTCTATTTATATCATAACCACAACGTCGAGCACACACTCTAGCTTCTTGGTAGTATACAAGCACATTGACGACGATCCAGCCTGCCTAGGTTTTAACTTAAACCTGGCAACTTCGGGGGCGATTTACATCGAAATCCTAACGCTGCGGCTCCCAAATGTTACACTGCTCTATTTTGCCTCACACGGTATGACCGGCCACTAGAACTAACAATTTGTGTCGCAATTCCTAGTGGTTAATTGGCGTCATATCATTGTTGAAGTAACCAACAAGCATACTTAAGCCCAGGTCTAAGATGAAACGTGGGCAGGTTGGATCGCCGTCAATGAGTTTGAATGCGACCAAAGTAGCTAGTGTGTGCTCGACGTTGTGGTCATGATATTCGTAGAGTGGTCACTGTACAACTGATGAAGTTGAGATATGCATTGAAAGTGGCCTGTACTATGATTTGAAGCTGATAACTACTTAGTGGTGCTACACAAGGCGTTAACTCTAAGTAGCTGGTCATACCAAAATAGGCAGTGTGAGCTCAGGTGTGAGCCATACGTCACAATGTAAAAATACATACATGAAAATCAAAAGATAACGACAAAAAAGTGCACTCGAACATTGCCGCAGAGATAGCATAATAGCAAAGAACTGTTCAAAAATGCTTATTAATTGTTAACTAAAAACAGCTAGTTATAACACGTGAGACAAGTGAGTGTGAAAAAAATTAATCATGTAGATTCATAGGCCACGATGCGTGACATAGGGAGAAAGTGGTACGCGTAAAGTTAAAAATTTGATACGTAGAATAACAAAAATTTAATTTAAAAAAAATCAGTTACGTGTTATGCAAAGCAAGCTATTGCTAAGTTGAACTTGTAGTCAGATAGAGCCTGAGACGTGTGTAGAAGGTTGAATGTTTCCAGGATCAGGAGGTTCGACAAAAGGTTTCAACCTGTCTATGCTTACTAATGTAGGTGTCGCGCCATGCATGATAATGAAATATTTGGGCTGACTGAGGAAAATCGGGTAATGACCGCGATACTTTGTTTTTAGTGGTGCAACTGCATTGCTGTTGCGAACGAGTACTCTTTTGCAGCATTTGAAATGCTGGTGAACGAAGACTGGACGAGGCGTATGTATCGGTTGCTGTTCAGACATGTTACCAAAATGAAGTCGGAGACGGGTAGCCTTGTCTTGTGGGTCATCCTTTTTGGGTAGTAGATATGGCAGCTCACTAGGCAGGCGTAGATCCATGCCATACAGGAGTTGTGACGCAGACGTTTTGATGGATTCACGAGAGCGAGAACTCATGGCAAGCAGAACTAAAGGTAGTGCATCGACCCAGTTGCCATTAATGAATGAGGATGCTCAAGCAGCTTTGGATTCCCTATGCATTCTCTCTAACATACCGTTAGATTGGGGATGGAAGGTAGTCGTCTGGCGTAAGATGCATCCCATGAACTGCAAGGTGGTTTTGAAACGATCCGATGGGAAGCAAGTGCCTTTGTCAGTGATGACCTCATTGGGAACACCATAATGGAATATCCATGCAGAGATAAAACCGTTAGTTTCTTCGTCTGCAGAAATGGTGCCAAGATGTAATGCCGCAGGCCATCGTGTAAATCTATCAATCATAGTTAGAATGCAGCTGAAACCTCTTTCAGATGAACTATGTCGATGTGGACGATGGCTTGGCGAGATGTTGTTTGGAAATATTACAACTTAGAACGAGTGTACCGTTCTTATTTTTCTGGCAAATGGCACACTCGGAGACCCATCGTTTAGCGTTTTGCCTCAGCCTGTGACTCCAGAAACGATCTGTAAAAAGTCGGACATTTGTCTTGCTTCCTGGGTAAGAAATTAAGTGAATTGAGTCGAAAATTTTCCACTGAAGTCTAGTAGGCAGAACTGGCTTGTTGGACTGCGTACCCGTGAAGTAAACAATTGGTAAACCTTTCCAGAGATGGCATATGAACTTGGTGGGGTGAGGTGCTACTGATCTTTAAATGCGTCACCGCGCTGTTCTGTTCGTAGGGGGGATGACGTTAGTAAAGGTTCACTGAGTGTCACGGTGTTGACAGTGAATGGTGACGGCGAAGGTGGTTGTAGTGATACGTCTGGTCTCAAAAGGCCATCTGCAATGAAGTTTTGTTCGCCCTTAACATGAAAGATGTCAAATTGCTATTCGCTTAGAAGCGAAAGCTGTCTTTCCACTCTGGCAGGGTACATGGCGATAGTTGAAGTCGCTTTTTGAAGTGCGCTAACTAATAGTGCATGATCTGTGAAAACATCAAATCTATTAAGTACCAATGATGCTAATGAAATGGCGCGCTACATTGAGAAGTTCTCGATCGAAAGTGTAGTATCTCGTTTCTACTGGTTCGAGAGTACGCGAGTAAAAACTGATAGGCTTCCGAACTCCGTCGATCTCTTGTTCCAACATGGCTCCAATAGCAAATTCAGAAGCATATGTCGTGAGTAGAAATGGTCGTTGAAAATCTGAATGCGTTGGCATTGTAACATTTTCTAACGAGTTGATGGCGAGTCGAAGTAAATCCTCGTCTTCAGATGACCAAGTAATAATGGAATTCTTGCTAAGTCGTTTTCGATTACGCAGTTGTCTGCATAAAGGATAAAGTTGTCTTGAAAGCCTGGAAGGAACTTGAGATAGTAGTTTTGTTCTCCCAGAATTTTTTGCAACTCGCTAATAGTCTTCGGTGACTTGATATTCCTGATTGAATTCGCCTTTGACGGCAAAGGTTGATTACCTTGTGTCGTGATACAATGCCCCAGGATGTCCATGGGTGTAGTTGCAATCTGCGTCTTGTCACAGTTGATTTTGTGTCCGTGGTTGGATATGTGTGAGAGGACATTTAGTAGATGCTTTGCATGAAATTCTATGTCTGGATTGAATACCATTATATCATCGAGATATGAAATACAGTAAGCGGCGTCGTCGAGAAGTATGTTGTCCATGAATATTTGAAATGTCTGTGTGGCTTACTTAAGTCCAAAATGCATGTACAAGTATTCGAAAAGGCCAAATGGAGTGATTACCACAGTCTTTTCTATATCTTTCGGAGCTACCGGGATGTGGTGGTAGACTTGCTTCAGGTCAATCACTGAGAATAAATTGCTGCCGTTGAGTTTTTAAACTAAGGTGTTAATATTGGGAATAGGATATGCATCAGATTTTGTAACTGAATTTAACTTGCGGTTATCTACACAGGCTCTGTACGGTCCGTTTGATTTGGAGACTAAGTGCAGTGGTGACGCCCATGATTTTTTCAATGATCTGATGATTCCCTCTTCCAACAGGCTTTAAAATTCCTCTTTGGCAGCTTTCAGTTTAGCAGACGCCAGTGGTCGCTTCTTCAGTGCAATATTTTGTCCTTCTGTGACGATTTGGTGCATCGTATTAGAGAATCGTGGTTCTGACTTGCTGAGATCTAAAAGCGACTTGTGTTCTCGTAGAGCTGCTGACATCTCAGCTGAATGATGCACTGGGGTTGGCTGAATGACCTGTAACCCAAACGCTCGGTGGCAAGTATCCAAATCTTTGCACAAGTCCGGTGGAGGGGTCGATGATCTATTGATTGACAAGATCAAAAATGAGCCGAAATTTGCAAAAGGAAATCAAGGCCTATTATACAGGTGTTGCTACACTTAGCATCGACAAAGTTGTGAGTATATTCACGCCGTAAACCTATGCTGAGTGTGCGATACCGGCTGCCATATGTAGGTATGGCTCCCTGTAGTTGCTGCGGGGCAAAACGCCTAGCGACATCTCGGCCATTGAATCACCCTTGAAAACTGACTGCTGCACCTGTGTCTACGATGAATTCTTCTGCCGGTTCTGAAATCAAGAAGATGCAGAAGTTCGTTGTTTGGCCGGTTCGGGCGTAAATAAGTGGGTTGGTGATTGCGACTGACTTTGTCAGTTTGGCTGTCCATGCGGCATATTCGGCGTGTACGAAAAGAGTCAATAGGAATGTCAGATTGTAAGCGATTGCTTCCTTGTGGCGCCGTTGATACCGTTGATGCGCAGTCTTCTACTTACTGCGTCATACGCTTCCCGATCCTCATGCTCTACTGCGCCTGTTTTCTGTGGTCTTTCCCGTCAACTGTGGAAATTGGCATTCATTCGGAAATTCTTCCGAACGGCAAAGACAGACTTGACATGAATAAAAAACTTCTGATGATTATAGCACCAGATCTTTGGGGCATGTCTATTAAAATGTTTCGGGGAGCTAGATCGTCGCCTACTGTTATTTCGTGTTTTAAGTGTAAAATTGGGTCGAGCGTTCACCTGTAGAAGAGATCCTATCATCCTGCGGGGAAGGACAAAATGACGAATTTAACCTATACAAAAAACCCCAATTCTAACTCGCATCTCTCAGATAACACATCTATTGTGAGAGTGTTGGCGAGCTGTCTAGTGAACAATTTCGGTGAACGAAGATTGTTGATAAAAACAACCTTAGCCTCATGATAAGAAATATTGGTTTCACACCAACGTTTCTGCAATTCCTTTATTATAGTCTTGGTGTCCAATTAGTTGACAAACATTTCTTAATAAAGCTCATTTATAAGTGCTGTCCAAGAAAAATTTCATACATCGATGCAAACTGAGAATAAAATGAGATAAAATTGTTAAATGCAAACTGTACTGAAGAATAAAAATATTAAACTGGATAAGATAGAGATAATGTTAACTCATTACTGGTGGTTATTTGGCAAAAATAAGAAAGGATTAAAGAGCAAAAATGTAATCCAAAATTGGGATATAAGCTTTTAAATAACTTATGTAAATATAAAAATTTTGAAAAGCTGAGGTTGCCATTAAACAAAACTGTAATAGAATTTTTATTAGAATTAGAAGACCTATTTTGCATTTGGATATGCAATTTCAGGAAATTTGCGGAAATGTCTGAATTATATGATTTGATGTTCGAAATTGAGCAGCGACCAGAATTTAACTTTGAAATATTATGTAAAACTAATGATGAAAAATAAATCTATTAAGATCAACGATCATTTAGGTTTATCACTAGATAATGTCATTCAATTCCTTATTGAATTTATGAGAAGAAATTGTTTTTTTATAATAAAATTCTTATTGATGGAGTCACTCCATCAAAAATCTTAATCATAATGACATATTCTAGAATAGATAGAATATCTTTATTTGGATTCAACCACACATATTCCATCAAATAATAAAATTGGAAATTGTACAATATATAAAAAAAATTATCACATCATAATAAATGTGCAATTAATATCATGTAGATAGGTATATCTCACTAGTTGTACAATACAATATATCAATATCAGAAAGTTCGACTGAAAAGAATAATATATACATTATCAAATTAGGAACAATTAATGTATAATTCGAGTGTAACATTATGCAAAAATTGAGAACCATGACTAGCAATTGATTGTATGTAATGTTAATCCAATTAGAAGAAATAGTGCATAACATTTCAATTATACAATACAAAACTTGAAATAAAAATCTCTAGAAAATTCATTTTCGATAACAATTATCCTTTTGTCTTTTATTCAACCATGAGAAAGTATTATCATAATCAAAAGAATAACAAATATCAGCAGAATTGCAGACTTTTTTCAAGTTCAGTAGATAAAGTTTTAAAAGACATCTTAGATGGAGGCATTTCTCTAAGCCCCTTCGGCAATTGGTTATAATTTTGTAGATTTTCGAGAAAGAGAATAACTTGTTTTCGCTACATTCCCCCACCAAAGGAGGAGATATTGCCAAATTTCCAGATCTAGTTCCAACTTCGACTTCTTCTATTTGAGTCATATAGGCACCAGTCCACTGGTTCAAATGGAAAACTTTTATACAATAACACATCTCCGAAACCTCAGCGATTGCAATGACACAAACTGTAATCTAGAGGCGTATATAGTGCAAGAAATAGGACTAATATGTTTCTACAACCTTCTTTTGTACAGCTTCTATATTATTAGACAAACCCTTTTTTAATGGATTCCAAGTAGCGACAGCATATTTCCCAGTGCCGGTCTAATCCATATTATATACATTTGAAGTTTTATATCATTTTGATAAGATATTTCGATTTATTAGTGCCCATCTTTTTCTTGGCACTGCTTACTATACTTTCAATATGTCTCTCAGCAGAAGCTGTACATTGAATAGTTATGCCTAAATCCTTTACCTCTTGCATAAGTTTAATCTCAAACACATCATTAATAACAGCATCATGAAAATAAACATAATTAAAGTTTGTTCTGTTCCCCTATTTTTAAAGCTTTCGTCTTTTTGTATTGTTTATTCCTCAGCCCTAGTGTGATCAAATATTTACTCAAATCATACAAATCTAATGTCACATTGTTTTTGGAGAATTCGACATTCTTTGGATCAATTGGGAAGATTATTTTTAAATCATATGAATTTGGAAACCTGACCGTTAAGATCTTAGTTTCCCAAATTCTGTAACAATTTTAAATAAAATTGGCCCCAAGCTTGATCCCTGTGGAACTCCACTCGTTACTCGTTTCGATTTTGATATTTGAATCGTTTACTTGAATACTCATTCGTCGATTATATAGATAGTATTTAAGTAATCTAGAAATATTCGGATCAATATTCAACAAACTAATCGCATTCAAAATAGCATCAAAAGATATAGAGTCAAAAGCTTTTGAGATATCTATAAATACAATTAATGCATCTAATCCTATTCTCGTCTAATGATTACATGTTTCAACATGGAAAGCATATTGGTAGCTACGATCTACCTTTCGTTGTAAAGCCATGTTGACATAGGTCAAAATCGCCGGTATTGATAAGACGTTCTAAATGATCTAGTATCAACTGTTCTATTATCTTAAAAAACAAAGTGATAATAGAGATTAATCTTAATCACTTAGCGCACGTTGGCTTACTTACTTTTGGCAACGGCTTAGCTACTATCGTTAGTATATCGATTGGTAATTTCCCATTCTTTAAAATTATATTTATAAAGTTGCAGAGTACATTCATAAATTTTAAAGGTAATTGAAGCAAATTATCAATTACTTAAATATGATATAACATTTTCTGCTAATGATTATAGGCTAATATCTAGGATATCTTCTCCCTTGAATGTAATTGAGTATTTAATCGCTAATCATCTTGACGCAATTTTACATGTTGATTTTGATAAACGTTAGCATAGATTTACAAAAGTTCACCTTAACGAATATATTGTCTATGTAGTATTATATTGTTTCTCTAGAAGAAATAAAACGTAATTCATTTATTATCTTCATAGATATCTCAAAAACTTTCAATTCAAATTCTTTTGGCGCTAATATAATTAATGTAAGTTCATTAAAGATGAAACCATATGTTTTAAAGCTGTTGAAATATTATAAGTTAAATCCTGAATATTTCAGTGTTTGTTTCTACGAACGATACTGTTCAAAATTGTATTGCTTCTATACAAAAGGTGATTTTATAAGATAAGATGAGTAAATACGCTTTCAAATTCAAAAATTCTCTTAAATTTAGTTCCTTATAACATTGAATATTTGATGAAAAATATAACATAGGTTATTTACGATTTGAGTAGACACTAAATGAACTTAGAATTAAAAATTAATTTGAAAAATGCAGGTGTTTAAAATTGTCTTTCTAACTAATTTTAGAACGACTCTTCAATGCACAGCTTCTGTGGATAGGCACATTATAAAGAAAGTTGGCTGTGCTCAAAAAGAAATATATTATCCAAAGAATTTAAATTACAATTATGCATTATTAAATTAAGTATTAACTTTGAGTATGCAGCTGCTACGTTGTACCCATTTAAGATTAATCTGTCTACCATGTCATAAGCTATACAAAGTAGAGTTGTTATTATATTTTTGCTCATCGTCTGTTTTGCGCGGTTTTTAGAATGGTTCCACCGACAAATAGTTTAGAATTAAACGAACATTGGTTGCGCGGGTGGTGATAACAATTATTATAATCAAGGTTGCGGTCTTGATATAAACACATGACCCATTATTTAATTACATATGTCAGTATAAACTAAGAATTGTATAGTGTAGAAAAGGCAATTCATCCAGTAGACCGGTTTCGTCCTTATTGGGAACTCATCAAGTACTGGCCAGAATTTGCCGCCCAGGTTCGTATCCTGTCCGCGGCAAATTCTGGCCAGTACTTGATGAGTTCCCAACAAGGACGAAACCGGTCTACTGGATGAATTGCCTTTTCTACACTATACAATTCTTAGTTTATACTGACATATGTAAGTAATTAATGGGTCAGGTGTTTATATCAAGACCGCAACCTTGATTATAATAATAGTTTAGAAATTGGGAAAATTATTGCGAAGCATAAAATTAACATCTAAGTAATGACTAAGAAATATAATATTAGGAAATAAATTATTTAAAAATTGGAAGAGCACGGAAAATAGTATGGATCAAAAATAAGAGCAGCGAGAATATACATTAAGAACCTTCTTAATAATAATCTTAAATTAGAATCAGCGCTAATAAAATGAGTTGTCAGAATTAATCATAGATCAAAATATTACAAATGCAGATTTTAATGATCTTTCAGGTGTATAGGTTTTTGTTTAATATAAAAAACACATCCGCGCGCAATACGCCAGTTGCATGCAATGAACGACTGTGATTTAGCTGTCAAAGCCAGGATTTATATTGTGTGCTCTTCATCAATTATCAGTGACTCTAAACTATATTGAAAGGATAGTAGGCAGTGCCAAGAACAGATGGGCATTAATAAATAGAAATATTATATCGCATGAAATAAAATTTAAAATGTTTATAATATGGATTAGACCGATACTAGAATATGCTGCCGCTACTTGGAATCCTTTAACAAAGGGTTTGTCTAATAAGATAGATGCTGTACAAAGAAAATTTGTGAAACAAATTAGTCCTATCTCCTGCACTATATACGCCACTAGATTACAGTTTGTATCACTGCATCCTTTATGGTTTTGGAGAATGTGCTATTGCATAAAAGTTTTCCATTTGAACCAGTGGTCTGGTGCCTATATGAATCCCATAGGAAAGAGTCATGAAATTGGAACTAGATCTGGTCATTTTGCAATATCTCCACCATTGGTGGGGAATGTTGCAAGCAAGCTATTCTCTTTTTCAAAAATTTACAAAATTTACAATCAATTGCCAAAGGGGCTTAGAGAAACGCCTCCAACTAAAATGTCTTTTAAATTTTTATCTACCGAACTAGAAAAAGTGTTCAATCCTGCTGATATTTTTAATTTTGATTATGATAATAATTTCTCATGGTTAAATAAAAGACAGGATTAATTGTTTTTCAGCAACATAATTTTCTCGAGATTCTATCTTCAAATTTTGTATTATAAAAACTGAAATGTTATGCATTATATCATCTTGTTAATCAACAATACACACAATCAATTATTAGTCATGGTTCCCTTTTTTTCTTACAAAATGTCATACTCGAATTATAACTTAAATTTTCCTAATTTTGATGAAAAATCTATAACTGTTTACAGCTGAACTTTCTGATGCTGATAAATTGTACAGTACAACTAATTGCACATATATATGTGATGTGATATCTTTTTATATTGTACATTTTCTAATTTTATTATTTGATGGAACATGTGTGGTTTGAATCAAAATAAAGATATTCTATTCTATTCTATTCTATACTCCTAAGACATTCTGGATTTATATCTTCTTTCTATTTCTATTATTAACATAAACATGATTAACGATTCAACCAAAACATTTTGGATTTATATATTTTGAATAATTTCTCATTCACAAAAAGGATTTATATTTTGTGTGCTCTTTATCAATTATCAGTGACCCTAAACTACATTCCTAAGACATTTTGGATTTATATCTTCTTTTCTCTTTCAATCATTAACACAAAAATGATTAAGGATTCAGCCAAAACATTCTGGATTTATATATTTTGAATAATTTCTCATTCATAAAAATATCAATTCTGCCGAGACATTCTGGATTTATTTATTGTGTTTATTGTGATTACTTTAATACTAAACTTAGATTAATAGTAAATTTTATTTCACACTGCAACATTACATTCAATAAAAGTATGATGCTTCGACCTAGCCTTCTCACATCACACATAGGAAAGAGGTCGGGAACTAATCATAAGCACGGATCTCAATATCAGCTACCAGGCATATGTAGGAATGTTATAGCATCATTAATAGACAGCTACCCCGCAAAACCTCTTACATTAACTACAACAACTCCTACATAAATGGTGCCTTGTTTCATCGAACTCACAGCCAATAAAGAATTAATCAGCATCTAGCCTATGTGAATATCATTCAGGCGCTAGTCCTTACACTAGCCCAAGCACTTAGGATGAATGCCACGGATGAGTGAATCCGGTAAAGCAGGAAAAACTCACAAGAAAACAAATCCTGAACCACAAAACACAGCAAACCACCCTCTCGAGATGACAATCCTCGAAGACACCCACACAATGACGGGCGAGGACGATGTAACACTATCATCTATACTCGACGCTACCGGCGAAGTGGTGTCCGAATCTCCGCAGCTATGGCACCTCCACGCGCGATTGCTGCATATTCCCGCGCACAGACGCGATCACCTTCGACAACTCAGGATGATCCGCCCATGGGGGTTCGGAAAACTACTGGGGTCACCCTCTTCTGCGGCAATAGAGGCTGATCACCAAAAAAATTTTGGCTGCCCCACGTCTGATGGCTCGAATCACGTTGCTTTCGCGTTAGAGCACAATCAAACTATTGTCTTTACAGCGACGGCTCCAGTCAAGTCATACTTCAAACGCCCAAATGCCAACAACCAGTCTCATCGTCAGTTGCCACTATCAATATACTTCCTCATCCGTGACGCAAATTCTAGCGAATTATTTCTCATAGACACTGGATCAGATGTTAGTTTACTGCGCCACAATTATTTCGAACCCACTCACTCAGTCAACACCAGCAGTCCTACCTGCGCCAATGGCTCCAACATAGCGATGTTTGTGATATTAGTATACACAATCTCGTTCTCCAACTCAAAACGATGTTTGAAGTATCCGTTCATCGTTGCCAACACGACAAGAAACATCATTGGACGTGACTTCCTCAAACATTTCGACCTCACTATACGTCCAAAAACGTGAGGGATATGCACTGCCGAAAATCATTTGCTATCATCAGCGCTAAAATACACGACTCGTGCCAAAGCAGTCTCATCTATACAGCTAATTCATCCAGTTCCTCATGTACCACAACTGGACGATGTTCTAAAGCGACATGAAGAGATTTTGAAACCTATCTCCTTTATGCCTGATCTCAAGAGGAAGCCTGCCATCACAGCTCATCGTTTAATCATATCGAAGCCACTTCCTCATCCTCCCAGAGCACGTCCAATGGCAACACACAAACATAAGGCTGCAAAGCAAGAATTCGCCATGCTACCTCAACAAGGCATCTGTGCACGATTCAGCTCACTATTTGCGTCACCTGTGGTAGTGGTACCAAAGAGTGAACCCGGAACATTCAGTGTGTGCGGGGATTATCGTAATCTCGATTCTTCCACACAGTCTGATTCGTACATCTTGCCAAATCCAACTGACCTACTCAGATCTGCTATCGGTCATGCTGTGTACTCAAAACTTGACCTCGGGAAAGCTTATTGTTTAGTACCGATGGACAAAGACTCCGTATCCTACACTGCACTCAGATTTACCGGAGATGTCCATATATGCGGTCTTAAGAATATATCTCAAACATTTCAACGCGTTATGGACGAAATACTAGATGCTCTACCATTTGCTATTCTCTACTTAGACGATATCCTGGTATTCTCCAACTCAATGTCCGAACATACGCAGCATATTGACATTCTACTCGCACGTCTAGCAGACTATGGCCTCCGGCTTCATGGCAACAGATGCGTCTTTGCACAAAAATCATCAAATTTCCGAGAGAGGCATGACATCTATACCTGCTAAGGTTCGTGCTATTCAAGATCTACAGCCTTCAACCACCGTTCGAGCGTTGTGACGATTCTTGGGCAAGATTAACTACTACTGTTGATTCGTACCTTGCCTTGCCAAGATTCTGGCACCTCTTCACAAATATCTCGTGCCAGAAAGCCGTTTTGTCAAGAAATCACAACTGATTCAGCTCAACGTGGATGACATGCAGTATTTATATAAATGATTATATTATATTATATTAATGATCATCTTATTTAGAACAGCTAAATACATTAGAACTTTTTCTTAAAATAATATTTCTTATCTCCTTCGATTAATTGCTCTGTGTCCTCAAAGTATTTAAAAAAAGAATGTTATATAAATTAAACAAATATTTTCTGTATTTATAATATTCGTTTCAATCAGCCACAGTAGCTTAAATTTATCAAAAGCTGTTACTTTAATTTTGTCGGAGGAAATATCTTCCTCTACAAAAATAAAAATTGTTACACTAAATTATATTATAACACAGTGTGTGCTCACTGTCTCATTGAATGCGGCAGAGAACAAAACAGAACTAAAAACTTCAAAACAAATATCCACGTTAATTTCCTGAAGCAAATTTGAGATCCTTCCCGTAAAGTCAATTAAGAATAATACCATTAATATGTCGTGAACTCTAATACTTTAATATCAAAATGTCACAAGCCAGAACCAAGCAAATCAAAATCTCATCAAGACTTAATTATAACTTCGGCAAAGCTAAAGCATAATCTTTGAACATATGCACAAAGAACGATTCCCAACAAATTCCAATATTTTTATAAACAAAACGATGTTTTATGGAGCCAGCGGCAACATCAAATGTCCAGAAAAAAATTTGATTTATTTGTACGTGAGTTAATCAATCTCCTATAGGTTAATTGACCTCCACACTGTCTTGAATAACCGTTTGAGATTAAGGGATGGTCTTATAGTCAATCTTGGAAGAACCAGCGTAAGCACTTCGACGTCGTTTTATCGAAGCTGGAACATTATGGGTTGATAGTGAAGCTAAAAAGAGCCAGATTTGTTGCTCTTCTCTTAAATTTCTTGAATTCTCCATTTCCAAGGGTGGAATTAAACCCTTGAACGACAATATGCTAGCAATCAAAGATGTGCCAGAAACCATAACTGTGCGTCAATTGCGTAGATTTTGGGGATGATTAACTATCATCGTAGTTTTATTCCAGGTTAAGCTGAAATTATGTGGTCGTTAATTCCACATTTAATGCGTGAATGGAGCACGACCAAGAAGTCCTAGTCAAATCGACAAGGAGATGTTTCAGAGGAACAAAGATTTGTTAGGTCAAATTACCACATTAGCACCTGTGGATTGGACTAAGCGGTTTGAATTTGTCACAGATGCTTCCGATGTAGTCATAGACGCAGTGTTATATCAGAGGCTCTATTATGGTAATGTGGAGGCCCTTTGATCACTAGCATAAGAGAGCCTCTGAGATGCCAGTCTCGGACAATCCATATATGCGGTATGATCATCTAATTTAGAACAACTATATCCTTCAAAATTATTATTTAAACTACATTTCTCAAGGCCAACTGCTAATTGCTCCGTATCCTCAACATTTTCTAAACCACCCATAATATAAGAATAAGATTTCTTTCGATATATAGATAATAAGTGTGCTCACTCAAATACACTGGTATCCACAGATGGCAGAATGATACGGTGGTGACCTTGAAAACGAATATCCACATCAATTACCTGAATCAAATTCGAGATCCTTCCAAAAAATATGTATTAAGAACACTTTTACATAGTGCTTCAATACTTTATTGACAAAGAGTATCATTTCAGAACCATGCAGAAAAGCGTACCATGCAACTCAAAATCTCAGAACAAACCCACTTAAAATCATTCACCAAGACAAGTTGTACAATATGTGCAAAAGAAACTTCCATAAAAAATTACAATATTTTTATAACACAATATTGTTTAATGAAACCAGCGATAACATCAAATGTCCAAAAATAAAGTTTAATTTATTTTTATATGAGGAGTTAATTGATGTCCAATTAATTACTTAACATCCACAGTCTACGTCAGAGCACGCCAATATAAGAAGTTAAGCAACTGATTCAAAGATTAAAAGAAACGATGTTTTGTTACTGAATGTTGTGGACAGCGAGGAGAAGAGAAGTATAGTCTCAAAACCCAGTAGAGGAACAATAAAGAAACCAACTAAGTTGAACCATTAAAAACCGATAACTGTTTAGATAAGTCGTATCTTACATATAATTTATTTTATGCCAACTTTAGAAGTATTAAAAACAAAAGCTTTTTGTTGTGTAATTTTTTATAAGTAACGAATTTGATTTTATAATATTATCTGAAACCTGGCTCAAAAAGGACATTGAACCCACGAATTTGATATTCCTCACTACTCTTTATTTAGAAAAGACAGATAGCTGGATAAAAGAGGTTTGGTAGTACTTATACATAATAAATTTATGTTAAATGCGAAAGTGTTACGTTCTAGTGAATATTGTACCGTCATTGACTTTATATCTATACAGATCGATAATCTGATCCCAACCGCGGTTTACAGACCGCGGTATGCTAGTTTATATTGTAACAAGCGGCTCCGCGTTTCAACCCAAAGAATTTCAATTTCGACAAATATAGTTCTTTTTAAGGTCAAATAGTACAATTCTGGTTTTACACAGTATTTCTCATAATTCTGATTTAAGCAACAATCTCTATGAGTTTAAAGTATTTTTAATTGAGATTTCTTGAACTGCAAATTTAATTGTAATTAATAGGGTTTTGAATGAAGATAGCTTTTGCAAACCTGAATCAATTTTAATTACCTGATCTGCGTTTTGACTAACGAAGCGTCCATTGTTCCAGTAGTTTACGTTTGTTAAAATATTTCTACTAAGCTTATCGATAGCCTTCATCAGTTGCAGTTTACATCACAAGTTTAACAAACGAAACTAATGAAGCAAGCGTGTTATTTCCTCTTGCCATAATATTTATAGTTCAGACTGACCTTTCATTAGATATTCGCGTGTCACATGTGTGTGTGTGTGCATTTTCATAACTGTTGTTTTTATCTAACTAATTGAGACCAGAGTGGCTGAATATTAATTTTTCAGTTGCATGCGTTAGCTAATCGTTTTACACACTCAATGTAAAATTACGTAACTGAGATGGCCTCACTTTCAGGTGGGGGGAGACCAATAATCCAGAAACACTCGTTATAAAAACATGCCATGAGTGAAAAAAACTAGAAGTCCGAAAGACCAATGCACATGTCAAAATTTTAATTCAAACCACTAGGGTTGCACTCAAGATGGACAAGTTAATAACAGTTATTGGCATACCATTAAATAGGCGCACGCCACGCATGTGCATGTATATGTGTATACATAACTAAAAAACTTCGTACATCTAAGTGAAACTGCAATCAATAGACATTAATTTACCCTTTGCACGCGCCAGACAAATTAATACTTCTAAATATTGTATTATTAGTATAATCTCAATAGGTAGGATGAGGGTGCAAAACACAAAATTAGAGTTTAATTCACTAAGAGTTTTAAAATCAAACCAGTAGTTATACATGAAATTTGAAAAGACTATATTCTTAATAATTGATTATTCATTACTTGAACAATAAGCCCACTTATTACTTAAACTTAATCCGATGTTCCTAATCTTTTACTGGAGCTAGTTTCGGTTTTCAATTCATGCAATCGCCTTTTCCTGCCATTAGCTAATGCCGTATTCCAAATTGGACCTAACGATTTTACAACAGCTGTTTCATCCAAGTAAGTATTAGGTGTTGTGAACCTAGTAACAAATTAGTTCAGTTGTGACCAGAAGGATAATCCAAAGGCAGCATGAACGGAAAGTATAATCTCATGCACATTCGTTTCGTGCTTACTGGCGACTCATCAGTAGGAGCCGGTATTACGCCCTTTAACCACTATATATTTTGGTCAAGAATGTGGGATAATAGGACGGTACAATCTCCTAGACGAATGTGTAAACCTGCAATAGTGAAGCTAACATCGTATAGTCTACGACAATGCGACTTCAACGCTAACTCACACTATATAATATATATACCGAGTCTGTAAAGGATACTAACACTATGGCTATTGTGTTAGTAACCGATACTAACATTATTGTACCGAAAAGGTACATGGTACTAACACTATGGTTTCCGAGTCGGAACATGGTACCAATATGATTGATATAAATTTATGCTATAGTTCACCGAAATTGAGAATTACAACAATTTCTGAACACCTGTTACTCCAGTAAATCCATACACTCTGGCCTTGATCGATATCAGTTATCACATTTCGCGGTAAGCATGACATCATTTAATTCAATATATTACAGTTAAATACTGTTTGTTGCGAAGAACTAATATATATGCAAGTATGTATTAGGTTTTGCGAACCTAGTAACAAATTAGTTCAGTTGTGACCAGAAGGATAAACCAAAGGCAGCATGAACGGAAAGTATAATCTCATGCACATTCGTTTCGTGCTTACTGGCGACTCATCAGTAGGAGCCGGTATTACGCCCTTTAACCACTATATATTTGGTAGAAGAATGTGGAATAATAGGACGGTACAATCTCCTAGACGAATGTGCAAACCTGCAATAGTGAAGCTAACATCATATAAAGTCTACGACAATGCGACTTCAACGCTAACTCACACTATATAATAATGCAGTATTTCAAATCGGACCTAAAGATTTTTCAACAGCTGTTTCATTCATAATATTACCTCTAGATTAAATTTCGATAGATTCCATAATCAATCTCGTCACCCTATTACGACTACATATTGCTATGCGTTTGCATTCATCCCAGTTGTTAGTGTGCCCAGTCTCCACTGCATGACGAGCAAGATTAGATTTAGCAATATTTCCATATTTACACGCAGTTTTGTGTTCACCTTTTCTTAATTTGATTGGGTGCATGGTCTCAACAAGATACTTGAGATTAAAATCTTTGCGTGAGATCTCATACACTCCTGATGTTTCTAAAGTTTCAATCTTTTTTTTTGTTTTGGGAGTAGAGTGCCAAGTAGTGCCAAAACGGTCCTTATATTGTATTTTAAAGCTAATTATTTCACTTTCCTACTTAGTATAGAGTCCGGTAATATCATGACCTTCCGCTCATCCTTCTCCTTATTTTCTTTTATGTACCTCAAACTAGGATTAAATTTTATCACGAAGTCCATCATTGTTGCATCTATTAAATGAAGAGGGTAACCATTAGCCTTGAATATATTGCGTAGTCCACCTAATTCTAACTTCCTATGCCTTATATATGTTAACTTAAGACTTCTTTATGTTAATGATTTTAAGATACCGACTTGCATACGATACGGATGATTGGACTTGAAATTAAGAAGGATTCCTAAATAATTATCCTTCCTATATATATCTCTTCCCAATTTCTGACCATTTCTAATTAATTTGACATCCAAAAATGGTAATTCACCTGACGATTCCGTTTCTAAGTTTAACTGGAATTTTGCTCATTCGATTAGTTAAATTTAAGAAATTTACCATTTCATTATCACCATGGTTCCAGATCATTAATATGTTACCGAAGAAACGTAAGTACAATTTTTGATTCAGTGGAGTCTTATCCAAGAGATTATTTTCCAAATAATGCATAAAGTTATTAGGTATTGGGTCCGGCAAAGGTTGTCCCATTGGAACGCCTTGAGATGTTTTATAAAATTCCTTCCGAAATTTAAAATAAGTGGAGGACATACAAATACACATCGTCTCCATGACGTGTCCTATCGTCATTTTGCTTCCTTCTAATTTTATGGGATGATCAACTAGAAAACGTCTAAAACAATCCAGAGCCTCGGGTACCGGTATATTTTTATACATTGATACTACATCTAGGCTTATTAATCTGTCCTTATCCTCTATTACACATTTATCAACAGTTACAAACAAATGATATGAATTAAGCAAGTTATGTTCTAAGAAATAGGAATATTCTCCTATTCTACGGCACAAAAACTTTGAAATTTTATATGTTGGGGAGTGTTGTACATTCACTATAAAACTTACCCGGCTTATGCACTTTAACAAAACCATAAACTCTTGGTGCAACTGTATCTAACTGTATGATAGTATTACCATGCGTCGAATCCAATTCCTCATTAGCAATCATATTATTTTTATGTATATATGTATGTATACACATACACATGCACATGCGTGGCGTGCGCCAATATAATGGTATGCGAAAAACTGTTATTAACTTGACTATCTTGAGTGCAGCTCTAGTGGTTTGAATTGAAATTTAACATGTGCATTGGTCTTTTGGACTTTTAGTTTTTTCATTCATGGCATGTTTTTATGACGTGAGTTTCTGGATTATTTTGTAGGGGTTGTTTGCGGGGTTGCTATCTAGTTCATGATTCTATAACCGTCCTACATATGAATGGTGGCTATTATTACTACCCGTGCACCTAATCAGTCTCTGATCCTATTTGGATGGTTGATATGAAAAAGCCGAAACTTGGTTTCATACATATATTAGATAGAATGTTGCAAATAGAAACATAATTCACAGTTAGTCCACACTGACCATGTGTAGGTCGACAATAAAACAGATTTTAATGCAAGAATAGGTCTTAAACACCATTCACAGTTAAACTAAATTGTCCGTCTTCTAGACGACAAAAGTTAAAATGATTTATGTTTACAAAGAGAAATGTTTTATGCACAATCAGTTATTCGCTTATAAATGTCTGAATTGAACTGTATTTATACCATCGATTTAAAACATATGATGATATGGAAAAAGTCATCGTTAAAAGTTATCATTAAAAATGAAGAGGTAAGCCCCATAAAGACTTCAATGACAAAAACTCGATTGAAAATACATGATGACATGAATGGAATCAATGTTAAAAGTTATCACTAAAAATGAGTATATAAACCGTTTAAAGACTTCAATGATAAAAACTCACAAATATTTAGTTCACTGCTTGCTATGGTTTTAAACTCATGTCATTATACTAATCCATTATTCTCTGAAGTTTGGATAGACCTACTTCAATGTTAACAGTAAATCCAAAGTGTAAATTATCCAACTAAGCGAAATATGTTCGCAGTGACACAATAGTCCCTATTAATTACAAATAAAATTGCAGATCAAGAAATATCGATTAAAACTGCTTGAAACTAACAGAGATTGTTCCTAAAATCACAGTTAAGAGAAATATTGTATAAGAACAGATTTAGATTATTTGACCTTAAAGAGCACTGTATCAAACATCGTTGGGTAGTAGCACGGAGCCGCGTGTTACAATTTCTCTCCCCCCCCCACCTGAAAGTGAGGCCATCTCAGTTACGTCATTTTACATTGAGTGTATAAAACGAATAGTTAACGCATGCAACTGATAAATTATTATTCAGCCACTCTGGTCTCAATTAGTTAGATGAAAACAACAGTTATGAAAATGCACACACACACATGTGACACGCGAATATCTAATGAAAGGTCAGTCTGAGGTATATAAATATTATGACTAGAGGAAATAACACACTTGCTTCATTTGTTTCGTGAAATGCAACTGATGAAGGCCTACGGTAAGCTTGGCCGAAATATCTTGATGAAAGAAAATTACTGGAACAATGAAAGCTGCGTTAGTCAAAACGCAGATCAGGTAATTACAATTATTCCAGGTGCGCATCAATGCAACTCCTTCAATTAACCGGCTTAACTTTGTATTACGTATTGTGTATAAATTAACTACTGGAACAATGAACGCTGCGTTAGTCAAAACGCAGATCAGGTAATTTTAATAGGGTTTAGTTTAATAATAATAGACACCCGCGCGCAATACGCAGGTAACATGCAGTGGATTTATGTGAATTAACGCTCAAAGCCAGGATTTATATATTTTGTGTGAACTAATAATTCCTACATGACCACCAACAGTGCAAATAAGACTTTATGGATTTATATTCTGTGTATTTCTTAATCATTTATCCGAAACCCAACAGTTCAGTGGATTTATGTGATTTAACATTCAAAACTTAGCATACGGTGGATTATTGTAACAACACAAAACTTAGATGTATATTTTGTGATTATTGTGACTACTTTTATACGATTTTTATCTTTGCTTTGCAACATTTTGTTTAAAAAAACAATGACTTTGTGCTTGAGCCTTCTCACAATCACTCTTCGGGAAAGGGCCAGGGATTAGTCAGGAACGCGGATCCTAATAACAGCTACCAGATATTAGGTAGGAGTGCAATATCGCACTAAATAGAAAACTAACTCGCAGAACATCTTACATTAACTACAAAACCTCCTCCAATATGATTATCAAATATTTACCAATTCTTTACAATCTATTTTTGACTGCCAAGGTTATAATGTGGTGGTAGGCGGTTTTAATTATTTGCATGACTGAAATAATCAATGTTTTTCTAATCATGATCTCAAGCAGATTATAAAGGAATCAACTAGAGGTTTGGAATGCTTAGATCATGTATATTTAGAAATTGAAGCAGTGAAATCACACAGTTATGATGTTGTAAACTATTTAGAAGAATTAGATCACAAACAAATTATTTTAAAATGGAACCTCTTGAGTAGCAAAACACAGAAAATTAATTTTGAGAATGCACACGTGCAATTTTCCAGAATCATCTATAATCTTTTCAGAGAGTTAAGCATAATGATTGGTTATGAAAGTTTTTATATCATGAAAACTGATGCATTTGTTTCTTCTGTTTCAAAAGGGTTTGTCTAATAAGATAGAAGCTGTACAAAGAAAAGTTGTGAAACATATTAGTCCTATTTCTTGCACTATATACGCCTCTAGATTACAGTTTGCGTCATTGCAATCTCTGTGGTTTCGGAGGATGTGTTATTGTATAAAAGTTTTCCATCTGAACCAGTGGACTGGTGCCTATATGACTCCGATAAGAAAGAGTCATGAAATTGGAACTAGATCTGGACATATGGCAATATCTCCTCCTTTTGTGGGGAATGTAGCGAGCAAGTTATTCTCTTTCTCGAAAATCTACAAAATTTATAACCAATTGCCGAAGGGGCTTAGAGAAATGCCTCCATCTAAGATGTCTATTAAAACTTTATCTACTGAACTTGAAAAAGTCTGCAATCCTGCTGATATCTTTTATTTTTTTGATTATGATAATACTTTCTCATGGTTGAATAAAAGACAAGGATAATTGTTATCGGAAACAGATTTTATTGAGATTTTTATTTCCAAGTTTTGTATTATTATAATTGAAATGTTATGCATTATATCATCATGTTAATTAACATTACATTCAATCAATTGCTAGTCATGGTTCTCAATTTTTGCATAATGTTACACTCGAATTATACCTTAATTGTTCCTAATTTGATGATGTATATATTATTCTTTTCAGTCGAACTTTCTGATATTGATATATTGTATTGTACAACTAGTGAGATATACCTATCTACATGAGATTAATTGCACAATTATTGTGATGTGATAATTATTTTAATATATATTGTACAATTTCCAATTTTATTATTTGATGGAATATGTGTGGTTTGAATCCAAATAAAGATATTCTATTCTATTCTATTCTATTCTATCTGATATATTTCAGTTATCTACGTTTACGGATATTATACCGAAGCGAATCAATAGGAAATTATGTAAACTAAGAATTAAACGAGATAATACAATGAAGTGTAGTCTTATCATTAATTTTTTTTTTAAATGAGGTTAGATTTGATTGATAAAGAAATTAATACATCACTGCTGATAATCCGTCAAAGACCAGAAAGAATTGTTTTGGGCAAACAGAAGGGTAAACCTAGACTAGGATACAAACTCTTCGCAGATTACAATAATTATTAGGAGAAACTAAAGCTCATATTGCCTGTGAATACAACTAAGTAGGAATTTCTCTGTAAATTGGATGAAATATTTGGCAATTTGATATGTAATCCACAGAACGAAAGTAATTTCTTGAATCTAACTAATCTTTCGGGTGACCAGGAATCAGAACTTTTTATTGACAATGATGCATTGATAAAATTAATGTTAAAAGTAAAATCACAAAAGAAAAATATCACCTTCGTATATCGATTGATAACCTATTTTAATTACCTTTAACATTTATGAATGCGCTCTGCAATTTTATAAACAGAATTTTGAAGGATAGGAAAATACCAATCGATATTCTATTGATAGTAACTTAACCATTGTCAAATGTATGTAAGTCAAAAGCGCCAGTGATTAAAGACTAATCTCTATTTACCCTTCATCTTTGAAAATAATAAAACGACTGATAGTACATCATTTAGAATGTATATGACCGGTTGATTTTGATATTAGTCAATATGGATTTACGAAAGGTAGATGGAAAATTACTAATATACTTTCTGTGTGGAAACATGTAGTTATCCTAGATGAGAAAAATTTATATGCATTAATCGTATTTGTAGATATCTAAAAAAATTTGACTCTATTTTTTTGCTATTTTGAAGGCGATTTTTTATTGAAAATTGATCCGAGTATTTTTGGATTACTCAGATAATATTTAAATAATCGAAGAATGAGTATTCAAGTAAATGATTTGATATCAAATTCGAAAAGAGTAACAAGTGGAATTCCATAAGAATCAAGTTTGTGGAAATTTAATTTAAAATCGTATTTGCGCATTTGAAAACTAAAATCATTGACGATCGAGTTTGCAAACTTGCTGATGATTGAAAAATAATCTTTCCAATTGACCAAAAAATATCGACTTCTAAAAAAAATAATGTGACACTAGATTTGTATGATTTAAGTAGATATTTGATAAAACTAGGGCGAAGAATAAACTGTAAAAGGACGAGAGCTTTAAAAGTGGGTAACAGGACAGAATTTAATTATGTTTACTTTCATGATGCTGTGATTAATGATGTTTCTGAGATTAAACTTCTGCAAGATATTAAGGATGTAGGCATAACTCTTTAACGTACAGCTTCTGCTGAGAGATATATTGGAAGGATAGTAGGCAGTGTCATAAACAGATGAGCACTAATAAATAGAAATATCTTGTCGAATGATATAAAATTTAAAATGTATATAATTTGGATTGGACCGATACTAGAAAATGCTGCCGCTACTTGGAATCCATTAAAACAGGGTTTATCCAACAAGATAGAAGCTTTACAAAGAAAAGTTGTAAAACAAATTATTATTATCTCCTGAACTATATACGCCACTAGATTACAGTTTGTATCACTGAAATCTTTATGCTTTCGGAGGATGTGATATTGCATGAAAGTTTTCCATTTGAACCATTGGACAGGAGCCTATATTAATCTAATAAGAAAGTTTCATGAAATTGGCACTAGATCTGGACATTTGTCGGTATCTCCTCCTTTGGTGGAGAATGTTGCCGGCAAGTTGTTCTCGTTTTCGAAAACTTACAAAATTTACAATCGATTGTCAAAGGGGCTTAGGGAAACGCCTCCATCTAAGATGCCTTTTAAATTTTTATGTATTGAACTAGAAAAAAATCTACAATCCTGATGAAATTTTAAACTTTGATTATGATTATACTTTCTCATGATTGAATAAAAGACAAGGATAATTGTGATCAGCAACATAACTTCTTGAGATTTTATTTCCATGTTGTGTATTATTATAATTGAAATGTTATTCATTATATTATAGGAGGTTTTGTAGTTAATGTAAGAGGTTCTGCAAGCTAGCTGTCTATTTAGTGCGATATTGTCCTCCTACCTAATATGTGGTAGCTGTTATTACGATCCGCGTTCATGTTTAATTCATGGCCCATTCCCGAAGGGTGATGTGCGAAGGCACAAGCATCAAGTCATTCTTTTATTAAACAAAATGTTATAAAGCAAAGCTAAAAATCGTGTGAAATAAGTCACAACAAGCAACACATATAATAAGTCTACTGTATGCTAGGCTATGAGAGTTATCAATACTATCAACACAAGTTACAATCTCGGTATAAGAGTAGGCACAATAAACACAATAAAAAAATCCAAGTTTTGCGTTGTTACAATAATTCATTGTATGGTAGGTTTTGTGTGTTAAATCACATAAATCCACTGAATTGTAGGGTTTTGGATAAATGGTTGAGAAATACATGAAATATAAATCAAGTGAGTCTTAATTGAACTGTTAGTGTTTATGTAGAAATGGTTAAGGCACATAAAATATAAATACCCTGGGTTTGATCGTCAAGTCGCAAAAATCCACTGCATGTTAGCTGCGTATTGCGCGCGGGTGTCTAATTTTATTATAGAATAGAATAGAATATCTTTATTTGGATTCAAACCACACATGTTCCATCAAATAATAATATTGGAAAATGTACAATATAAAAAAATATCACATCACATAAATATGTGCAATTAGTCTCATGTAGATAAGTATATCTCACTAGTTGTACTATAAAATAAATCAATATCAGAAAGTTCGGCTGTAAATGGTAATACATTCATCATCAATACAATTCGAGTGTAACATTATGCAAAAAATGAGAACCATGACTAGCAATTTATTGTATGTATTGTTGACTAACATGATGATATAATGCATAACATTTCAATTTTAATAATACAAAATTTGGAAATAAAAATCTCAAGAAGTTATGTTGCTGATCACAGTTATCCATATTTTTTATTCAACCATGAGAAAGTATTATCATAATCAATAGGACCAATTTGTTTCACAACTTTTCTTTTTACAGCTTCTATCTTATTGGACAAACCCTTTTTTAATGGATTCCAAGTAGCGGCAGCATATTCTAGTATCGGTCTAATCCATATTATATACATTTTAAGTTTTATGTCAATCGATAAGATATTTCGATTCATTAGTGCCCATCTGTTCTTGGCACTGCCTACTATCCTTTCAATATTACAGTGAATTACAACAATTAGAATTAAATTTGCAATTCAAGAAATCTCAATTAAAACTGCTTGAAACTGACAGAGATTGTTGCTAAAATCACAGTTAAGAGAAATATTGTGTAAAATGAGAATTAGACTATTTGATCTTCGTTGGGTTGTTACGCGGGGCCGCGTGTTACAATTATTATTACTGTAGAGGCCCCTAACCTATTCGTGTCTGAGAGCCCCATAGATGCCAGATCGCTTGAAGTCCTAAAATTTACAGTAGAGTCTGATATGCTTATATTTTCATTCGCATCTGCTAGATTCAAATCCGCAATATCCTGTACTAACATACTTGTGTCCTCAAATTTAATATCGGTCTCCATGTCTGGTTAGTTTAATAATTAAATCGACACTTAATGTTAGGCAATCGGAATACGAATTTTTTCTCGCCTAACTTCCCGAACAAATAATCTGGAAGGAGATATAAGTGAACAACAGAATTATCAAACTACCTGTTCCAGAACGTCCCTTCTATGTGTGCTTCAATAACAGAATATAAGATAGTTATAGCGGAAATGTATTGTTAATATGCATCCGTTTTATTAGAGAAAAAAATGTTAAAATTACAGCAGACCAAAAGATGATATAACCAGTCGAGGTGCGTGACACTCGAAAACTGAAATTGCGCACAATTCAAAGTCAAGTCTTTTAACAAAGACTATTCTGGAAAATAAAAAGAAAAAAATTTTTCAAATAAAATTCGTTACAATCAGCCATGGTGGTTTAAATTTATCAGTTAATGCTATTCTACATTTGGCGAAGGATTTATCTTCCTCCACAAAACTGAATGAAACCGTATACTTAATGAGTTGCGTTTGATGTATTAAACATTGCTCTATTTTAATTGACAATACACAGATATTCAAAATCTGCACATTTATAGTGTTTTGAAATTTGAAAAAGTCGTGTTTGACTCTTACTTTCTCGTTTACCATGTACATGAAAAGAATACTGGAAGCAACATTTCAATTCCAATCTAGTCGGAACTATTTCGCATTTTTCTCTCTTATGAATGTTATTGAAATTAACATTTAATGATCACGTGTGCGGAGTTAGCAATTATTAATTTAAATTCAATCGGTTGACTTGAGATATATACCAATATTTTTAAACAATAAAAACAGTCAAGCAAAGCAGTCGCCATTCACTAACGTCATCGCGTTGCACCAAATACCAAAACATGTCAGTACCTACAACCGACGGTTCTTTAAATCAAGTCAGCGAGCTTGCAGTAAGCACCAATCGCATTGTATTAAACCGGTAAAACAACGTGGCAAAACTACCGTCAGCCACACGGAATTGCTAAATATAATGGGATTGGTGCTTACTTTAAACTCGAAAAATTGATTTAAAGAATTATTATCACCACACGCAAAATCAAAGATTGTTTAATTGAGCATATGACTGTTGTTCTGTCGTTTAACGTCTCGTGATGTACGCCATTGGTGTTTAATTTTATTCTGCAAACGTGAATTAAATAATCGCTCTCTCTAGTCGAGCAATCGGGTATTGTGAATTCTAAATTGAAAATAAATGCAAACAAACTGCTCCGATTAGATGGTCTTGAACCTGAAGCTTGAACTAATAATCTCCTTGACGAAATGTCATAGGTTAACAACAAAATTGTAGTCTTCTGTATTGAAAGCATTTTCGTTATAAAATATCAATATCTTCAAATTTAATTGATCATTTTTGTTGCAGCCGTTTGAGTTTTGTGTCATTTGAAAAATGTTACCATCCATACGTTTCGTTTGTGGTAATTAAATTATCTGACAAAAAATAAATGAAGGCATATAGCCCATTTTAAAGATGTTCTAGAAAAAATAACATTGCATTCCAAACTTCTGCATAGTCTGTGATGCTTTTTCAGCTGAACTTTAATTAAATTTTCTTGTTTAAACATCTGTGGCATGGCATGTATTTTATAAAACCGCGTGCCTGGCACAACAAATTTACCGACAAATGAAAACTCTCTTTCGATCATTTTGACTAGAGAATGGGCAAAATCTGACAAGCAACAGATTATTTATAATCTGGAATCGCTTCACCAACGCAATTTATCTTAATGATTGTTCAGAAAAAATCTAATTTATTTTTTGTATTAATTAACTTGAAAATTTCTCGAGCTTATAATTAAAGACGGACAACTGTAGTTCGGCTGGCTGTAGCTTACCGATTATATTGAAGGATTATTTATATCGTGATAACGAGGTGATATTAGCATTACTTCCATTATAGATGTACAATTATCAGCATAAACTATACGTTGTACAATGTAGAAGAAGCAAATCATTCTGAATTTTACAAGTCATCGGACAACATAACAAACCTACCGCCAGTCGCACGCACCATGTTGTTCGACGACTAGTTAAATGCAAATGGATTCGTGCTTACTCTAAACAGGCAAACTTCATTTCAATAATTGAGACCACCACCCCCGCAATTAATTACTGTTCAATTCACCAAGTACAATTGTTTCGTTCTAATTGGGAAATCTTCATTTATTTTCTGCATGCCCATCTTGTTGTGTTACAAATTATAACTGGTTGCGCAATATATAAAAGAGAAATTCTTGCATTCTGCTCTTTCGCAGTTACGGAAATATAAATTGGAATTAAGTTTAAGTACACACATTGAATGACAGTACTATAGTACTGCACAAAAATATAGTAAACTAAAATTGAATCGCATAATTTTGATAAAATATATTTTGTCAGTATAATTTAAAGTTTTTCACAAAGGACGAAGCGCAATTCAAAAAATATGCTGGTTTCGATTGTATTTTGAACTCGTCAAGTACATTTGCATTTGAACGGTCACTGTTTGCGTGGGTGGTGATAAAAATTACGTAAATCATCATTTTGATCTTGATATAATAATCGCATTATATATATATATATATATATATATATATATATATATATATATACTGTTTAATTAAAAAGGAATGGACATCATAAATATATATATATATATATATATATATATATATATATATATATATACCTGATGTTCATTGCATCTCAATATTACACAGTATATTTCTAATAAGAATGAAAAAACAAATAAACAACAAATTGAATAATGGCCATTTATTTCGAAACTACAAAACTTCACTTTACAATCATTCATTTATTTTCATACTTGGTTTTCTTTTGATTACGAGGGTGGAATATAGTCTGACTCGGTTATACTTCTATTTATTGCTTGGGCAGATTAGTAAGTATGTTTGCGTATGTCTATGTGTGTGCCTGTTTGTATGTAAAGGTATTTCTCGTTGTATTGAAAAGTGATGTCGATGTGATCATTATTTTATTGATGGATTGGGGGTCAACCAACTCTTTGTATTGTTGACTTTTACGTATTATTTCCCTGAGTGTTGCCTTTAATTTCGTTTTTTCCTCAATTTAGTTCTGTCCTCTTGATAACAATGCAGGATGTGCGCATTGCAGTGTTGAATGCTCATATTGTTTCGAAATTTCTGTCGCCGTATGTTCAGCTGTTTTTTCCTCTTCAGTTTGTTGAGAATCCGATCAAATATAACAGCTAATTACTGTTTGTTACGGAGAACTAATATATATATGCAAGTATGGAATAAGGTGTTGCGAACCTAGTAACAAATTAGTTCAGTTGTGACCAGAAGGATAAACCAAAGGCAGCATGAACGGAAAGTATAATCTCATTCACATTCGTTTCGTGCTTACTGGCGACTCATCAGTAGGAGCCGGTATTACGCCCTTTAACCACTATTTATTTGGGTGAGGAATGTGGTATCGTCCTATTATTCCACATTCCTCACCCAAATATATATTGGTTAAAGGGCATAAATACTGCTCCTAATAGTCTCGGTAACAACGAACAATAACACAATACGTGTCATGTACTGATTTTCTGTCTGACCGACATTACTTAGTTCTGCTCCCTGTCAATCAAATATTTGTTGGATCGGTTGAGTGGGGTTTGGTCTTGCCTGGACGCTGGTATTGGCTGGTATTTTGATTCGTGGCCAATCGATTAGATTATGTGTTGATGAAACGTTTAGATATTTTTCTAGGTTGCTTAATGTAGGTAGAAATTGGCTCGTTTCCGATATATGAATGGAAATATATATATACTCTCTCTGTCTCCTCTCTCTCTTAATCCTCAACTGTGAATTGTATAATGCAAAGAGTCAATAAATACAGTAGACCGGCTTTGCACTTATAAGAAACTCTTTAAATACTGTCAATTATTTGCCGTGGAGAGGGCACGAACTTGGGCACGTCTGCTTTAGTGCTTGTGGAAGGTACCACTAGGTCAACCATGCTACACAGAACACAGAACTGGTAATCTTAGACCAAAGTTTGTTTTTCATTTTCTTTTCTATCAAATTAAACCAATTTCGCATCACTGAAGGAAATGAAATGAGAGTTATAAAATTGCTAAATACTTTTGTCTGGGAATTTTTTATATTTATTTATTTTTTAATGTGTGAAATTTTACTAATAAATAAATAATTATATATAGAAATAAACACACCTTACCCACACACACACACATATATATATATATATATATATATATATATATATATATATATATATATATATATATATATATACTATCGGATTCGCAAAGACAATTCATCTTGTTTATTGGTTTCACAATTTTTGAAAATTCTTCATGTTTTTGTCAGATTTTCCGAGACGGAGCTTAAGCCAGGGTACATTCGTTTGTGATTCTAGGAATTTTTTACCGAGCTAAACCTGAAAAACACAACAAGAAAGTTTTAGTTATATACTTGCTCTTTGTTCAATCTTCCTTTATATATATTATCATTAAAAGTTTCACCATTTTTTTTAATATGAGAACATAACTTATTCCAAGGAATAAAATTTATTAATAAATCTTATTTCTACTAGGATCTGCAGCCATTATTCTTAATTCGTTAATATATTAGTTCATCTAATCTCAACTGTGCATTTGTCGTAACCAATCACCTGGAAGCTTTGTCTGTCTTTGTTTTGTGCAATTTGGACCACTCCTTATGCGTAACGTCATGTGGTGTGTCATCGCTTTCATAGTAAGTGCGTACGTAATTAACGGGTGTGTCGTATTTTTCGGAACGTAGGCTATTTTTAAAGGCCTGTCAGTCATGTCTTTGTTCCGGTCCAATTTAATTTCTTTTTGAATTACTTTCTGCACGTTTAAGCAGGGGTTCAGCTTATTATTGCAATAGCTTTAAAATGCAGAAGCATGTTTTCCGTTTTTTCCTGGTACAGAACTGAAAAATTGTTACTACTAACATCATGACCTGTGAGTGGTACATGTTCGCAAATTGCTTATTTTTGTGCAGGAGCTGCACCCCTCTTTAATAGTTTTTGAGGGAGATGCTGATTTATTCTAGTTTCAAGCCTCTTTTTTGATCTGCCGATGTACTGAGCGTTGCAGGTACATTGAAATTTGTATACAGACAAAGGTGTTGACGTCACAGAGAGGCTATCTTTTTTTATTCGTGCGCATCAGTTTTGTTGTGTTGAACACCACTCTCACCTGTATTGATGGAAACTGCTTTAGTCGCTCGAACTACTTTTCTTTTGAAGATCTCAGCTGCATGATCCCCTCAAAGCGAACACTAAACGTTAATCTCTGGGGTATTTTATTTTTCTCCAAATTAGTCTCGATTTTATTGCGTTGCTTCAAGTTAAATTCGATGAACCAGTCCGGATATATATATATATATATATATATATATATATATATATATATATATATATATATATATATATCCGAATTTTGTTTAACAAACAAAACTTTGCATCATGAAGCCAGCGGTGACATCAATCGTCCAAAAATAGAAACTGATTTGTTTTTATATGTGGAGTTAATTAATCTCCAACAAGTTAATTGACCTCCACAATTCTCAATGGATTTTGGATCAAATATTTTCAGTTTCAATATGCTTGATCAATTGCGGTCGTGAGTCATCATCTGTTTAGGTGCATTTTGGCAATGCCCATTTTGTGCTGCAGATTAAATTCGTTTAAGCGTTAAAGTCATTGTAGTATTACAGAAGATGACCGGCGTAGTTAATCAAAATATGAATTAACAAACTGGCCTTGATGATGTCAGCATTGACTTGGATATCTAGCATACAATACCATAAACTCAATAAATCTAAAATATAATAAATTTTAAAAGGAAGATCATGTTGCATGGAAGAGCTATACATAATGTAATTATGTAAAAAAGTCTATTGGCTTATAAGTAGAAAGTAGCCCAATCCAATAAACAAAAAAAGAATTACAGAAACTAACAAAAGTTAAGGGAATCAAATTATTAATATAAAAACTAATTAATGACAACTGAATATTATAGACAAGGTAATTCTGAATTATCAACCAAGCAGCTAAATGATTACTGAATATACGAAGTATTAGAACAAAATTAATTTTAGTAAATCTAGCACTCTTATATGGTAGTCAATAGATAAAATAAGAACACAAGAGGTATAATTAGAAAGAATAAATATTATTGTAATTATTTGAAATATATTATGAAAGTAATTTAGTAATATTCTTTGTTTATATTTAAAATAAGGATATAAATCAATATACTAGTAAATAAACTGTAATCCATTAATTTGAGAGCGTTTCTTTACCGTTTCACGTAATGTTATTTACGAACACCGTTTCTCACCACTTTGAACTAAGATGTTTATTATTGAACAAATAAATTCAATTACGCTCTAAAGGATAAATCGAAGACAGCATGAACAAAATTTAAATTCCTTTGTACACTTTCATTTTGTACCTACTGGAAACTCACCAAAAGCTGTCGGTACTGCACCATATAATGATTATATATTTTTTTAACCAATGTAGTTAATAAGTTTATAAATAAATTGCTTAAAATAAACTCCAGAGAACATCTAATGCATGCAACTTCACTTGGAAAACATTTTGGTTCATCACTGAAATGGTTTTCGCAAATAATTAAGATGTTTTTCGGAAATAATATTAGGAGAGGCATACCCAACTGAACAGTCGTTAGTCGAGCATATGGTGATAAAACATAATTAAATTAGCGCCTATGAATTAGAATCATACAATCTTATAATATATATGAATATATACACCATACATATATATATATATATACATGTAAATATATATATATATATATATAAATAATATATATATAAATTATAAACTAAGAAAGAATTCGTTTTGGTTAATTGATTTCGTCCTTATTATAAACACTTTAGGTATTGTCCGAAATGTTGTTAAGAACAGGGACCTTCCTTAAAAACTGTTTTCAGTCTAATCTGCACTGCAGTACACATCATTATTCTGAGGTGAATGTCTAGTACTCTGAATAGTTATTGATTGTTTAACAGTTAGTAAATGATTTACATGAGAGTTGATATTTTTTTGTATTGATTTTTTCCGGTTATTTAATCTTATATTGTCTGTCTGAAATATAGAATTTAAAAGTTTAAAACTATAATTAATGGCAAGTAAAACAAAAACATCTGCGTAGGCGAATGCATTTTTTAAATCTCATTCTCGAAACCAGTTGGTTCATCAGGCTTTTCAAATCAATATACTACGAAGAAATTATAATTTCAGAAGCTGTTATTTGGGTAATTCGTTCTCTGCTGCCGAAATAATAAAACATATTTGAAAAATAAATAATCATTCATGCGTAAATTTGTTGTGGTATTTGAATGAAATGTTCCTATTTTTTAATCTCAAAAAATTCTTATCGGCCATCGTTTCCTATTTAACTGCTCTCAACTCAAGCCTTCCTAAATATCGAAACTATTTTCCGTTTGCTTTTTTCACGCAAATTAATTACAAAGCAACTTATTATGAAACATAGATTAGGCGCAGTGATAAAAAAGAGAAACAATCTCGTGCATATATTTCTATCAATATTTAGTTTAATTACTGCCAGTCACAGTTCGGTTAAGGATTAACCGTGTATTCATCTCTACTTCCATGCACACACCTAAATATACACAAGTACTTAGGAAAATTTTAGGTGTATGATTTGACATGTGCATGAACTTCTGTCAGTGTTTTTTCATCTCTTCAAGCTTTGCGCAATTTAAAAAGTGCAATAGACTAGTACAATATTGTAATTTGAGTAGAATTTCATTAGGTAAAACAACTTAAAATGCTGCATATGATTAAGAAAATATTATGATGGCTTTGCATTAATCATTTTTACAAACAAATTTATCAAATTTTGCTAATTTAATTAGTTAATTAACTGTTTTTTAATTTGGCTAAAGTATAAATTTAAGTATATAAGAAAAATTTACTATCGTTTAACACATTTTTCGTGAAAAAAACATCATGAATACTTTCGAATCCGTTATTTTCCATAACCATAATATAGATTATCATACGAAAAAATAATTTTACGTAAAAACATTGTAATTTAAAGTATACTAATTTATATATTGATCGATATATAATTTGTGGAGTGATCTTTTCTTGCGCAAATATGATTTATATATTTTTCTTAGCTGCTAACCTTTCACTATCTTATACTGAAGCACATAGGCGTTCGTTAAATTTGGTATAGATGATCTAATATCATTTTTGCCATTTTTAATTGAATTGAAGGCTATATTCGAACATAGCTTGGAGTGGCTAATTACTGAAATGAGTTCTGGTGCAGACTATATCACCATTGTCCCGATTCATGCAAATAAACGTCTTGATTCGTTTCGAAATTAATGCAAGGTGGATTAATATGCAGAAATATGTTACGGTCATAACTGAGGGTTAATCAATCACCTTAAGTAAACGAACATTGTTTGCGCAGGCGGTGATAATAATTACTATTTTAATCAAGGTTGCGATCTTGATATAAACACCTGGTCCTTTATGTACACACATTTGTCAGTGCAAACTAAGTATTGTATAGCATGGAGAAGGCAATTTTACCGGTAGACCAGTTTTATCCTTATTGGGAACTCATCACGTACTGGCCATAATTTGCCGCGAACAGGGCTCCAAGCTGAGCACTTCTGCTTCGGAATCTTGTGCTCTAACCACAGCGCCACCCTGCCCCGCACCTTTGGTGTGTGAGCGTCGAGGTCGTGCCTGGTTTTGGTGGAATTTAACAAAATATATTCAGCAAACAAGCGATTGGAGGTTGTAGTCCATTCCTGGAAGGATTATAATCAACATTTCATCATCATCATCATCATCATCATCATCATCATCATCATCATCACCATCATCACCATCATTATAATTATACACAGAACGAGGCACCATCAAAATAACAACAAATGAAATAACAGCGAAAATGAAAATAATGGTAATTAATAAGCACCAACACCAGCAAAAGAAATATTAGAAGTACAAACAGAAAAACTAACAGGTAAAAATCCTTAACAACAAAAGAATAAACCGGTAGAAAAAGTGAGAACAGCGACAGGAGTAACAATGACAAGATTTTTTTTTAAGAAAAGCATTAAAAAAGCAACAATCAAAATAAAAGCAGACAAAAATCCGCAATAGAAAAACCAATAAAAATACGCAAACAACACAAATACAGTTTTAAAAACAACACCAGAAGTCACTAAAACTGCAAAAGAGCAAGAAAAAATAGGTATAAAATTAAGAACATCCATAATGACAATAAAGTTAACAAACAAAATACAAAACAGAAGTAATCAACAAGATAAACGTGTGTAGAAGCAATATTAAATTTAAAAATTGAAATAGCACCAACGTAATATACAAGAAGTGAACGAAAACTGAAAAATACAGTTAAACATATAAACTATAAGTTGCCACAAAGACGCAGAATATTGATCCAAATAAAAGAAGAACAACACGAGAAAACAATGAAAAAATAAAGTACTATCACAAAACAAAGACAATAACCAGCAGCAGTAAATGAGCAAAACCTGTAACAATAAAAGCGCCAACAAATGTATAACGAAAAAAATGATTTCAAGAAAATTAGACATCAAAATATCAGCATCAGTAACAGCGACGAGAAAAAAAATTAAATGACAAGTTAAAAAATAGCAGCAACGTCAATATACAAAACCGAAACTTTAGACACAAGTCATGCAATGTCAATGCAAAATCGGCTATATGATTATCTGCTGAATCTATAACAAAAACCACAATAAACCTACGTTTGTTCAAGAGTCAAAGACAGTAAATTAACAACGAAATTTAATTGAAGAAGAAAAAAGCGCCGTAAAATGACACATAAAATACATAAAAGTAAAACGTAAATTTGAAAACATCAACAACAGATACCACCACGAAAAATTAAAACAGCATTAAAAGAGATGCGCAATTTCTAGCAGTAAAATTAACATCAATAGTAGCAAAAACAACATAAATAAAGAAAAGCACGGGAACAAAATTAGTAAAATGATTATATAAGGTGACGCAAGATCAAAGACGAAAGATTCAACGATAAAAAACTTAATTTAAAGAGTTATGTAAATATCTTTGATCTTGTATATATATAAAAAAAGGCGCTGGTATACACGTACGTATATACATGTATTTATATACGTATACACATATATTTGTGAGTATGTATGTTTTTTTGCAATATATGCATGTATTCAAGTAAGCATTCGTGTATTGTTGTAGGTTTGTATATATTTATATCTGTGTGTTGGTGTATATATGATATCTATATGCATATATATATTTATGTATATTTGAATGAATGTGTGTATAAATCCGTGTTTTATTATGTATGTGTGTATGTATTCTGTTATACATTTATGCAGGAATGAATGAATTTATTCACGTATGCATTCATGTATGTATATATGTATGTATATTTTTGAGTATGTTTGTATGCGTATATGTATATAAGCATCTATGTATTATGTATGTATTTATTTATGCATGCCTGTATGCATGTATATATATATATATATATATATATATATATATATATATATATATATATATATATATGAATGAATGAATAAATAATGAGTGAATATATTTTCGTATGTATTATTGCATATTTATAATTATATATATGCATGTATATATGTTTTCCTTTATATAGGAAATGTTTATGTATGTTTCAATTTGATTTTTTTCATATATTCTCTAATAGTCGTAGGTGAGAATATATATTTCTATCTAGTACTTCTAATGGTTCTATATTTCTTCTTCTACTAATTCTATTAATTCAACCACAACTGCTAATACTATTATTACCGCTATTGCCACTGCTACTAATACTACAACTACTGTTTCTACTGTTTCTACTACTAATAATACTACTATTACTACTACCAACACTACTGTTACTTATACTACTTATAATATTGTTACTACTGCTGTTGCTATTAATTCCACTAATATTCGGAATGTTGAAGCCTTCGAAAGAAAGAAACGAATGGGCACCACGCCAAGAAGAAGGCAAACTTGATGCGTTCTTGGAAATGGGAATCAATCGAATATTTGCGAAACTGATAATGCAAAGTTACAACCCGCGAACGAAAATCCAACTGAAATCGCGTCGGATGAAGCTACAATGGTGATATGAATTTCTTGATAATGAACGAGCACTTCAAATTCCCTTTAATTTGGTGGCTATCGGACGCGAAAATTCATAAATTTTCAACGTTATTATTCTGTTTGGAGAAACTAAGACATATTTTGTATTTAAATCATTAAAATCAGATAAAGCGGATATTTTAAAGCAATAAAACTGTTCTCGAATACTGGTGCCAAGCATTCCAACATGAAAATAGATAGTGACGGAATGGAATCGTCAAACGTGTTAAGACAGTTGTTTAAATCAAGTTTGCGAGGATAAAATAAACACCAATCTAAATGTATTTAATCATTCGAAGAACATCTAAAATCTGCCATCAGTCACACGTACCTCCAAGTTTTGACCTTCCATGATATTCACCAGAGTTGAACGGGAAACTCACTTGCGAGCATCAAACCGTGATGCATTTGTATGGAAATAAAATTAGATATGCAGCCGACATTTTCAATTATTTAACATGTTTGCGAGAGTACTAGATGTGAGAGCGATAAATATGAATCTTTTGTCCAAATATCCAACTTCCGGTTTGATCTATATGTATTGCTAAATCGGCTTAAAATACTTTCTTCGCAGTTAGGATTTCTACTGCATTACCAATGGTATAACTCTGTAGAATGTAGATTCAATCATATCGAGAAAGCCTCTAAGCAGGGTCGGTGTCACCTTAAGAGTTATCCTACGCGACACTCTTGAACGCAGGCAGTTTGCACGAAATCACATGCCCATCTGACAATGGCATGTGATTACGTGTGTCTAAGATACAAGAATGAAAATTTCAAGATTTAATTGGCGCTGACCCAAGTGGCAGTTCGTTCCTTGCCTAGAGGCTGCCACCATCAGCTAACTTAAACAAAGACTGACAACAGAAGCATGATTAATCAAATACCAACTAAATAATGTTTCTCAAAATAGGTTTGGCTGTGGAAAGCTGGTCAAATCGAAAAAAGCCAAGCATTTGGAAAATCGATGACGATAGAAATTTACTGTACATAAATTTCGTTCTCCAAATTGTGAAATGTCTTGTGATCCAAAGCAAGATAATTGCCATAGCTCATGAATAGAAAATTATCGGAAATGGCGATCTAACACAGATGGTTGCCTATTCATATTGGAACCAGTGGACACGCTGAAATTAGACTGAGGCAAATTTATGGTTTGACGCAGGCGTCTGGTTTGTGCTAATAGCAAATTACAAGTCGGAGCCAATAATAGGCCCAAAACAACCGATATGTACAATCATATAAAGTGGAAAAACCGATAAAACCTGTTGAAAGAATATTTGCGTTAATGTGACAAAAAAGACCGTAGAAAAGTTGCTTCCTTAGCTAATTTTAATCGTATTCGAGTAACTAGACCACAATTAAACAATAATTGATTGCGCGTGTTGTGGTAATAATTCTTTAAATCAAGTTTGCGAGCTTGAAGTAAACACCAATCCAATTGTATTTAACCAGTCGTCGAACAACATAACAAAACTACCGCCAGTCGCAACGCACTGACACCTTTCGACCTTCCATGATCATCTTCAGTGTACGACGGCAAACTGACTAGTTAGGATCAAACCGCCTCGCATATTTATGCAATCAATTATTGTTTAATTGTGTTTTCTAAATATGTGTGTGTGGCAAAAGCTAAAAACAACTAATGTTCGTGACGGCATAGAAATTGGGCAGCCGACTTTTCCAGTTACTTTTAATGTATGCAAGACTACTAGATGTGAGAGTCGCATATCTAATTGTGCTTTCCATATATATGCAAGGCGGTTTGTTCATCGCTAGTCAATTTTCCGTCGTACTCTGATGGTGGTCATGGAAGGTCGAAACGCACCAGTGCGTTGCGACTGGCGGTAGTTTTGTTATGTTGTTCCATGACTGGTTAAATAGAACGGGATTGGTGTTTATTTCAAGCTCGCAAACTTGATTTAAAGAATAACCAGACTACAGTTTTGCTAGTCGTTCTGTTGAGACACTGTACGAGAAAATCGTTAGAAGTAGCGCAGTATTTATCTGATTTTGGTTCTTCATCACGCTCGTCTGCTTGACCTCGTGGTTTGGTGTGTATCGAGATGTTTGAAGTTTCAAAAATCATCTATATTCATGTCTAGGCCAAAAGTATCAGAAGAGCCAACTTACTAGTTTTAGTCGACAAAATCGTTATCAATCTAAAAATTTAACAAAACCATCAATTGGTTTAGTTTAATCGTCAAACCATACAAGTTTAACCGAAATTAGTTTAAAATTTGCAAAGTTGCCGTTTAAAATTCGATCACTAGTTATATTTGCTAACTATTTCAGCCTTCAGATAATGTGGCCGTTTTTTTAATTCAAATTCAAATATTAAATAAATGCCTGATCTTAATGCAATGGTGCTTATCAATCAAGGCATGCATCCATTTTAGCTAATTTATTAAATTAGTTTTAATTTAGGCATCCATTAGCTCCATTTCGAGCGGATTTACGAATGTTTTCATACAAGAATTGCCTAACAGACAGCAATGTTTTTCTGCACAACTACAAATGCAATGCGCTTTTAAAAGTTTGAACAGTAAGCGTAATTGGAGCAGATGAAATGCCGCATTAGAACTGATTGACAGTTTCAAATGTTTTAATAGTATGCAGTTTTTTTTTCTTGAGAGAGATAACTGTTCTCCATTAATGAATGCCTTATCAATTAACCAATAAATAACAGAACAATAAATTATAAGGATTGTAGAAATAGGTCTGTTTCATTTTAAGCAACTTGAACAGAAATGTACAAATTATTGTATGCATATGGATATAAACATGAATCTCTGTACATATTTCTCTAAATATTAATTAATAAAATTCACCACTCATTTGTAAAAAGGTTGTTGTTTGAAATAGAAGACTAAATTAAAAACGTAAAGAGGAAAGACTTGCTTTGAATATTTAATCTGTTAAGAAATGGCTCCATTTCTTTGTTTATACATAGATATATAGTGTAACGTCTAACGAAATTATAAGGTGATATGTTAATTAAATATGCGTGCATTGTATAGAGGCAGTAACGTAGGAAATAGGAACCCTGACTCCGAATCAATTATACTCCGGTTTTGAGCAATTTCCGCGACAAATTGTGGAATGAATATGGCAAGTTCCCAATAAGGATGCAACGTTTAGCCAATTCTGACTATTTAGATATAATGAAAAATCGTGTCATTACACTTCTAACCAATAGAACTTCCACAATTATAATGGTGTATTATGTAGAATGACAGGTTTTGGGTGGCAAGTTAGACCATCGGAATTTAAAAGATAACAAATAGATTCTAACTGCACGAAAGGCAAACCAGAAATCTAAGTTTAAATATGATTCTAAACTGTGTCTATTATGTAGGATATGTGGCGAAATTAATAGAGACCTAGACTCCGATTAAAATTTACCGCGGTTAGAATCCCTTACGCGGCACATACTGAAATTAACGTGCAAAGTTCATTACAACGAGGAAATTGGTCAACTGGATGAATTGCTTTTGCAACATGATGCAACTTTCATTTTTTATTGAAAAAATCCATGTACTAGATATCCTACCATTAGTCTTTAAATCAGTATATATATATATTATATATATATATATATTTATATATATATATATATATATATATATATATATGTATAAGGCAGGACCGTAGGCATTGGTAACTAAGACACTTGTTCCTAATGTTTTCTGAATTTCAAACCCGTCTATCACCCGGATGTTTGATATTGTTAGAATTAATGTACCAAATATTATTTTTCCGCTTACAGCCTTAACATTTATTAACCTGTCTTAAATTTGATCAATAAATCCGTCGTTACTTTACCTTTCTTTAATGTTAAAATCGTCTCACGCAACTTTGCAGATAAACAAGACTTTAAATGAATTTTCCGATTGCGATTATCGGAAAATTAATGAACTGAATTACAGAATCTTATTGATTATTTTTGACAAAATAGCCTCATTCGAGATTTGAAAAATTCCGCTCAACTTTTCTAAATTATTTTACGTTTTACACAGAGCGCATTGCCTATTACTTTTACTGTTGAAAACTTCAGTGTCGCAGTAAATTTAGAGGTATTTTCATTAAAGTTTATTGCGCTAAACCCAAGTTATCTGTCATAAATTTTGAATACCTCGGTTTGAATTTATGATCCTGGTACCAACTGGCATGTATAACACTGTCCCGGCTTAATTTAATCGATCAAATTTATTCACTAGTTTTCTACACAATAAGCATTTTGAACATTAATACACACTTCTCTTTTCACATACTCGGTCAATATTGCAGACAATATTTTTTTCTGACGAATACTTCAGGTCAAATATTTTTACGCGCTTGGAGTGCAAATACTTAGCACAATTCGAACAAGTTTGTAATGATAACGATAACATTCGTAGTTATCTGTGACCTTTCTAAATCGAAAGTATTTTTATATCATTATATAAATGAGCAAGAAAGCCGAAGCAAAATCTCGTCCATAAAAACCGGCGTTAAAAACTGCAGAAGGTTTTGCTAGTACATAATTTTATTAAAACAAATTCGTATGCATCTATACTTATGAATACATAAAATACTCGATATCTTCCATTCATTCATTGTTCAATTTTTTTCTGAAATAACGACACTTTTGTACCCATAAATTAAAAAAAAATTTTAATGCCCGAAACTATTTGCAAAACAAATAAATAAAGCAAGAATTGTATAGTGTGGAAAAGAATTCATCCAATAGACCGGTTTCGACCTTATTGAGAACTCGTCATCTAATGGACGAATTGCCTGTTCTACACTACACAATTCTTAGTTTATACTGACATATGTAAGTAATTAATGGGTCAGGTGCATATATCAAGACCGCAACCTTGAGTATAATAATTGTTATCATCGCCCGCGCAATCAATTTTCGATTAATTAAATAATTAAAGCATGTATTTAAAATAATTCTTTTTCATTTAAAATAAAATATCAAAGCTGTTTTGTCGGGCCGTATATTACAGCAATGCCACAGTAAATTGGAAGCACTGATGCGTTTTTTATCTTATCAAATCTTCAACAGAACAAGGCAGAAAATTGGTAAACGACGGTAAAACTAAAATGTACACAAAATGTAAAGGATATCAGAAATATGACACCTGCTTCTTTAGTCTCTCATGCGCTGTATATGGCCAGAATTTTGGCTGCCCCAACTCCTTGATTGTAGACGGCAATTAATTGAAGCTTTTGGCACACCCGTAAAAGCTAGGCAATTAAGCAATAATTCGTTGGAGTCTAGATTGCGCTTTGAGGCGCTACTATTGGGCAGACGCAATCCAAACTATCACAGGTGCCATAATTTAACTAGGTGCACAATGGCCGTTACGAGTACGGTCGCGTTAAAAAAGACAATTTCTGTTAACAGAGCACTATAGAAAACATTGTAATTAGCAAAAACCGAGCTACCTATGTGCACCGAGCCACCTATGTGCACCGAGCCTTATGACTATGAGCTGCGTATTCCACACCTTTTAGTCTTGCAAAATTTCTAGTTAACTTCAATGTCGGCTGCCAAGTATCCCCGTATTCGGGAACCCAACCAACTTTGCGTTCTGTGCTACTTTTGTATTTTTTTTTCAATTTCATAATTCTGTCTTGTCCTGTTTATATATAGTTGTTAGAATAAGATTATCGTCGGACAATCTGCTAAGCCGCTGAGATGTTCTCCATAAAATCATAGAAAGCATTAGTACGTAAGACTAGCAAAAAGTAGTATTATGTTGCACGGCAGATTCAATAAAATTGAAATGGAACATACCTCAAGATAAGAAATATTATTTAAATATTGTATTCCGCCTCTGCCGTATAAATTTAATATTTATTAAGGGTTTGGCGAATTTTTCGAAATATACCATATCCATGAAAATAAAGACAGATTTCAGCCAACATTTCAGTCAAGTAGAATTTATGTGAGAATCCTAAGGCTGAGAGAGGAATTTCAGATTTTGCATAATTAATTTTGTAATAAATCAGATCTGCGTTCGTAAAATTTTCTGCCCTACTTAAATAATCGCCAACGAGTGTTGAAACGCATCATTAAGTGTGTACTGACAGCCTTGTCCTGATTTCGGACCAGAAAAATGAAGGGAATTTGTTTGTAACTCTACTCAGCTGACATTAATTAAACGAGTGCCGCCAATCGTGTAATCAGTGATTACTTCATTTGATTAACTTTTTCAGGTTTAGCGAGAACTGCGAGTAAGTTGTGCTGGAAAATGTCTAAAAACTGTGCAACCGTAATTCCCGTCAAAAATTGTCCATGCATGAATTCTACGGATGAGAGATAATTTTATGTTTTTTCCTAGCTTATCATTTATCACGAGGTTTGATCCACGGTCATCAGTTTGCTGTCCTAATTAGTTAATTATCTCAGAGAGACGAAGCGAAACAATACTTGTGACTAATGGTAGTCTTGCTATGTATTTAAGTATGCCAGTATGTGTAATAATAGGACATTCCTTGACCAAATGTATAGTGGTTAAAGGGCGTAATACCGGCTCCTAATGATGAGTCGCCAGTAAGCACGAAACGAATGTGCATGAGATTATACGTTCCGTTCATGCTGCCTGTGGTTTATCCTTCAGGTCACAACTGAACTAATTTGTTAATAGGTTCGCAAAACCTAATACATACTTGCATATATATTAGTTCTTCGCAACAAACAGTATTTAACTAGAAATTGTGCTGTCGGTATTCCTGTCAAATGGAGAGTATGCGCATTACAACGGAAAAGAACCACATTTCATAAATCGTAAGAAGGGATATATATATATATATATATATATATATATATATATATATATATATATATATATATTCCAATTTGTCTTCGTTATCCAATTTTCTATCGTCTCCGACCATGATCCTAGAGGATCAAAATGCATCCGTTGCTGGTAATGACGATTCTCGTGTTATGATTTTCAATAGTTGATATATATTCTTTGTCTCTATCCTATGTCAGTAAACGTGAATTTAATAACAATTTGTCATTAACATTCAAAGTGATAAGCCCTGATTAAAAATTTATTTATAGCACCCTTGTAATTATTTATTCGATACATTTTAACGACTATAAAGAAAGACTATATTTGTTTGTTTGACTGTGAAACTCAAAGACTATGATTTATCTTAATAGTACAGAAATATTTTGAGAATATCCGGTCCAGTTGAACTTTGTGCTTTGCTTGGCAAAATTTTAGTAGTGTCTGTCCAAACTTTGTACGTTTTCAAGAAAACAATCATTGACTGCGCGAATAGTAGTAACACATATATATATATATATATATATATATATATATATATATATATATATCGTGAATAATAATCATCGCTATACAATCATTCGTTTATAAACATTCTGGGTTTTCAATTGATTATGCTAGTGGTAACAAATCTGACTCGCTTTTACTTACGCATACACACTTACCAACCAGCCAAAACAAGAAACAGAAGTAAAAACGAGTCAGATTTGTTACCACTAGCATAATCAATTGAAAACCCAGAATATATATATATTTTTTAATAATACAAGTAAACAATCATTGATTGCGCGGGTGTACGTTTACATTAAATTTTGTGCTCGCCAATTTATGTAAACAATGATAAGCTTTTCTCAAAAAAATTCAAACTGCAAATGTTAACATTTGCAAGATATAAAAACTAATCAAGGTAAATTTTGTTTATCATTTTGTAAGTATAGTGTGATAGTGAGGCAAACCGGTGAAGCTGAAGTAAAAAACATCTTTAAATGCTTTCCAACTATGCCATCCTGCGAAATAGGCCAATGTACATTTTTTATGTTTAAAACCTTGAAAATAGGCGTTAGAGTTGCGCAATATTAAGAAATTTACCTCCGGTTCGACGACCCTCGTTGTCTCTACTACAGCAACTTATTTGTACGGAAACTGGATTTATTGGTTCTCATGTCTACAACCTCTTATATCCACCTTTTTTCATGATTTGGATAAGGTTTCTCCAATTGTCAATCTCTGATCTTGCCAGTCGTTAAACCACCACAATTTAATTCTCTATGTTTTGTGTATTCTAACGCGTTATCAACACCTTGGTTTTGCTCTGCATTATAAAAATTATGTCAAACTACGCCCTGAAAAATTGTTGCACTTTATAACCTGCCTATTTTATAGGATCCAGCAGTTAAGTACGATGCTTATACAAGGTGAAAGTTGGTTCTACACTAATCAAAAGAGTTTGACACCAGAATTCTTATCCTCTATAAGCGAATTAATTTGTAGAATCAGTGAATTTTTCACATATCTCTATATTTTATAAACAAATAAACTTACTTATTAACAGACGAAACATTGCTATTGTTCATATTTAGAAGTTTGCCAAGCTCTCTTGTTCACAACTGGTTAAATTCTGCTTTCAATTCCTTCTTCCATTTACAAATTCTGGGCTCATAAATGTCTGTTTTGAAAACTGCTGCTTCTGAAATTTGCATTGTTGTTGAAAACGGATTTTTATTTGAAATTCTCATAAAAGTTTATGGCACTTATTTGCTTAAAATGAATTTTTTTTCGTAAAACTGGACAGCTTTGAGATTTCACCAATAAAACAAGCTGCCATATTTATTTTTTCAGGAGTATTAACACTTTTCTCATGATGAGCATTCTTACGAAAGATTCTGCCATAACTTTATTGATTGCTCAAGTTCAGAGAATAAAAAAAACAGCACTTCAATTCTTTATTTTGAAAAAACTTACGGAAATAGAAAGCTTCAAGTAAGAAATGCACATCATATTGATAAGTATTCAGAAATTTTGATAAAATGCGCTATTTTATAATCTCGGTGGGTTTTTATTTTTTTAAAAGAAACACAATATTGTTCTGCACACCTTTCTGTTATTTTTCGCATAGACGGCCCGGTTTTGCTGTTAAACGGATCTGTGAGCAAGTTTCGTGAGCGACACCAGCAAACTCACGACGGCATGCCTATGTTAGACGTTCGTCAACCGTTTGAAAAATATACTTGTCTGGCTGAGAATAATATAGCAACAGCACACGAGGCATTGAACGTATTGGTGCAGTGTAAGTTATCACTTCATGTGTTGTTTGGCTCCTTACATTTGTCAAAAAAATCTATTTGCAGATACAATGCAAATAATGCTATAATCTAGATCGATAACTCTCAAAAGTTGACCTATTGCGCGTTGCAGAAGTCGCATGGCTATAAATAAGTGGCACCATTCCGAAATGGCGAAAAACATTTGTTTGCCAAACTCAAACCCCAACCAGACTGGTTTCACATATTTCAGTGTAGTTAACATGTAGGCATTACCAGAGACACACAACACTGGCGTCTCACGGGTACAAATTCTGTTAATGACAAACAGGCGAAATGGGAGACCAAACTTCTAAAACCGGTGTTCAGGCTCCATCACTATTAGCTAATGAGAGCCCCGTAGACGCCAAGTCTTAGTGTGCCTATAGGAGTCTGACAAGTTCGTTTCCTCTTCCATAGCTGTTAAGTTCATGCCTGCAATACCTTGAACTAAATTATCAGTGTCCTCAAATTTAAGATTAGCCTCCATTTTATTCACACTTAAATATATATTTGGCTAAGCTAGTAATAGGCGAAGGACTGTTCACTTCTTACGCAACACTGCCGTACGAGTATATAACCTGAGAAAAACAGATTGGGCGCGAAAATCAAAAAAAATACTTAATTACCTATTCCTAGACGATCATAATATGCCCAAATAACAAAGCAGACTCGTTTTGAAGGCTTAAATTGTGAAGATCAAAATTTGTAAAACCGAACTGAGATATAAAATAGCAAATGAATCTTGTAAGGGTTAATCACGCCACACAGTCACAGAAAACAGACGACTCGAATTCCGCACAATTAACAAGTACGTAAACTGCAAAGTATTTAAACAAAGAATGTTCTACAAATTAAACGAATATTCTCCTTATTAATAATACGCGTTTCAATCAGCCACGGTGTTTAAATTTATCAATAATTGTTACTTCGGTTTTGTCGGAGAAAATATCTTCCTCTACACCGATAAGGGATCACCTTTCTGTGTACTATTTAAAAGATCTCATTGAATTAGTTGCAACTGGAGTCAAACCTGGGCATTATAAATCATTTGAGGTTTTCGTTTGGTGGTGGGTCGTTGTTTACTAACGTTATGTTTTGTTGTCAGGGGTAAATTTACGAATTTTTAAACTGAGCGTTACGCAGTTGGAGAAGTTATTGCATTTATTTTGTTCATGTATTCAATACAGCCGTTATATTGATTATAAATTTTCGGTCTGTGATTGCCGTGTGCAGGCCTAAGACTCGTCAAACAAATTCAATGATTGGCCTCCGATTACTAGATTTAGAGTTTAAATTGAGAAGGATGGAACATTAGTCTCCTAATGTGTGTTACTGCTTAATAGAACTGATGGCACATTTCGGCGATCAGATTTTCAGAAGAAAAAAATTGATAGCCCAATATTTGCATTTCAATAACTAATTCCCTTAAAAATTAAAAAAAATTTCTTAGCTAAGTCATTGTGTAATAGGACATTGGGCATTTGTTCGCCAGATTCTTTAGCAGACTGAATTTGATTGTTTGCGTAACACTCTTAACATTAACAGTTAACCACCACGTTTTGGAAGATAAGAAGAAACCTGATGATATAATAAAATCCGCTGGGATTATGTGTATATTTTATAAGAAACCTGCGTATTTTAACATACAAATAAAAAGTGAAGAGGCAATGATGCGCATATAAGCTAGGTGGCATTCGCTTTGGCTATTACAAATTATTCAGCTGACTTGTTTATGATAACCTACCCCACCAAACTTCTTCTACCTAGTGCGAAAAGTAAGATCTCACTGTAATCTGCAAGTAACGTCATCTTTAACACGAATTGTTCCTGTTATGTGGACAGTTACGTTAGAAGATTTAATTCACACTTATCGCTGAACATACCCATCTGGTTGGTGCAAAATAAGATTGCACGTATATGCATAGCTAGACATTTTTTGCCCAGTAAATATTGTTATATGCCAGCAAAAGCGCTTTACAATTTTAATAAAGATAGGTGTGCTCGTATGCTTCTCCAGTTGGCAGCTAGTTCAATTGATCTAATTTGTCCATAACTGTTAAAGGAAAAACCATTAGGCCGTACACTGGTACCACCATCGGGCCTATCAATTCTAATTTAAGACGGTTTTTTGGAGAGCATCCCCAACGTTTCACAAAATATTGGACCAATATATATATATATATATTTTTTGAGTAACTTTTTTAATGTGGTCTGTTTTCTATCTAAAAAACACTGATTTTTGTTTCTATCTCGAGTAAAACCAGTTGACAATATGGAGCGAACTCAAAAAATATGTATCTTTAAATGAATTGTTAAAGTTAAAATAATTGTAAATTATTTACTAATACGTGTTTCGCGTCTCCGAAGAAAATTTATTCAACAAGTATTGTCGTTATATGTGATAAAAATGAAGAGATCTAACGAAAATAAAATCAATTTTTTATCTGGTAATTTTCAATTGACATTACTGTTGAATTTAATTTTCAGCTAAGTGAGGCGAACATTGTAGGCTGATATCAAACAAAATATTTAGACAAAAAAAATTATGTCCCCTTTAAAGTGCACCATTGAGACGTTAATCCAAGATTGTGTAACATAAAAATAGGATTAAGTTTTTCTTTAAAATGCGTTATTTACGCAAGAAATATTACCTACAGCTAGTTAAAAAGCAATGGAAAGTTCAATATAATTTTCCAGCTCGATATTGTATGAACCTAAACTTTATTCCTATGGGAACGTGCTCCACACATGTTCGTGACTTTGCTTATAGAGTTTAATAATAATTATATTAAAAAACAACGCCAAAAGTCGGAATTCGTTTTATTTGGCAAAAAAATACTACATCATTATATATATATATATATATATATATATATATATATATATATATATGGGTTAAATACATACATATCAACTTATATACATACTTGCATTTATCCATTAATAAATAAATATATAAATACATGCATGCATACATACATACATACATACATACATATATACATAAATACATACATACATACATACATACATACATACATACATCCATACATCCATACATACATCCATCCATACATACATATATACATATATACATACATACATACATAAATACATACATACATACATAAATACATACATACATACATGCAATCCTACATACCTAGATACATACATACATACATGCATTCAAACATAACTACAAACATACGTACATGATAATAAATATGTGTATAAATGTGTGTGTGTGTGTATAATTATGAATTAAAATTAATTAAATTTCCTCAAATGACATGGTGTATGTATTCATGAATGTATTAGGTGTTGCGAACCTAGTATCAAATTAGTTCAGTTGTGACCAGAAGGACAAACCAAAGGCAGCATGAACGGAAAGTAGAATCTCATGCACATTCGTTTCGTGCTTATTGGCGACTCATCAGTAGGAGCCGGTATTACACCCTTTAACCATTATATATTTGGTCGAAGAATGTGGAATAATAGGACGGTATGTGTGTTTTATAACGAGAGACACATCGTCTTATTCGAATTTCACTACCAGAGAGATTCAAAAGGCTAATAAGAAAACATAAGTTGGTATATGATTTAAGATTGCTTATAGAATACGGAACGTTTGACGCAGTGGATTTAGTTACGGTAAGTGAAGAAAATTTATTTCAATTAGTCACCTGTCCGCGGCAAAATCTTGAAAGGAAGAAAAAAAACACATTAATAACAAAGTTGATATTGACCATTTATTTCTAGAATACTACACGTTACATTACAACCTTTCATCTATATATTTATGAAGCCCTTCATATAAAACAACAGTCACCGGGCTTAATTATTCAAAAGATTCATCGACATGATATTTTAATTGACTGGTCACGAATAACAAAATTCAACAACAATTTACTAGCATACAGGCAAGACCGAACACGCCCTCGACCAGACTCAACAAACATTCGATTGGATGGGCAACACACTGAAGAGGAAAAAACCGCTGCACATACGGTGTCGGAAATTTTGAAAAAATATGACCATTTGACATTGCAATGCGCACCTACGCTGTTACCAAGTGGAGAAATATGAATTTCCGCAACAAGGTCAAATGAAAGACTTCACTCGGAAAAATAAAAACCGTACACGTAACAGCCAACAATGCGAACAGTTGGTTAACTCTCAAACCATTAATACAAGATTGACCAGACCTCAGACATCACTTTGCAATACAGCGAGAAAGACTTTTTCTTGCAGACAGGTACACACACAGACACAAACGCATGCACACTTACCAATCAACAAAAACAAGAAATAGAAGTAAAACCGAGTCAGATTTGTTGCTACCCGCATAACCAAATGAAAATTCAGAATGTTTATTGATGAAAGATAGTAGAGCGAAGTTTAGTATTCTGGAAATAATTGGTCATTATCCACTTTGTTACGAATGCGTTTTTCTTCCTAATTCAATATATATATATATATATATATATATATATATATATATATATATATATACCATTTAAATTTTGCAATTAGAAAACTTTTATGTAGAACGTTTTTGACAAACAAAAAGACCATCTATTGTTGCTAGATACATAAAAGCCGTATCGTGTTCAATTCAATTAAAGCGAGTCAGATGAAATCCAGCATTTATTAACGACAGATGTTCGAGTATTTCATCGTTAAACTATGAGTTGATACGAGAATTTGTTTTGGTCTGTGTCTTTGTTGGGTTGGGGGTAAACATGTATTTTTAATAGTAGTATTCTTCAGACCTGTTTGATCTTCAGAAGTTGTATTATGTTTTACAACAACTCGCATACTTGGTCATTGCGTGTACAAATTATCTTTAATCATTTGTATTATGAAATGTGATATCGTTTTTCGCCATTATGTATTGCATACCCAGGTGTAAATTTCTTCAAATAGGACCGAAAGAATATATTCCAAAGTCGGCATGAAAAGAAGGAATATCCTCATGTACACATGTATTTCTTGCTTCTCGCGGACTCATCATTAGTACCCGTTATTAGGAACTATATCCACTATAAATGTCGGTACGAAATGTTGGACAATATGAAGGTGAATTCTATTACACGAACATGCAAGCCTGCAATAGTTATGCTAACCTTATATAAAGAGAACTCGTTATATATGAAATATACTGAGCCTGTAAACAGTACCCATATTACGGTTGTTGAGTCGGTACCTGATAGCACATCTATGATTGGTGAATAGATTAACGTTGAACGTTTTTTAACTTGCACCTGGTGCACATATTTAAATATAGCGCAATGATGATTTTTTCTTATTCATTATAATGTCGTGTGATAACTAACGTGTATATTGTACATTTCAAAATGAAATGGTAGATGCTATTAAGAAATTTAGTAAAATATTTTATTTAATTTAAATCAGGTGACAAAGGCTGTCTGCATTTCATTGTAATAATTGAGTAAAAAAATATCGGATGCGAACAGTCTGGACTTTGGTGATTTTTCAACCTTGCTTTACAGCAAGCTCAAAGATCTCCATGTTGCTAAATATTTGTTTATTACATTTGTAATTGTTAAAGTTGATTTCTAAATGAAACTTTGTATTTTTGTGCTGCGATTTATTTGGCAATAACAGAATAGTTCATAATAGAGAATTTCGCCAGTTTGTTGTAGCTGCATGAACTTTACTTATTCCGTACAAACAAGCAGGATCTGTCCGAGCTCTTTTGCTTTTTAAACATATTCCCAAAGATCTTGTAAGTTTTAAGATTCCGCCATATGAGGTACAATGCATATCTCAATTGCTTAGAAATTAATATTTTACTCAATTCACTATTAGTTGAGTCGGCTTTTTGTTAGCTGCATGATTTTACTCCTAAATAAGCGAAATTGATCTCTTTAATGAACGTATATTAAGCAGCGGAATTCGGTATATTGACAGCTTATTCTCTTCTTAATGACATTTCTCGGTTGGATTTGCCTTATCATGGATTCCTCGATAGGTTTAGGTGATCTTCTTTAATATTTCATCCGCCGTTTGAACTAATTATGTACTTTTCCAGTGTGCTGAATAACTAATTTTGCTTTGTTCATAGGTGTTGAAGCGTCGCTTCTCGTACGTATAAGTAATTAGGCAATTAGACGTCGAAGGCCAGTTTTTGCACCATTCAAAGTCAATAGCTTGTAAAACGTCATTGTATACCTTTGAGATTGTGTATTCACGGGCCAACTTCAGCTAACCAGTACAAAAGAAATATTTTACCAATAAACGCCCAACAAACGTTGTTTTTAGAATAAAGCATTAGTCCTAGCTCACAACCTGGAACTTGTCAACTAGAACGTCCAGACATAACTTCACACTAGAAATAGGGCAATACATTACTTTTTCATAATTACGCAATCCAAATTACGTGAGAAAAAAATGGTATATTGATATTGCACATCCATATACAATCTCGATTTACTAGACACTTGATGAATCATCATCAAAAATATCTTACAAAGCATTCCATTTTGAAGCCAAATACTAATCTGAATGCGTACGAGTCGGTTAAAATAAATTGTGACTCATTTTTCTGGTCAAAACGTTTGCATCAATTTCAATGCAAATATTATTATAAAGCTTTTGGCCGAAAATCAATTGCAGATTAACAATACTTGATTGCGCGTGTGGTGGTAACAATTATTTAAATCAAGTTTACGAGCTTGAAATAAACACCAATTCCATTGTATTTAACCAATCGTCGAACAACTTAACAAAACTACCGCCAGCCGCAACGCACTGACGCGTTTCGACCTCCCGTGATCATCATCAGAGTACGACGGCAAATTGACTATCGAAGATCAAACCGCATTGAATATATATTGAAATCAAATTTAGGTATGCGTCTCTCACCTCTAGCAGTCTTGCATACATTGAAATTGACTGGAAATGTCGGCTACACAATTTCTATGCAGTCACGAACATTAACTGTTTGCAGCTTTCGCCACATATACATATTTAAGCTATACAGTTTAACAATAATTGATTGCGCGTGTGGTGGTAACAATTATTTAAATCAAGTTTGCGAGCTTGAAGTAAACACCAATCCCATTGTATTTAACCAGTCGTCGAACAACATAACAAAACTACCGCCAGCCGCAACGCACTGACGCGTTTCGACCTTCCATGATCATCATCAGAGTACGACGGCAAACTGACTATCGAGGATCAAACCGCATTGAATATATATGGAAATCAAATTTAGATATGCGGCTCTCACCTCTAGCAGTCTTGCATACATTGAACTTGACTGGAAATGTCGGCTACACAATTTCTATGCAGTCACGAACATTAACTGTTTGCAGCTTTTGCCACATATACATATACAAGCTATACAGTTTAACAATAATTGATTGCGCGGGTGGTGGTAACAATTATTTAAATCAAGTTTGGGAGCTTGAAGTAAACACCAATCCCATTGTATTTAACCAGTCGTCGAACAACATAACAAAAATACCGCCAGCCGCAACGCACTGACGCGTTTCGACCTTCCATGATCATCATCAGAGTACGACGGCAAACTGACTATCGAGGATCAAACCGCATTGAATATATATGGAAATCAAATTTAGATATGCGGCTCTCACCTCTAGCAGTCTCGCATACATTGAACTTGACTGGAAATGTCGGCTACACAATTTCTATGCAGTCACGAACATTAACTGTTGTTCGACGACTGGTTAAATACAATGGGATTGGAATTTACTTCAATTGCAGATTATTTCCAAATCCCTTCCAGCTTACGAATTGAGATTTTTATATACAATAAAGTATTTGGGACGTACGGAATAATATGAGATCATATGAAATTATCAACATTTGCCACAGAAATTAATAAAAATGACCTATCGCCGTTAGGGGTAAGGAGCAATTTTGAAGCAGCTTTGGAATGACTCAAGCAGTCAATAAATGAATTTTGTTACATATTCTTTAAATAAAATCGTTAAAACTACTGTTAATATGGTGATTTCTTTGTAATATTTGTTAGCCCTCAATATAATACTGTATACGACTAGTCAAGAACTGCATAAATTTAGTAATATTATTTTTGATAACAGGTAAAATCTACAGTAAGCTTGGACAGCACGAATGCACATTTTTATGCAGAATGGTAACAATTATACAATTACTGATTGCGTGGGTGTTAGTAACAATACTTTAAATCAAGTTTGCGAGATTGAAATAAACACCCATCCCATTGTATTTAACTAGTCCTCGAATAACATAGCGAAACTACTGTCAGTTCGACGACTGGTTAAATAAAATGGGATTGGTGTTTACTTCAAGCTTGCTAACTAGATTTCAAGAATTGACACCACAAGTTGCGCAATCAATGTGTGTTTATTTGTATTACATATTTATATATGTGGCGAAAGCTGCAAACGGTTAATGTTCGTGACTGCATAAAATTTGCGAAACTAATCTTTACAGTCAGGTACAACATATGCGAGGCTGCTAGAGTTGTTAGCCGCTACATCTGATTTTGCAATGCGGTTTGATCCAGGCGAGTCAATTTTCTGCTGCACTCTGACGATGATCAAGGAAGGTGTAAACACGTCAGTACGTGTGCCTGACGGTAGTTTTGCCATATTGTTCAACGACTGGTTAAATACAATGCGATTGGTATTTACTTCAAGCTGGCAAAATTGGATTAGTGCAAAAATGATTGGTAACATATTTATACAGAATTCCATAGTACCATTTCCATTTGGAAAAAAAATTCATCAAAGACAAGCAACGTTTCTTTCTCATACTCTTCTCAAGTTTCCACAAACAGGCATCTCTGTATATACAAATTGAAAATCCAAACGAAATGGAGAAAATGTAAACGAGGAGAGAGAGAGAGAGAGAGAGAGAGAGAGAGAGTGAAATAAGGGAATTACCCACCAATGGCCTGCATCACCTCTAGTTCAAGCTCATCGCCTGAACATGCTTATTCTGCTTGCATTAATCCGGCCGCAGTTTGTTCATCTATAAAGCTTCGTAAGTGGCTAACTTCCCTCTCTTATTGCGCTTAGTAATTATCTTAAGTGCTACGTTTGGAGAATGTACGTGTGAAGTTTTAACGATGTGTTGCACAGTCGTGGACGTGTATTCACTATTTGATTTAAAATAGACATTTAAGTTGCAATGTTCTCTCAATCGAGTAATTAACCATCTGGTCGACGGCCTACGTAAGATGATCGACAGCTTGCACATGCATATCTGTAAATAGTCTTTGATTTCGACATTGACGCCTGTTTATATTTGAAACCAGGTTAAGGCAAGTGTGTCAACTTAAATAACACGCGTTGTTGAGCTGCATACATTAAATAGAAATCGCCACAGAAACGAAATCGCTTTTACCTTTATCAAATCTCAAAAATGTACGGAGGCAAGCATGTTTTGTAAATGACCATGCAAAAAACCGTATCTCGACCAGGTGGGCACAATCAATGCAAAATGCCGGGAAGCACAAGGAGAAAAAAACTCCACGCGTACCTTTGCAAAATAAATGAAATTTTGGTCAGACGAGCCAGCAGTTCGCAATAATTATTTCGTCATAAAGTGGGGAAAACTGTCACTCACACACAATAACAGACGCAACTACATTCACAATTAAAAATTTAAATAGTTAAATGCTCGTGTATGAGTGATAAAAACGAATGTCAGACTTTTTAAATTTACAATAGTCATTTAGAAACTATGCACATTATAATTAAAGAAATAGACTGCCATATTTGACTAAAATAATCCTACCCTCGTTTATTCATTGCTTCTTTCCTAAAATTAGTATATACCTAATAAAATATAATATACCTAATAAAATTTCAAGAAAAGTACAAAATTCTCACATCTATGTGGCTAGCCCTGACGCTCGTATAGGTTGACTCTGCTAAACTACAAAGCGTAAGTTAGCGTGAATGCTTCATTGGTAGTTGTAGATTGTTTCTGTCAGTCGGGATGAATGTTTGAACAAAGGGAACCGAAGTAGTAAATTAAAAGCGACAGGCAGACGGCTTACTCAATGTGGCTCCACTTTACGTTTGTCTTGTATTTATGAATCAACAGAAGACGTGTATTGTTTAAACGACCATCTCCTTCACGGGCGGTGATGACAGGTGCATAAACCTGGATATGATATAAATACCTCACCAACTAAGTGCATCCATAAAGTAAGAATTGTATAGTTTAGAACAGGTAATACATCCAGTAGACCGGTTTCGTCCCTTTATTAGGAACTCATCACATACGGGCCAGAATTTACCGCGGACAGGGCTCGAGCCTGGGCAAGACTTCTATGGAATTCGCAGCTCTCGACACTCAGCCATCCTGCCGCACACCACATACAATTTTCAGTTATATGCTAATTAGTTTTTCTTTGCTTAGCCTTTTCTTTAGGTGGAGCCTATATGACATCCCTTCAGATCTAAAGATTACACTAAATTTACCCAATTTTTAATTAGAGAACGCACACTACACTTCATGTGGAAGTGGTATTGAACTGAGCATTTCTATAATGAAATTACCATTGTTTACGCGGGCAATGATAACAATTAATTAAATAAATATTTCAATCTTGACTTAAACATATGATCCACTATGTAAATACATTTTTTACTATAAAATAATGGCTGTGAAATGTGGAAAGGGCTATTCATCTAGTAGTCCGGTTTGGGAATTATTTGGAATTCTTCACGTACTGTTCAGAGTTTGCCTAAGACAAGGCTCTAGCCTGGCTATTTCGGCAACGGAATTTAGTGCTCTCACCATTGAAACATCCTGCGCAATTTTTGACAATTTGAAGGGAAATTCATATGAGATAATTGCAAAATTTTATGTTTCATCGTTTTCTCTTCCATCGCAAGAACTGGCCTGAAAGAAAAACTCCTAACTCTTTCGCGATTTCCGGGTTTTCTTTAAAGCAATTTCCAATCAGCCAAACTTAACACTTTAATAGAATTCTATGTATCATTTAAAATCATTTTATGAACCTCATAATAATTGAGACTAGCTCGGAGTTCTGTTGCAACTATGTACCCTAAAACTATTGGTAGGTATTTTGGTTTGTTTCCAGTCAACGTAATTAACGTCATGCATCATTACAATTTGAGAAGGCAAGCCATTCCTCATCGTTTCATACATTGTTATCAACATATTCACTGAAATAATGTTTGAGAAAAATTCGACAGCGCTGTTGTTTAAAAATATTGTGAATAATTAGGTTGCATGCTTCGGTTTGACTGAAAGTCATTGTTAATTTTTGGCACTAAGTGAATTAAATCGTGTAGAGCCCCCTAGCATTTACGAGATTGAATATTTTACACATTTGCTGTCTTCAAAAATTTTGGGTAGGTATATTTTTAAATAAAAAAGGTACTTTTGGTGTTTATGCCTTCTATTTGTATTTAATTAGTACCAATTCCAAATGTGCATTATAACACAAATTTATTTGAAACACACATAGTTCATTGACAAAAAAACAGTTATTTTTTGTTAATAAGAACTATAGCTTCTTCATTTACACTACGAGGTGCAGTTAAAATCTCAAGTTTGGAATATAATCTATGTCAAAGTGCATAGTAAAGTATTTTTTTACGTACAAGAACCGGTTTTTCTCATTTTTTAAAATTTCTACAAATGCCCATCTATATATATATATATATATATATATATATATATATATATATATATATATATATATATACGTGTGTGTATTTTTGTGTGTGTGTGCTTGTGTGTGTGTATTTATATGGAATGGTGACGAAACAGAAAATTTAAACGTGAAAGGAGTGTGAAATAAGGTAACAACCAATCAATTTCGTGCATCAACTGAGGTTCAAACTCAATACCCACACAGGCGCTTACTATTTGCTTTAATCGTGATATGCAAACTGCAGCCTATGTGCGTTTGTCAAAGTTTTTAAAAAATAATTATTCAAATGAACAGATTATTGTAACAATTAATGTTGGAATTAAGTGAAATAATTTAAGTCACATTATAGTCAGGTCAGTTGGGCCCATTTCTGGAAACCCAGAATTACTAATATGGGCTCAATTATGGAGAGACTCAATGTCCAGATAACGGGATGCAGCTAATTGCCCACGTATTTTATTTTTATAATCTTACCATTAAGCGAAATTTGTTTACCTTCTACAGTAGAATAGATTAAAAAGTAAAAAAATACATTTTCACAAATTTGTGAAACGTAACTAGTTCCAGGATGCTTTAGAAATTCATAAATAATTACGCAATGCCCTATCGTGCCCAACAAAAACCGATCTAACGGCAGTATTTATTTTCCACGTTATTTCAATTGTCCAACATAAAAATAATACTGAAAAGATACATTTCGTGTAGGCAACTTTGGCATATTTGCGTGTGAATTGCTATACTTTTAGTACGTCGGTTTAAATGCAAATTGAGAAAGCCGATAGATTTTGTATCTATGCCAATTGGCTGAAATCTGAAATGCAAATGTCATTAAATTTGTCATTATAGGTTTGTCTAATTAAAGATTTGCGTCTTTATGGCGTGCTGTAAATTAGAATAACTGTTTATCAGACAAATTGTTACAATCATATTTTTCTTGTTATTTACCGCGGATTACGTAGACTTACCAAATTCCGTTGTTATATATATATATATATATATATATATATATCATTAATATCCATTTTTGCTCATATATATACATATTACTAATCCGTAAATCGGAACTGAAAAGGAAACTAATTTATGTCGGGAAGACATTTATCTTTTTATTATTTATTGGTTGAATTATTTTATATTTTAGCTCCCGTCTGTTGATGACATATATCCAATTGGATAAAATCAGAATTAATTTTATTTTAATCAAGTTATTTTTGTTTAATGGTTGAAGAATAATGCATATTTAATGTAGAATTTTTTAAAGCATTATTTACTTTGAACTAGTTTCGTTTAAGTTATTGGCACATAATATGTTGTAGTAAATTGGACATTTCCTATTCATATTTTTTGTGTAGCATATTTGTGGATGAAGAAAATATTTAATGGTTGATATTTTCATTGTGAATCTGGGCTAGTTCAATTTTTGTAAACTTAACAACACAAATTTAGGTAACTCGGCTGCATTCATGCTGAGCTTCCATTTTGTCAAGTATATGAAAAAAATCAAATTCACTGTTTATCCTTAATGTTGTTGTGAAATTCTTCGATTGTCGATGGTTAAATTGGTGTTGATTTTTAATTGTGCATGAACGTGCCTTTATGCATGTACTGTGTGTCACACTGTATTCTTAAGTATAATTAGAACACCAGATTCCAAAGCAGACGTGCTCAGGTTGGAGACCTGTCCGTGGCAAATTTTGGACAGTATGTGATGAGTTCCCGATAACGACTAAATCAGTTTACTGGATGAATTGTCTTTTCTATACTATACAATGCATAGCTTATTGTGACAAATGTATGAGCATAATAGGTCAGATGTGAAGATCAAAATAGCAACCTTGATTTAAGTAATTAAGTTGTGGTCGTGAGTTGGTTATTCTCGTGGTGATTTATTGTGGTTTGTTCAAGCGTTCTCTTCGATGGCTATTCTGTGCACGAATTTTCTTTCTCAATATGTGTTCTGTCGTGTCACATATTTTTATGACATTTGTTATGACCTTTTTTATTAACAACGCAGGTTCTACAGATTTGAGCAATAATCGTTCATCTTGTTCACATTTTCGGGCACAGATAACAGTTATGACGATGCTGATTGCACATTCCTTTCTGCTGTAACGTAGTTCCAGGACGATGGAATGAATTTTAGTAATGATCAAATGGATAATCGAGTGGTTGAATTGTTAGAGTATTGTTACTTCCGTCAGCAAAAATATCATTTTTATATTTCTCCTCTGGTAAACGCTAGTTCAAATATTAATTTTGGCATTTAGGTATATTGTCCCTGAATCTTCTCCAGACTCATTATAAATACAAGCATAATTTAAAGACAAAAAAGCGATTCTAGTAATATCGCTCAATATATGTTTCATTTAAACATTTCAAGGCATATTTGTTTACAGTAATATCCTATAATGTGGATAAGAACAAATACAAGTGTCTTAATAACTCATTCAAGCAGCGTCTAAGTAAAATCTTCGCACACAGATATATATATATATATATATATATATATATATATATATATATATATATATATATATATATATATCATACGATGTAACTGGTATCTACTTCAATCTCGCGAACCTGATTATTTTTGGGGTTTTTTTTTTTTTTTTTTTGTTTGTGTTTTTTGATTCGTAAATAGTTTCGGTCATACAATCCCGAATAAACATTTTTCATTACCAATGCATCCTTAGCTACGAGTGCCTTTTTTGCGTAATTTAGACATCTTCTTGTGCGTAACGACATTATGTGTGGAATGGTTTTCATGTTGAGTGTGTTCGCCCCGAGAATGGT